>BGKB01000042.1:269138-439580 GCA_003116975.1 Aurantiochytrium sp. KH105
CGTTTCTCGCCGTTGGGCGAACGATCGACCAACCGATTCGAAAAAAAAATCAATGCCGGAGGGGTCTAGGTGCCGATTGGCCTTCTTTTTTTGGGACATTTCACTCGCGAACTCCGTGTTAATTGGCTCTTCATGCTCACATTCGCGCTGAGTTCTAGCCCTTGCCTTTACAGTCAACCCAAGAAAAAAAAAAGAAAAAGAATGGGCGGCGAGCACGTAGGTATAGGCCTATAAGTAGGCGAGTGTTGAGTACTCGGCGATTGAACCATCCCAACAAAACGGCTTGGGCTATCTATCCTTGGTGGCGCGCGACAACGTGCGCGGCGACGCGCGTTGACAACATAGAGCCGTCTGCGAGCGGGCGCCGGACAGGGTGCTTCTCGCGTGCGCGACCGTCAGCGCCACATTTTCTAGCGGCATTCGCGGTTGGACAAGCAAAGTAGCCGCCATGATCATCCTCCCGCCAGGGTTCGAAGACTATGGCGCCGTGTGGCAGGGGGTGTACGGGACGTGCTTTACGTGGTTCGTGACAGCACTCGGGGCAGCCACCGTCATGCTCGTGCCAGAAGGCCTTGCAGAAGCAACAGAAGGAAAATTACTCGATGCGAGTCTTGGGTTCGCTGGCGGCGTCATGCTCGCGGCGAGCTACTGGTCCCTTCTTGCACCGTCTATCGAAATGGCCGAAGAAGCTGGCTATGGTGATTTGAGCTTTTTGCCAGCAGCCATTGGATTTCTCGCAGGTGCCTTTTTCGTCTTTTTGGCTGACTTTGTCCTGCCCGAATCCGCCGATGACCCAGAGGCCTACCTGCGCGAAGCAGCAGAATTGCACGCCAAAAAGACGGACGACGCCATTGGGTACGAATCCGCAACATCCAGCAACGCAAACACGGAAACGTCAGCTAGTGCGACCAATGTCCGCCATCGTAAAAAGGATAATATCAAGGCGTCGTCCTCGGTCGAGCCCGAAGAAAACCTTTCAGCCAGCAATCTCGAGCATGAAGCACGCCTTTTGGCTCAGCAAAAGTCCAAGTCATGGCGCCGTTTGCTTCTTCTTGTCATAGCGGTTACCATTCACAATTTTCCAGAGGGACTTGCCGTCGGCGTGGGCTTTGGAGGGGTTGGAGTCACCAAATCTGCGACGCTTGAGGCCGCCGAAGTGCTTACGCTCGGTATTGGAATTCAAAATTTCCCTGAAGGCCTCGCTGTCTCGCTACCCATGCGTAGACTTGGCTACTCCAAGTGGTGGTGCTTTTTCTACGGTCAATTGAGTGGCATGGTGGAACCCATTGGTGGATTTCTTGGCGCCGCTGGTGTGCAATATGCACAACCTGCGCTCCCTTATGCACTCGCCTTTGCAGCTGGGGCCATGGTCTACGTCGTGGTGGACTCTATTGTGCCCGAAGCGCAAACTCGAGGAAATAGCAAGATGGCCACGTGGGGCGCCATGGTTGGCTTCCTCGTGATGATGACTCTTGATGTTGCCCTTGGCTGAAGATGAAAACAGCATGAGTGAAAGCAAAAGCTGTACAGAACTGACTGTGAGTAGACTTGAATGCAGCATTATCGAGAAATAGGGTAGGACCTGCGTTTTCGACTGGGTTTCATATGAAATTGAAATTTTCTTCGTTCCAAGAAATCAGATGGAAAAGCAAACTCGAAGAATAGGCCTAGTCCTGTTTTCCCATGCGAATAAGCGAATAAGCAAAAAAATACGTTTGTGCGTAAAGCCCGCTTCAATCTTACTGGCCCTCCCTGGCCGTCTCCATTACAACCAACGGCTTGCTTGAAAGTTTTTGTCCAATACAGAACAGCGCCTGCCCATTCGCAAGAAGTGACAGCACTTCATTGCGATGTGTCTAACTCGCTTTGTATTGCAGCAATATTTCAGTCTCATGTACCAGGCCTACTTGACGAACCGCTCAACCGTCTTCATGCTTCTCATCAGAGGGCGACGTTGCCAAACAGGCTGTCCTTGGTTCCCAAACGATCGCAAAACGCCCTTGCACAAAGACTCTCTCCATGGCTTTGCTTCCCCAGTCCCAGCCGGTTCGGCCGTACGGCGCGGATGGCTTCAAAATCATTTTTATACAAATCGAAAGAAGACAAGCCAGACAGCTCGAGTGACTGCGAGACGCTGAGAATGGGCATCAAGAGACTGTTGCTAGGAGGCCTATTTAAAACGACAGAGCTTCAGGCTCACACGAGCCGGACTGTCCTTCGGCCTCTGACCGTCTCTAAATTCCCCAACCATCTCCCTTTCCATGACTCATACAAACATTCGTTGTAGACCGCGTCATGTAGCCGCGTACATCCATCCATTGCGTTTTCCCGTGTCGCCAAAGTGCACGGTCCAATACAATGCGACGGTGACTGGAGTCATGCTTACAGCTGCGAGCTGACTGTGGGGCTGGGCTTAGATGCCAGCCATTCTAGAAATACTCTTCGCTTCCCCTTAGGCGCCATGGCAGCGACACGACAACTCCTCGCGAAAAGGATCCAATCGCCGCATTGGTGGCCGTGCCGATCGACGTAAGGCCAGGCTCCGTATACCGCCTGCGCCGGCCAGGAAAGGTGAATAAGGAAGCAAGCAGAGACGCAAGCCCCACCCCAGTCAGCCGACGGGGCCTATCCCCCGGTTGGAAGATAGGCATCGCTGATGGACTTGGCGGTTGGGCCACTTGTCACGGGCAACAAACGGCGCGGAGTCCCAGAAGAAAGAATGCAACTAGCGCTCCGTGAGCGACTGCGACTGCGCCTGCGAGTCTCCATCTTGGCGCGGCGAGATGCGCTGATCGGAGCCGAAAACCATTGATCAGCCACGGGATCAAGATGAAAGCCGCTGTGATTCGACCTGAGAACTATAGAGTCCGCAATCATGGCACCTCACAGCCCAACACAGAAAATGTGCGCCCGCTGCCGGGCGCATGATTTGAGGCTGCGAGAACAAAATCATCATTTATAAATGGGGCGCCATCCATTTCTGATTTTTTTCTTTCTTTTTTTCTACTTCTTTCCCAACCATGCCACAGCTAGCAGCAGCAGCAGCAGCGGCAGCTAGCAAAAGAGATTATTGAAGAATGGAAGTTTAAAATTTTAATTTTAAAAAAAAAAGGGATAACGTTTGACGTTGCTAGGCAGGCAGTGTGGCGGGAGCAGGAAGTGGAAAAATTTACTGGCTTGATTGGCAGCTGCAGCTGCTGCAACTGCCCCTTGCCGACGATCTGCCACACTGCGAGTAACAGCGTGGAGGAGCGAGCTCTAGCAAGACGTCCTGGAGTGTCGTCGTAGAGTCTGCCCGAGTAGAGCCAGGATGATGCTTCACATGTCGGGCTGACAATGGCAAGGGTGGCAAGCATCGCAGGCAGTCAGGCAGGCAAGCAGGCGGCTGGCTCTGGCTCGTGGTGGCGTGAACGTGCGTCGCGTTGGGACTGTTTGGCTCTCGCCGCACCACCCGCCAGTGGTCCTCGCTGTGGGAGGAGACTAGCGACGCCTAGGCGGCTTTAGCCTGGCTCCGAACGCCAATCGAGCTGCAGCAGCCAGCAGCCATGGCAGCTGCAGCAGCTGCATGCTGCGCACATTTTGCGTCCATACCGCAGGTTTTGCCCTGCTCGACCGCTTTTCTACTTGCCACGTCGGATGTGGAATGGCTTCATCCATTACTAAGGAGGTGCCCAGCTGCGAAAGTCTGCCACGCTATGTTGCGCTGTTCTGTGCTGCGTATTTGGTTGGCGCCGCGCTGCGTTGGAGAACGCGCTTCGACTCACTAGGTGGGCGTCTGCCGGCACTCGCCAGCGCTCACGCAGCAGACTGAGGAAGATCAAGTGCGCGGTCCGAATCCTCAATACCATCGGCCACGCCAGCGGCAGTAGTACCGAGCCATGCCGAGCCATCCAGCGCCGTCCAGTGCCGTGCCACGCCATGCAATGCAGAGCGGTGCAGAAAGGAAGTGCGTGACACCTTGCCGGCGCTGGCGTCATGCTCCTTGCTCGCCTCGGGCATTGAAAAGGAGCGGGAGCGGCATGATCACGGCTCCGAAGCGCCCCGTCAGCGAGGCTTTGGCGGGTCTGCAGCGCAGCAGGCGCCTTCTTGCCCTTCTCCTTTCTACCCACTGGCACCATCCTGAAGCGAACGAGCTTGATTGCCTCGCTCGGCAGCGATGCGACCAACAACTTGCCTGAAAGCCCGGCCTTTGCGAGCGGGGGCGGCGGGATCCCGTGCAGTGCGTATACAGTGCGCCACGCGGCCCGGAACCCGGCAGTGCGCCAGGGCGCGGGCCTGGCGGAATGACTCCTGGCCGTCCGGCGGAGTCATTCTGGCCGGGAGGGGTTTCCTGACCGGGCGAGCGGGCGGCAGCGAGGACCCGGGGCCGGGGCCGGAAGAGGGAAGCTGCGGCGAGGAAGGCGGGCTCCGCGCGACCTTCCTGGCGGAGCCGCGGAGGCCTCGCGGCTCGGTAGCGAGGGCGAGGGCTTCTTGGGCTTGGGTCCTAACATGGCATTGCACCGGAGGGGGGCTCGCGCCGCGCGTTCCGCTGCGCTTCCGGCCCCGTGTGCGCGGAAAGAAATGGGAGAGAGAGAGAGAGAGCGAGAGCGAGACGCGGCAGGCTCGAGGGCCGAGGAGCTGGCGCGGCATGCGCCGCCCGAGCTTCACCTGGCTGGTTGGCAGAGTAAGGCGCAGGACGTGATGAAGGACGGTGGTAGGCGAGCAAGCAGGGAAACAAGGTGAGGCAAAGGGCGGCCGCTCTATATTTCTCGAGATGCATCACGGAAAATGGTGTTGCGGAGCGAGAGAGCAACCTGCCAGCCACCCAGCTAGCTAGCCCATGGCGAGCGCAGCGCACGTGCCTTTTCGACCGTGGCCGTTCTGAAGCGCGTTTGGGGTGCTGTCAGAGGTCCCGGAGAGAAATGCTTTCCACGCCTACAACCAAGTCGCCGTGCTGCGTCCGTGATGGACGACGTGATCAAGATGGCCGCCCGCCCGGTTGACGCTGCGAGAGCTGATCGCGTCCTCCCCGTCAGCTCAATAAAATGGGCGCGATGGGGCATTCCGTCACCTTGCTGTCGTGTTGACGGCGTTTGCGAGCGAAGCTGAGCGAAATCAGCGCCTCCTCCTAGCTCAGAGGGCGCCAATATGGAGGGCCCTCCTTCGGCTCTCGGCTTGGAAGTTAAACATCGCCCTGCAGGCGTGGTGGGGAAGCCGCCGGTTGGCGTCTTCGAGGCAACTCTCTTGAAAAAAAACAAACGGGCTGACTGCCTGTCTGGCTGGCTGCCAGGTCCTCTGCTGGGCACCGTGCCGACAGACCGAATGTCTGTGTCCTCGATCATGTCAAAAGAGCAGGGCAGGACGCATGCGGTCCAGCGATAATTTGTGGCAGCATGTGAGGGGGACTGGGGTGGAAAGTGCTGAGGGCGGGACGAGGACCAGGCCTTTTTTTCTTATACTCTTTTACATCCTTCTTGTTGTTGTTCTCCCTCTTTTTCATATTTATCATTACTGGAGCTAAAGACCTTGAAAAGATTGCGGCCGACGAACGAGCCGAAAAGCAAAACCAAAACTCGATCTCAGCAGAAGTGAGATCAGCCAAAGCTATCGCAAGCCGAGACAAGATGGCGCCCGCGCAGTATCTGCGCGCTAGCGCAGTGCTCCTCGCGGTGCTCTTCGTAAACGCCCAGGACAATGACACGTGCACCGGGCCAGCAATGTGCTCGCCCACGCTCCAGCAATTTGATATTCTGACGGAGAACCCGGAATGCTCATGCACTGTGAGCCCGGCGGATGCCGACGAGCCTCTGACTCTCGAGGCATGCTGCGTGACAGACGAGACCGCCTCGTCCGACTCTTGCCGCGAGATCCAGCTGGTTGCCTCCCAGTACAGCCGTGAGGCGACCGTCGACACCGTCGCCGTGGACGCCACGCTCTCCATCCCGGTAACCTTTTCGACCACCGATGCCGCGAGCAGCTCATGCACGCGCACCTGCTCCATGTACGGTGACCCCGAGGGCATTTCCTTTTGCGGTGATATCCGTGAATTCATTCTCTGCGACGGCCGCATCGACGATGTTGACAGTGATGATGTATGCCAACAGAGTAAGAGCGTTTGCGAGAGCCGCACCGATTACTACGGCAACCAATGCGTCTACTTGCCCGACCAGGAGGGCTCGACGTGGAGCGACTTTGACACTGATGGCTCCCCTTGCCAGATGGATCCCTCGGCCGAAGCCCCTGTGCAGGTCATGTACAGCCGCGCGCCTTTGAGCGGCTCGGGCGACTCGTACGCCGTTTCTGCCACCATCGGAGAGCGCGGCATCATGACCTCGATCACGATCGAGTACAATGGCGTCTCCTCGACGCTCTCGTCGGACGACTGCATTGCCAACCCTGGCGAGACGAGCGCGTGGTCGAACGTGGACAACATTGCCGACTACGGCACGGCCCAGGTGAACGGAGGTGGCGCTCAGGTCGTGTGGGACTTTTCCATTGCCGATATGGATCTCCACCTTGTCTGCCAGCAGATGAGCGAGACCCGTACCCGCTGGGACGTCGACTCGCTCAGTGTGAGCACGTCCGCCGCCGAGGCCGCTTCGACGCTTACGGAGACCGGCTTTTGCGTGACTTCCGAGTTCAACACGGGCGAGGCTACGCAGACGGAGCTCTTTGAGACTGGCTTCCACTCGTACTGCCTCGAGCGCGCAACTCCGAACCTTTTGGTGTGCCGCACCCTTTCCAAGGAGTGCACGCGTGACGTCTACGAGGCAACCGTGGACGAGTTTTGTGAGAGCGCCAAGGGACAAATGGGCATCAGCGTGAGCAAGTGCAAGAAGCAGATCAAGAAACAGATCAAGCACGAGGTTAAGAACAGAAGCTCGAAGGATATCTGGGCCAAGCTTTACTGCCACGTTGTGGAGAACGGAAGCAAATCGGGAATCAAGTCGTGCCTGAAGAAGATTGATGACTTTGGCTTTGTCGAGGTGTACTCGGAGACCAGCTCGATGCTGACAACCTCTAGCTCGTCGTGCGATTTGAGCGCTTCCCTTGCGGTGGTCACGGACGAGGAGGACGAGTGCTTTGATGGCATGCACGTCGAGGTCGTGTACGATGGCACCCGCACGCGTGTCGCGTCGGTGCCTGCGTCCCGTTTGGTGTGCGAGGAGCCCCTCGTGCTCACGGGTGAGGACTACCCGACTCTTTTCGTTGAGGACAGCGACATCTACCTCGTACAGTGCGGACTCACAGAGTCTTGCGCCGCGCAGCGTGGCTTCCGTGACGTGCCTGCGATTTCGATTGGCAGCGAGTCGTCTTCGTCGTCTTACGTGACCCTTTCTCTGGGCGAGTCGTCGAGCACCTCGACGTCCGACAGCGCGCCATCGATCTGCGAAAGTGCCGAGTCTGACACTGTGGAGAGCTGCCCATACTGCTGTGAGCTGCAGGACACCCCGGATTCGTCGATTTGCCTTGATGTCACGGTCTCGACCTCGCCTTACTGTGACGCGAGCAACCCGCCCACGGATGTTGACTGCTCGGATGTGGTCGCCGAGGACTCGGACGTGTACGTCGACATTACCCTCATTACCACGCCGGCGGAGACGACGTGCTGCCACACTTGCACGGCCTGGGGTGACCCGAAACTGTACGCTTTTGATGGATGGGATGAGACGCCGGCCGAGTGGATCGAGTGCGATGGCCGCAACCCGAACTCGAACTGCAACTTTCAGGAGTCCGTGTGCGACAAGCAGGTGGATCACTTGGGCAACGCGTGCGTGTGGAACGAGACTGTGAGCGAGTATCTTGAGAACGACCGTTCGGCTGTTGGATTTTACGGAAGCCCGTGCCAGCCCGACTGGGAGGCTGCCGCAGAAAACGGATGGCGCTCGAACATCACCATGTACGAGACGGATTCTTGGATGCTGCGCGTCTTCCTTGGCGAGCGCAGTGTGCTGACGACTCTGGAGTTCGAGCTCGCCTCGGGCGGCTACCACGAGTTTGATCCCGCAATGTGCTTTGGAGATGATCTTTCGGATGCCTGGACGAGCTACGGCGACGCTAGCTCAACGCCTGCTGGTGATGGCATTGAGTACGAGTGTGGCGATATCGACACGAACGGTCTTGAGCGCCCTTGCGCGATGACAAACTCGGCGACCAGCACTTTTGTCCAGATTCGCTGCATTCGCGTTGAGATGGACGATGTCTACCAGGGCTACCGCATTAACATTGTGGGTGTGTCGGAGTTCTCCCAGAGCGGCGAGTACGCTTCTGTGGGCGGTTTCTGCGTGGATGACTCGCTGGAGGGCCCGATCGGTGAGTCGACTGACAATGTCGACGCTGGTGACGAGTGCGGCCTTGACATGAACGATCTCGGCACGCAGCTGAGCCTGGGCCGTCTGTGCAAGGACATTTACCACCCGACGTGCACGTCGAATGAGGCTGACGAGGCGATCCGGCGCTGGTGCAAGTACCAGGCCGTGCTTCCGCTGGAGGACAAGCTTTCGTGCGCGGAGGACATCCTCGGCACAAGCGACGATGACGCAAAGGAGGAGGCTTGGCGCGACTACTTTTGCCAGCAGTTCCCCGGTGAGGTGAGGAAGTGCAAGAAGGGCTACCGTGCCTATTTGGACACGACGCCAACGGCGACTATGTGCTTTTCGTCCGTGGACGAGGTTGCTGCCTTTGGCCACGATCCCTGCATGGTTGGTACCTCGGTGACTGCCGCTTCTGGCGATGAGATTCTCTTTATCCCGGACCACATCCCGCCTTGCGACAACGTCCTGCGTGTCCCGGCGTCGAACTCCTCGTACGCTGCTCTCTTTACCTCGACGGTGGAGTTCAACAAGTGCGGTGTGCAGACTGCCGAGTGCCCTCTGTACACGGCTCTGCCCGAGGCTTTCTGCCGCACCGTCGACCCGTTCTCGGTGCAGCTCACCTACTCGGCGGGCAACCTTTGCGGCGCTGCCTAAATTTATCATTCGTATGGATGACCCGGCACGGGTCATCCTGAGGTAGACTATTCTGGTACTTTTAACCCTTCTAAAAAAGGCATTTTGTCATCAACATGACCGTCTCCTTTTCTCTCCCTTTCTTTGTTTTCGGAAGAATGCTTGACGTTTGTCGGTAGCCAAGTGCAGTCTTGCAAAGAGACTCCAGAGGGAACGTAAGTCTCTTTAAATTTTAGCGCATTGGGCATGAATTTGCGGAGCATCCTTTTGACCCAACTCTTTATGCTTCAAAGCTCTCGAACGTTTCCCGAGCCATGTTTCAAGCGGCGGGCCCGGCAGCGATAGCCTCTCGCTTTGTATTCGCGCGGCGCAGCGCATTTTGAAGTATGTTGTCCACGATGCCACTGGCTGACAGTGGAGGAGGAGGACTTCGCAAATAAGGAAAAGGACCAGTGTGTTGGGCCGCGCTGTATACTGTACACCGTCCTGACATCAGTCAGCACACTTGCAACAATAATTTCGCCTGTACGGCGGAGCGATAACGGAGCGACCATGCTAAAGCCACACCCTTTCGCCGCGCACGCAATTGACGCACGCACCGACGCGCCTGGTGCGTAGTCCCCGTCCCGCGTCCTGTCCTCCTCGGGTACTCCTTGGCACTTTTCAGCGTTAGGTTCTCTCTTCAAGTTCTCGCGAGCTCACGTAAGCTCCCGCTGTCGAAGCAAACCAGCAATCTGCAAGATACGAACATGAGACCGAGCGACCTATACGGATTGCCGTCACACCCGGTGAGGAGGAGGGATTCGAGGAGCAGCATCTTGAGCATCCTTCCTAGATCGCGAAGGTCATGGCAGACAACAATGAGATGCGCAACGCCAAGTGCCACAAAGCTGAGGATAAGAAGATGATTGATGATGCTGTCGGAAAAATCGACAGGAACTCTACAGGAACTCTACAATGCTGAACATGGTGGTGAACGACCGTGTGCGGGAGTGGCATCTGCAAATGGCGCGACAAGCAGTCGACAAAACACGACAGCGAGAGTATGAAGAGGGTCTAGCGGATATTCCTTGGGATGCGGGGTCTCTTTTCACGAGCCAGAGCATATTCTATGAGGCCCTGACGTACTACGAGGAAGTGCTGTCGATTCGTGGGGGAAATTTGGCGACTGACATACCTTAGTGGCTCAGACGCTCAACAACATCACCGTAGTGTATGACTCGCAAGGCCGCTACAAGGAGGCCTTGGGGTCACTACGAGGAAGCGCTGTCGATTAAGAAGGAAAGAAGGAAAGTCTTGGCGACTGGCATTCCGATGTGGCTCAAACGCTCAACAACATCGCCTCAATGTACTATTCAAAAGGCCGCTACGAGGAGGCCCTGGCGGTTTACGAGGAAGCGCTGTCGATTCGCGAGGAAAAGCTTGGCGACCGGCATCCCGATGTGGCGACCACGCTGAAAAACATGCGAAACACGAGAGAGAGGATGCGAGCGAGCACGAAGAGATGATTCTTGCTGCAAAAGCTCGCGGGGGCTTTCGGGCCTGATTTTCCCTCTGATGCTACGGGTGCTCGAAACTTTGCAATTGTCGAGAGCCCTGTTTCAAATGTATGGCTGGAGGAGATAGCCACTCACTTTTCATTTGCAAGAGCAATCTCGAGGCCCCCAAGAATCATCGTTTTGAGCAGAAGAACCACAATCTTGACGCAACTCCACGACTCGCATACGCACATATATTTGCATGCATGTTTACCGGCAGTTGAGTATGTCGCTCTCATCTTTGTTCGTCGTCGTCGCTCTTCACGTTTCGATAACCACGACCCAAGATCTTGCTGACCACATGGTCCCAGCTCGAAATGAGTTCATGTCGGTAGGTGATACCGTATCAGCTGCTCGCGAAGCTGCGCAGGTCGTACGCACGGTGGTGGGTCCTGCTGCTGATACTGCAAGGCATAGGAGACACAGGTGCCAAACCATCCGCGCCACCTCCCACGCTCATCAAAGAAATGCTCTGCTCTTCAAGGTCGCACCCAAGGCAAGCTTTATCTGCGTCGCTCTTCTCCAAGACATGACAGCTCCTGACTGTGAGTGAATGCGGAGATTCCGACTTCACTTCACTTCGCATCAACGGCCCATTCTCACTCCTCACGAGTCCATCCATTGCGGCGCTCCGTCGCTCTAGTAACGCATCTTATTAGGGGATGCATCTCTCCCTGCCATTGCCAAGCGAGAAGGGATGGTACGGCCCAATCTCCGCAGCGCAAGTGAGTGCGCATGCATGAGCATATACCGCCGCCGCGCGCCAGCGTTCGAGGCCGAGGCTCTCAGCCGCACCGACGCACCTCGCAGGTGTGGCTCGCAACACCGGCGGCAGGCTCCGCACGCGTGGAGCGTGCAGTGGCGGCTGCCGCGCGTGCAGCAGCAGTGGCAGGCCGAGCGTCTCGCGTCGAGTCGGACGTCGTCGTTGTTGTTGCTCATCATCACCATCGATTATCATCGTCAACCATCATCATCATCTGTCCTCCATCGTCCACCTCCCGCCGCTCTCTGTCGAGAGCTCGGCCGCGGCGCGGCGCGGCGCTGGCGCGAGTGCGTGGCGGCGGCTGTCTCCGCGCGCCTGGGCAGTCACGCCGGCGCGCGAGCTCTGCTGGCGTGGCTTGCGGAGGCGTGCTTGGCTGTCTGTCGCCTGCCCGAATTGTGCTGTGTTGACTGACTGACAGTGATAGTGAGGGAGAGAAGCAAAGAAAGAAAGAAACAAAGCAAGGAAGAAAGGAAGGAAGGAAGAAAGGGAGGAAGAAAGGGAAACCGGCGGCGCAGAAAGAGACGGGGACGGCCGCGGCGGGTCCTCGCGCAGACTCGCTTCCCGCCCCCGCGCGAGGCAGGGAGAAGCAGAGGTGGCGGGGGGCAGGCGGGGCGCGGGCAAGATGGCGGCAGGAGCAAGATGGCGGCCCCGAGGGAGCTCGCAGTGGCCGCTGCTCGAGCTCGTCTCCGCGCTCGAGGTCCGGCCCGGCGTCTGCAGCTGCTTGCTTTCAAGGCCTGGCCGGCCAGAGGTGCGAGTTTCATACCCGCGTCGAACCGAGCCGTGCCGCGACCGAAGAAGACGAAGAAAACGACGTCGAGGGGGTGTGCGCGCGTGTGCGTTAGGAAGGAGGTTGAAGAAGCAAGCGCCTCCTCGCCGCAGCGACCTCGATCGAATCATCCATCCATCGGCCTCTCCACCCGCCCTCCCGTCCGTCCATCATGCCATCCTTCATCCCATCCAGCGCGAGCTCCCCGTGCGTCGTGACGCCTGCGCCGGGAGGCCTGCCTGAGGCTCGGGATTGACCGCGAGTGCCTTGCACATAAATAAACCCTGCCCATAAAAAAGGAGTCTTGATGATTACGATGCCCGAGCGAGCAGCGCGGTCGCTGCAGGCGGCTGGGCGGCCGCGTCGGGACGCGCGCTCGCCGTGACGGCGGACGCGCGCACCCGCCGCTCGCGCCCGCGCCCGAGTCGCAGGGCCTGACACGGCCTGGCCCGGGACGGGCTGGCTGGCGGCGCGCGAGCTGGCTGGCTGGCCTGGCGCCATGCCATGCGAGGCCCGCGCGACCCTGGCTGGGCGTCCCAGCGGCCCTCCCTGGCCCCCGCAAGGGGCCCGGCGCGGGCCAGGGCTGCCTCGGAGGTGGCGACAGGTTCCTGGACGCGCCGCGGCCGGCGTCAAGGCTCGCGCGCGGGCGGCAGGGACGCGGCGCGACGGCTTTCCGCGGCGTGGTTGGCTCTGCGCGCCCTTCCTTCCTTCGCCCCGGTTCGTGCACCGGAATCGCGTGGATGAACGCGCAAATGGCAAAGTGAGCCAGGCAAGGAAAGGAACTCGCGGACTCTTGGCCTTTCGAGTTCCCCAGCGAGGCAGCCACCAGCCGTCCGGCGGCGGGAGAACCAGGCTTGATCACGCGCCATCATGGCTGCCCGAGTCTGTTTGTCTGTCTGTTTGTCATCAGTCTGTTTGTGAGGACAGAAAGATAACAAACGTGAAAAAAAAAAAACAGATCGAAAGGAGCAAGAGAAAGAAAGATCAAACGCGAAAAAGAATCTCTCTCCTTCCAGAAAGCAAGCATCATGGCCGCCCCTTTTCTGCTCTGCCTGCCGCCACCGGCCAAGGCGTCCTTTCTGCCGGCCGGCCGTCCGGCCCTCTTCCCGAAAATAACCGCCCTCCCCGCGCGCCGGGCCGCGCGCTTCCTCCCGCGAGGCTCTCTCGCGCGGCCGCGGTCCATACTCGCCCGGGCTGCTGCCGCAGCCGCTTGCGGTGCCAGCACGTGCCGAGGGCGGCGGCGCTGGTAGATGGCTGCTGCTGAGGAAAGAAGTGACAGTTGAAAACTTCCCTTTCGCCCCCACAGCGGCGGGGCGCGAGAGTCATGGAAAAGATAAGGTGGACGCCATGATCAGGAATGATCGAACGAGAATCATCGATCAAGGTCAGCGCCGCGGCGGTCCTCGTGACGGGCTCGATCAGATCGCGACCGTGATCGTGGCCGACCTCGCGTCGCGGCCGTCGCGCTTGCGTGCCGACGGCGGCGCCGTGATCGAGAGGGACGGACGCCGCGCCGTGACGGCGGCGGCTGGCCGTGGTTGGAGAGAAAGGCAGGCAGCCCAGACCCGGTTCGCGAGGAGGAGACGCGCGAGGACGGCGTGCTTGGCGGCGCGGAAGAAAGCGGGGCCTGGAGGAAGCCGGCTGCGCGCGAGGGAGGAAGGAGAGAAGCTCCGAGGTCCGTCCGCGAGCGCTTGACAGAGCGCTCGATCGACGATCGATCGATCGATCTGCGCAGAGCCCGGGGCTGGAAAAGGGAAAAGCAGCGCAGACTTACTAAACTCTTGTTCGTGGAGGGCGAGCGAGAGCAATCACCCAATCCTGGGCGCGTCCGCGTGCACGTAGGACGTGTACGTACGTACGTACGTATACACACACACGCACGCACGCACGCACGTGCATAGCGGCGAGCCAGCATGAAGGGGGCCAAGACGGCGCTCGTGGCGATCCTCGCCAGCGTGATCTGCGCGCAAAAGGGAGCGGGACAAGACCCGTATGAATGCAACACGAGCACGACGCCGACGTGCGGAGGCGACAATGTCATTGATGCGCTCCTCGAGGCCGAGGCCAGCGTGACCTCGCGGGACGACTGCGAAATCTGCGAAACTTCTGATAATGTCCTGACCAGCCTCGCCGCGTGCTGCGTAGCCGGCGCGGGCGTCAGCGTCACCTCGGAGTGCCGCGAGATCTCCGTCCCGGTCTCCGAGGAAACTGGTGAAACATTTCTGACGGTCAGTGAGGTCGCCCTCGATGCATCCGTCACCATCCCCATCAACATCTCATACTCGGAGACCGCCGAAAACGCCTGCGCGCGTACCTGCAGACTCTATGGCGACCCCGAGGGCCTCTCCTTCTGCAACGTTCGCAAGGAGTTCATCCTCTGCGACGGCCGCATCGATGACGCAGACAGCCCAGACGTGTGCACGCAGACCGAAGAGACCTGCCTCAGTCGCAAAGACTACTACGGCAACGCCTGCGTCTGGCTCCCAGACGACACGAATGACTTTACCTGGGCCTCGGGTTCCCCGTGCCAGATGGACCCCACGCTCCCACCTCCGGTACAGCTCGTGTACAGCCGCGCGCCGTCAAACTCGGAGAACGAAGGTACCTCCTACGCAGTCTACGCCACCGTTGGCGAGCGTGGCATCATCACGAACATCACCTTCGAGTACGACGGTGCCAGCTCAACCATCAACGCAGTTGACTGCATCGATTCGGACGGGTCCACCGACGGCTGGACCAACCCGGACGCCATTCTTCCCTACCTCAACGTCACCACCGTGCTCCCTGGCAAGCAAGTCATCATGGACGTACTGCTGGAAGACATGGGCGTGCACCTCATCTGCCAGGCGATGGCTCTTGGCACGGCTCGTCTTGACATTGACACTCTCTACGTCACAACCCCGCGCGAGACCGTCTTGGATGAAGGCTTCACCGAAGATGGCTTTTGCGTCACTTCCGAGATGGACACCGGCGAGGCGACCCAGGCCAACCTGACCGAGAACTTTCACTCGTACTGCCTCGCCAAGTTCTCGCAGAACCTGCTGGTGTGTCGCGCGCTGTCCAAGGAGTGCACTCGACTCTCGTTCATGCCGACGGTGACGGAGTTCTGCACCAACGTGGCCGAGTCCAAGCTTGACATGAGCGTCTCGAAGTGCGAACGAAAGATTAAGGCACAGATCGAGCGCGAAATTAATAGCAAGTCCTCGGACGATGTCTGGGTTGTCTTTTACTGCCGCGCGATTGCGGATGGCAGCGCTGCGGTGGAACAGGAATGCATTGACAACGTGTACAACTTTGGCTTCCTCGAAGTCTTTGATGAGACGAGTGGTGTCCTGTACAACCCCACAGCCTCCGTCTCGTGCGACGAGGATGCCAGCTTTGAGGTAAGCACTGACTCGTGCTTCTCTGGCGTTCACGTCGTTACTGTGGACAGCAACGGAGATCGTACCACCATCGCATCGATTCCTGCCTCGTACCTTGCGTGCGGTGACGACATTGTGCTCACTGGCGCAGACTACCCTGAGATCTTCGTCTCCGGCACTGACATTGTGCTGCAGCAGTGTGGTCTCACCGACTATTGCAGCGCGCAAAACGGTTTCCGGGAGGTCGCAGCCATGGAGGTCATGTCTGAGATCTTTATCACCACCGGCTCTGCCAGTGAGATCGATTCTTTGCCGGCTGTCTGCGAGGTCGACTCCTCTGACATTGTGAGCAGCTGCCCCACGCAGTGCTGCCTGCTCGAGAACGACGGCGCCCCCATTTGCCTGAATGTGTCCGTCGCCACCACGCCGTTCTGTACTGACGGTAGTGACGGCAACGCTCCGGATGGTACCTCGTGCTCGGATCTGATTGGCTCCGACGCCTACGTCGACATCTCTCTCGAGCTCTTGGAGGACCAGGAAGATCTCAACTGGGTGAGCACTTGCTGCCAAACGTGTGCTGCCTGGGGCGACCCCAAGCTCGTCGCCTTTGGCGGATGGTCTGATTCCCCCGCAGAGTGGCTCATGTGTGACGGCCGCAATCCCAAGAAGAGCTGCAACTTTCAGCAGCAAACGTGCACTTCGCAAATCGATCATCTCGGCAACGACTGTGTCTGGAACGACACCATCAAGGATCTCATGGACGGCGACCGCAGCATGGTCAGCTTTTACGGAAGCCCGTGCCAGCCCGACTGGGCTGCCGCCGAGGCTGCTGACTGGCTCCCCAACGTCACCTTCTTCACAAACGAGGACTTTGGCGTGCGCGTCTTTACCGGCGAACGTAGCGTCTTGACTGCCATGGAGTTCAACATTAGCGACACCGGCTATCATCGCTTCGATCCGTCAGGCTGCTTTGATGAAGACTCCTCGTCGGCCGCTTCCGCCTGGTCCAGCTACGGTGACGCCGGTAGCTCACCAGAAGACGACGGCTTCTCTACCGTGTGCGGCGACATTGACGCCGGAGGACTCGAGCGGTCCTGCGCTGTGACGCACACTGGCTCGAGCGCGTTCATGCAATTCCGCTGCATTCGGGCGTCACACGATGACGAGTACGAGGGCTACCGACTGAACGTGCAGGGCATCTCCGAGTTCCTCCCGTACTCTGCGACGGGCGGCTTTTGCGTGAGCGATGATCTCGAGGAGTACATGGGCGAGTCCTCGGAGAACGAAGCCGCCGCAAGCCACTGCGGTCTGGAGAACGACGACCTCGGCACGCGGCTTACGATGGGCCAGACGTGCAAGAACATCTACCACCCAACCTGCACTGCGGATGAGGCCGAGGAGGCTATTCGCAAGTGGTGCCGCTACTCGGCAGTGCTTCCGCTCGACGACGTTCTCTCGTGTGCATCTGACATCATTGACGGAGGCAGCGCGGACGGCATGGCCTCTCGCTGGGTCTCGAGGTTTTGTGCGCAGTTCCCGGGCGAGGTGAGCAAGTGCAAGAAGGACTACACTGCGTACCTGGACACGACCCCGACGGCGACCATGTGCTTTTCTTCGCTGGACGAGATGGTTGACTTCGGTCATGATCCGTGCATGGTCGGCACCAAGGTTCTCGACTCGTCGAGCGGCGAGGAGATTCTGTTCATTCCGGACCACATTCCTCCTTGTGACAACGTGGTTCGCGTGCCTGCTACGAGCGAATATGCTGCATTCTTCACGTCGACGGTGGAGTTTGTCAAGTGCGGCGTTTCGCCTTCAGAGTGTCCTCTGTACTCGGCCTTGCCGTCGACGTTTTGCGACCCGGTGCGCTCATACTCGGTGCAGCTCTCGTACAGCACCTCGAGCTTTTGCGGAGCCAACTGAGTTTCTCATTTTTATCTGCCTGCCACTCTATCCCAGGAACCCTCATG
The DNA here is from genome assembly GCA_003116975.1 of Aurantiochytrium sp. KH105. Lineage (NCBI taxonomy): Eukaryota > Bigyra > Thraustochytrida > Thraustochytriidae > Aurantiochytrium > Aurantiochytrium sp. KH105. The sequence continues at coordinate 286,465 of BGKB01000042.1, forward strand.
ATCTTGCCATTGCATTTGCCCATAAATTTTCGCTTTTCTCATTTCCTGCGCTGTTTCTGGTTTCGAGTTTTCAGTGGCTCCTTCTTGTCTGCTTTTACTGCACGAAAGGCGGATAAGCGTATGTGCGACCGAGCAGCCAGCCATCGATGTGTCGCTTCCTGCACATGCTTGATAAGCTCGAGCATCGCTGACCAACCAACTTGACGTCAACATGCTTTCTTCCTTCCATGCTTCCTCTTCGGTCCTGCTCGAGTCCGAGCCCGCGTGTCCGTCGAGCGGACTACAGCTCGTGTCTCGGTGCTCTGAAAATCTCTCGCTGTGACCGGTCCCTGTCCAAGCCAAGAGCGCAGGCACGGGTTGACGTCCTCAGAAAATCCAACCCGAGCCATCAACCAAACGAGATTGATTGGCAGGAGGCAGCAGCATCGTCTTGCAGCCTGGCTTGATAGGCTTGCGCTGGCACTACTGTCAAGGCGTAACAAATGAAGAATGTATCTGCGGCAGCTTTTTCTCTTCCAGAGGGGACGTGGTGTGCGCGCCGAGGAGAAAGTTGATGGATTTGCTGCTCGTGAACGTCGTGACGCCTCGAGCCTAGCTGAGACTGGTCGTCATGATGACGGTAACTGCGTCCGGGTGTCCTGTGCTGCGCTGCGACGGTCAAATCTCCGCGTGGCGGCGCTGTAGAGATTGGCAGGGCGAAAGATGTCGGAGCCGAAGCACCGTCAATACAGCCCTGCGTCCGTTCCTTCGATCCATCAAGCATCTTACAAAACGCGAGCTCGATCAGGCGCAACTGACTGGCAACTCGCGAGTAGGCGTGGTGCGCGCGCGCGCGTGAATGAGTGGCAGTGACAGAGGTTGATTGATTGATCGACTGTTGATGATGCTACAGCTAGCTAGCTAGCATTTTGGCCAACGCGTATTCCGCGACGGACGGCGCTCCTGGCTGACTAGCTTGGTCTGCGAGCCTGGTCACTCCTGCTCTGCGCTGGCCATGGTTGATGGAGAGAGTCTGCAGGGCAGCGATCCTGGTTGGCGCTGGCCTTGACGCTCCACGACGAGGCTAGGTGACCGACCGGGTAGGTGCACGTGGGTGCGCGCCATTGCTCGACGGCTCGCTTCACTTCCTTCCTTGCGAGTGTCGCCATGGCAGACTGGCAGTCGGGCAGGGCACGCGAGGGAAGAGCGCAGGCTCCTGCGCACGCGACTCGCCTCGCCTCGCCTCGCCTCATTGCGCCTCGTGAAAGTCATGTCGCGTCGCGTCGCGTCGGGTCGCGTCGGGTCGCGTCGCATTGCCAGCAATGAACACACGGCTAAAAACAAGGAAAACAAAAATGACGACGGCCTACTCGCCCTCGTCCTCCTCCCTCCCTCGCCGCCGCTTCTTCGCCTGCACGAATGACGGCGGGCATCCAGTTCTTCCAGAGAGCGCGAGCGCGCGACGGGCTGCTCCATCACGCTCGCATGATGGCCGCACGCGATCCCTCAGGATGGAGTTGATGGACAAAGGTCTTCTCTTCTTTTTCCCTTCAAACTCTTTTACCGCTGCACGCGCCAGCGTGATGCCGCGACTCTCGGACCTTCAGCGCTACAGACCTTGCCACGAGTCGCCGCCCGCACATCGCCCGCCCGCGCATCCTCGCTCCAGAGGTGCATCAGCTCTGCAGGGCGCGCGCAAGTTGAGTTTGCTAGACACAGAGCGTCCAAGAGGGAGGAGGGAAGGTGCAAAATATGATACCTCATTAAGAGGGCCGCCATCTTCGATCAACACGGCGGTCACCGACGCGCGGACCTACTCTCGCGCAGCGGCAGCGTGATGAAGACGGACACGACGGACGAGGCCGCAGCAGACCAACCCGCAGCCAGTGTCTGTCCGGGCGCGTGGTGATAGAAAAGTTGAAAAGGGAAGTGGCCGAGACCTCGGACCTCAAAGTAAACCCGAAGCAAACCCGGTTCGCGTGCACAGAAGGCAGCAAACCCCAGCTTCTCGAGCAGTACGCGTATACGTACTGCCGAGAAGCGAGCGCCGGCACCGGCGACAACGACGACGACGACGGCGGCGGTGAGAAGGAAAGCGAAAATTTGGAGGAAGCTGGCTGCATGGGGAGGAAGAAGCTTCGACTGCAATCTGCGCAGACTGAATTGAAGACGAGGAGGCAAACTTTGATTGGCCGTTCACTCGCTATCCTTGGTACGTCCGCGTGCACGTAGTACGGAGACGGAACAACCACTATGAAGACGGTCAAGTCGGCACTCGCGGCGATCGTCGCCGGCGTGATCTGCGCGCAAAAGGGAGCCGGGCAGGACCCGTATGAATGCAACGAGAGCGAGCTGCCGCTGTGCGGAGACGACACCGACACTGACAATGTGCTCCTTAGGGCTGTGGCCAGCGTTGACGCACCTGAGGACTGCGATATCTGTAACGAGTTTGCTCGGACAAGCCTCGACCCGTGCTGCGTGCCTGTTGCGGGCATCACCGTCACCTCAGAGTGCCGCGAGATTTTTGCGCCATTGTCAAGAGCAATAACTTCGAATGACTATCAGACCACTGATCAAGTCCCGACCGACGCAAATTTAGTGATCCCCGTCAACATTTCTTACTCGGTGACCGCCGAAAACGCCTGCGCGCGTACCTGCAGACTCTATGGCGACCCCGAGGGCCTCTCCTTTTGCAACGTTCGCAAGGAGTTCATCCTCTGCGACGGCCGCATCGATGACGCAGACAGCCCAGACGTGTGCACGCAGACCGAAGAGACCTGCCTCAGTCGCAAAGACTACTACGGCAACGCCTGCGTCTGGCTCCCGGACAACACGAATAACTTTACTTGGACCTCGGGATCCCCGTGCCAGATGGACCCCACGCTCCCAGCCCCAGTACAGCTCGTGTACAGCCGCGAACCGTTCAACGCGAATAATGTTGATAACTTGTCCTACGCGGTCTTTGCAACAATCGGCGAGCGCGGTATCATCACTGATGTCACCTTTGAGTTCGGCGGTGTCAACGCAACCATCAACGCAGTTGACTGCATCAACTCGGACGGTTCCACCGACGGCTGGACCAACCCGGACGCCATTCTTCCCTACCTCAACGTCACCACCGTGCTCCCTGGCAAGCAAGTCATCATGGACGTACTGCGGGAAGACATGGGCGTGCACCTCATCTGTCAGGCCATGGAAGGTCACGCGGCTCGCCTCGACATCGATACACTTTATATCACAACCCCGCGCTCAGAACTGTCAAGCTTCACAGAAGATGGCTTTTGCGTCACTTCCGAGATGGACACCGGCGAGGCGACCCAGGCCAATTTGACCGAGAACTTTCACTCGTACTGCCTCGCCAAGTTCTCGCAGAACCTGCTGGTGTGTCGCGCGCTGTCCAAGGAGTGCACACGACGCTCGTTCATGCCGACGGTGACGGAATTCTGCACCAACGTGGCCGAGTCCAAGCTTGACATGAGCGTCTCGAAGTGCGAACGAAAGATCAAGGCACAGATCGAGCGCGAAATTAATAGCAAGTCCTCGGACGATGTCTGGGTTGTCTTTTACTGCCGCGCGATCGCGGATGGCAGCTCTGCGGTGGAACAGGAATGCATTGACAACGTGTACAACTTTGGCTTCCTCGAGGTCTTTGATGAGACGAGTGGTGTTCTGTACAACCCCACAGCCTCCGTCTCGTGCGACGAGGATGCCAGCTTTGAGGTAAGCACTGACTCGTGCTTCTCTGGCGTTCACGTCGTTACTGTGGACAGCAACGGAGATCGTACCACCATCGCATCGATTCCTGCCTCGTACCTTGCGTGCGGCGACAACGTTGTCTTTACTGGCGCAGACTACCCTGAGATCTTCGTCTCGGGCACTGACATTGTGCTGCAGCAGTGTGGTCTCACCGACTATTGCAGCGCACAAAACGGTTTCCGGCAGGTTGCAGCCATGGAGGTTTTGTCTCCAATTGAGATAGACTTTGGCTCCCGCATTCGAGCTGTACAGGAACCGGTTGTGTGCGAGGTCGACTCCTCTGACATTGTGAGCAGCTGCCCCACGCAGTGCTGCCTGCTCAATAACGACGGCGCTCCCATTTGCCTGGATGTGTCCGTCGCCACCACGCCGTTCTGTACTGACGGTAGTGACGGCAACGCTCCGGATGGTACTTCGTGCTCGGATCTGATTGGCTCCGACGCCTACGTCGACATCTCTCTCGAGCTCTTGGAGGACCAGGAAGATCTCAACTGGGTGAGCACTTGCTGCCAAACGTGTGCTGCCTGGGGCGACCCCAAGCTCGTCGCCTTTGGCGGATGGTCTGATTCCCCCGCAGAGTGGCTCATGTGTGACGGCCGCAATCCCAAGAAGAGCTGCAACTTTCAGCAGCAAACGTGCACTTCGCAAATCGATCATCTCGGCAACGACTGTGTCTGGAACGACACCATCAAGGATCTCATGGACGGCGACCGCAGCATGGTCAGCTTTTACGGAAGCCCGTGCCAGCCCGACTGGGCTGCCGCCGAGGCTGCTGACTGGCTCCCCAACGTCACCTTCTTCACAAACGAGGACTTTGGCGTGCGCGTCTTTACCGGCGAACGTAGCGTCTTGACTGCCATGGAGTTCAACATTAGCGACACCGGCTATCATCGCTTCGATCCGTCAGGCTGCTTTGATGAAGACTCCTCGTCGGCCGCTTCCGCCTGGTCCAGCTACGGTGACGCCGGTAGCTCACCAGAAGACGACGGCTTCTCTACCGTGTGCGGCGACATTGACGCCGGAGGACTCGAGCGGTCCTGCGCTGTGACGCACACTGGCTCGAGCGCGTTCATGCAATTCCGCTGCATTCGGGCGTCACACGATGACGAGTACGAGGGCTACCGACTGAACGTGCAGGGCATCTCCGAGTTCCTCCCGTACTCTGCGACGGGCGGCTTTTGCGTGAGCGATGATCTCGAGGAGTACATGGGCGAGTCCTCGGAGAACGAAGCCGCCGCAAGCCACTGCGGTCTGGAGAACGACGACCTCGGCACGCGGCTTACGATGGGCCAGACGTGCAAGAACATCTACCACCCAACCTGCACTGCGGATGAGGCCGAGGAGGCTATTCGCAAGTGGTGCCGCTACTCGGCAGTGCTACTGCTCGACGACGTTCTCTCGTGTGCATCTGACATCATTGACGGAGGCAGCGCGGACGGCATGGCCTCTCGCTGGGTCTCGAGGTTTTGTGCGCAGTTCCCGGGCGAGGTGAGCAAGTGCAAGAAGGACTACACTGCGTACCTGGACACGACCCCGACGGCGACCATGTGCTTTTCTTCGCTGGACGAGATGGTTGACTTCGGTCATGACCCGTGCATGGTCGGCGTCAGCGTGAGAGACACGGCGAGCGGCGAGGAGATTCTGTTCATTCCGGACCACATTCCTCCTTGTGACAACGTGGTTCGCGTGCCTGCTACGAGCGAATATGCTGCGTTTTTCACGTCGACGGTGGAGTTTGTCAAGTGCGGCGTTTCGTCTTCAGAGTGTCCTCTGTACTCGGTCTTGCCGTCGACGTTTTGCGACCCGGTGCGCTCATACTCGGTGCAGCTCTCGTACAATGCACCAAGCTTTTGCGATTAAAAAAAAAAGGGAAAATGAGAATTGTTGAAACCCAAATGTTAATAAAATGCAAAGGAGATAGGCGTCGTAGCGTTTGCTCATAAATTCACTTTCCGGTCTCTAGACTTGCATTCGATTTTCCTTCTCTGTCTTCTTTTCAGCTCTCACATTTGATTGAAATCAGAACAAGGGTAGGATTTGCGTTCGTTGCTGCAATGAACGCCAGCGGACAGGTCTTGCGTTCGACCGACAATAACATCGAGTGTGGCGCGGTCCAATGTGTTCACGCTCGATCAGAGTAGAGTCGAAAGTTTGGAAGGGCGTCGCCTCAGGCGAGATCAACACCAGCAGTGAGTGTGCAACCGCCGATGCGTCTAGCTAGATGAGTGCGCGTTGGTAGTCCATGCAGACTTGTCGCACCACAAAGAGAGGAAAAAATTTCAAAACAAGCCCGCGAATTTTGGCAGAGTGATACTCGAGAGGCTGGCTCGGAGTGTTGTCAAGCACCGTTGACCAATCAACTTGACGGCAGCTTCCTCACTTACTTTGCTTAGCTCGGCTTGGCTTAAACTCGAGCCCGCGTGTCCGTCCGTGTCTACGATGCAGTCAAAAGACCCGAACTCAAGGCCCCTGAATACTACGTCGCTGTGTACACCTGAATACTACGTCGCTGTGTACACCCTGCTCGGGCCGCTCCAGGTCCCCGGGGTACACGGCGCGGGTCTTGGCGCCCCCAAAACCCCGAGGTTCGGGAGCAGAGCCGGCGAGGAGCCGGCCGTTGAGACTCTTCGCCCCACAGCGCAAGATGGAGAACCGCCAGGGACGGGTCACGGGAGTCTCCTCTGCCTTCCCCATTTGTCTTCTTCGCTCCGGCGCTGTGTCAAGATGGCTCTCGCGACAAATGGCCCTCCATCTCCCGCTCTCCGCCCCTCGCGTTGATCGAGTCGGGAAAGAGCGTGTACGCCTCGCACCGCGTCGCGCTACTGACGGAGGTAAAGGTCCCGCCTCCGGCTCGTGTCAAGTTGCGGCAGTGGCAGCTCGCCGCTCGAGGCAACTGCGTCGCGGGGCCTGGAAAAGGTCCCCGGGCCGTTACGTTTCGACGCAAGGCTTGAAGTGTCTGCGTCTTGAACTTTCTTCGAGAACGTACGGGTACGCAGGCCCAACTGCAAATCGAAGAGGAGTGAGTGGGACGCGGGGACGCGAACCGAGAGCTTGGAGATTGGGGACGCCGGCGCTGTACTCATCTCGAAAGAGTCCCGTGCGAATGCGAGCCTGGCTGGAAGCTTGGCTGGCCGTTGTTAGTTGCCAGCTTGGCTCGCTGATTCTCAATGCGTGCGACTGCTCATGGCGGCGACCGAGGACTAACTCCCGCGGACCCCAGGGCGTGTCCCGTGCCGCCACCGGCCAGCCCGTCGTTGGCGGTTGACAAGCAGATGGTCTCCCCTTTCCTATCCCTTCCTTCCCTTCCCTTCCCCTTGTACATTTTTGGTCTGGGTAGTAGAGTCGGTCCGGGCTGAGCCACGACCAACGCAAGTGCAACGGCGACTGCGGCTCTCTTCAGGTTCTTGCCCTGCTTTGGCCTAACTAGATAGATTACGTGCGAGTCCCAGTGTGACTCGGGGCGGGGCCGGGACCTTGGCGAGTGCGGGCGCAACGGCGCGGGCCTGGACGCAGTGGCGCATGGTGCCCCCGCGCGTTGGGCACGAGCAAGGAGCTGGAGCACAGGCTAGGCCAGGCCAGGCCAGGCCAGGCCAGACCGCGCGTCGACGGCGGCGAGGACGCAGCAAAACCGAAACAACACGAGCGACAAGAAAGCAAACCAAAAACGATCCCAACTGCAACACCACGACCAAAAAGCAGCATTGGCAGCGGGCAAGGTCATTCCGAGCAAGCAGAAGCGTGACTTCGAAGAAAGAAGAAAGAGTCAGACAAGCTAAAAAGGGCCAAGGTCAAGAGCAGGAGTTTACGAACACGAACCATGAGAGGCCTCATGGCAGTCATGGTGATGGCCACCTGCGCCCAGCAAGTATTTACGCAAAGCGACCCGTACGAGTGCGCGACGGAAACGACAACAACGTGTGCCGCGCTCGACGCGTTGAAGGTCGACGAGTTCGGCAACTACGAGGCCACACAGGCATCTGTGAGTAATGCGCGTGAGGACTGCGAACTATGCACAGATCCGACGTTAACCACTCTAAATGCTTGCTGCGCGGTCGGCACTGATGCCAGCAGCGCGGCAGAGTGCCGTGAGATTCAAGTCCCTGTAACGGACGGTAAAAGCGATGCGAGTGTCGTATTTACGACGGTCGAAAGTGTGTACAGCGACGCACAATTGACGATTCCGATTGTTGTCTCCGAGGCAGAGACGGCCGAGAACGCCTGCGCCCGCACCTGCAGGCTTTACGGAGACCCCGAAGGCATCTCTTTTTGCGGCGTTCGAAAAGAGTTCATCCTCTGCGACGGGCGCATCGATGACTCGAGCAACAGTGATGTATGCACACAAGACGCAGAGACTTGCAGAGGTAGAAAGGACTATTACGGAAACCAATGCGTCTGGCTTCCGGATGAAGGTGATAATCTCGAGTGGACGACAGGCTCGAAATGCCAAATGGACCCCACGCTTCCGCCACCGGTTCAGCTCGTATACCGCCGCGCACCGTCAAACTCTGAAAACCAAGGCATTGGATATGCCGTCTACGCCACCGTTGGCGAGCGCGGCATCATTACCCATGTCACCTTCGAGTACAATGGTCAGAACTCGACGATTGACGCTGCCAAGTGCATTACAACGGAGGGATCTACCGATGCCTGGACCAACCCAACTGAGATTGAACCATACCTGACTGTCAGCTCAATTGTCTCGGACAAAAAAGCTGTCATGGATATCGCGATCGAAGACATGGGTGTGCATCTCGTCTGTCACGCCATGGATAGCGGCAGAGGTCGTCTCGATATTGACACACTTTACGTGACCTCGACTCGCGCATCGGTGCTTGAAAGCAGCGAGATCGAGGAAGGTTTCTGCGTCACCTCCGAGATGGACACCGGCAAAGCGACACAAGCCAACCTGACTGAGAACTTCCACTCATTCTGTCTCGAGAAATTCGCCCAGAATTTGCTCGTATGCCGCACGCTCTCCAAGGAGTGCTCGAGACTTTCGTACATGCCCACAGTGACCGAGTTCTGCACTAACGTGGCTAGATCGAAACTCGGCATGAGCGTTTCAAGATGCGAAAATCAACTCCAGAGTCAACTCGAGCGTGAGGTCAATAGCCAATCCTCGAGGAACATTTGGATTGAGTTTTACTGCAAGGCCGTATCGAATGGAGACAGCCAGCAAGAAGAGGAGTGCCTGAACAACGTGGACAACTTTGGCTTTGCGCAGGTCTACGATGAGACCAGTGATGGATTTTACGACCAGACCGCATCGGTCTCGTGCGACCTCGACGCCAGTTTTAAGGTCAACACCGACCCATGCTTTTCGGGCGTGAATGTTGTTCTCGTCGGAAGAAATGGAGACGAGACCACTATTGCATCGATTCCTCCCTCGTACCTTGCATGCGGCGAGGACGTCATCCTCACAGGTGCGGACTACCCGGAAATCTTCATCACTGGCACGGATATCTCGCTTCAGCAGTGCGGCCTGTCGGCATACTGCAGCGCACAGAACGGCTTTCGTCAGGTTGCAGCCGTCGAAGTCACGTCGACAATCATGCTCTCCATGGGCGAGGAAGAAATTCAAACCCCGGCGGTTTGTGAGGTCGAGTCCTCTGACCTCGTCAGCAGTTGTCCCACGCAGTGCTGCCTTCAAGAAAACGGAGGCGCTCCCACTTGCTTGAACGTATCCGTGGCCAGCACACCGTTTTGCACTAATGACAACGCACCGGATGGCAGCTCGTGCTCGGATCTTATTGGCTCCGAGGCTTACGTCGACATTAGTCTCGAATTGCTCGATGACCCAGAAGATCCTGAATGGGTCTCGAGTTGCTGCCGGACGTGCGCTGCATGGGGCGATCCCAAGCTCATTCCCTTTGATGGTTGGTCCGATGCTCCTGCAGAATGGCTCATGTGCGATGGTCGCAAAGCGAACAGCTGCAAATTCAAGGAAGCGACGTGCGTCAACCAGGACGATCACCTTGGCAACCCGTGCGTCTGGAACAAGACCATTGACGAGCTTCTCAAGAAGGATCGCAGCCTGGTTGGCTTCTATGGAAGCCCATGCCAGCCTGACTGGGAGAAGGCCGAAGATGCCGAATGGCTTCCCTATGTCACGCTCTTCTCGGACGGGGAAGATTTCGCCGTGAACGTCACTACGGGCGAGCGCAGTGTCTTGACGACTCTTGAATTCTACGTTTCCAAGACTAGCTATCATCGCTTCGATCCGGAACTGTGCTTCAACGACAACCCCACGGGTGGTTCTGCCTGGTCCAGCCATGAGGGCGCCAGCAGCTCCCCGGCGGCTGATGGCCTTACTGCTTCATGCGGCCCTATCGACACGAATGGTCTCGAGCGACCCTGTGCTGTGACGCATGACGCTACGGGTGTCTTTACGCAGTTCCGCTGCATCCGCGCCTCATTGGATGGCGTCTACGCTGGCCACCGCCTCAACATCCAAGGTATCTCAGAGTTTCTTCCGTACACTGGCACCGAAGGCTTTTGCGTTGATGGGTCAATGGAAAAGTACATGGGCGATTCCACGGTGAACGAGAAAGCTGCCGACAAATGCGGTCTGGACAATGATGATATTTCGGACGACCGCCTCGCCTTGGGCCAGACGTGCAAGAACATTTACCATGAAACATGCACTGCTGACGAGGCCGAGGAGGCAATTCGCAAGTGGTGCCGGTACTCGGCGGTCCTCCCGCTCCAAGATGCTCTCTCGTGTGCGACCGACATCATTGACGACAGCAGCCTGACAGGCATGGCAAAGCGCTGGACGCATATCTTTTGCGAACAATTTCCGGGTGAGGTGAGCAGGTGCAAGAGGGACTACACCGCATATCTGGACAAGATGCCGACGGCAACGATGTGTTTTTCGTCGCTGGACGAGCTGGTGGACTTTGGCCATGACCCGTGCATGGTCGGCACCAAGGTGCTCGACTCTTCAAGCGGCGAGGAGATTCTCTTTATCCCGGACCACATTCCTCCTTGTGACAACGTTCTCCGCGTGCCTGCAACGAGTGAGTACGCGGCATTCTTCACATCAACCGTTGAGTTTGTCAAGTGCGGCGTCTCGCCTTCCGAGTGCCCATTGTACTCGGCTCTGCCGTCGACGTTTTGCGATCCGGTGCGCTCATACTCGGTGCAGCTCTCTTACACTACACCAAGCTTTTGCGGCGACGACAACTAAGAGTAAAGTTCTCCCAAACTCGGAAAAACGAATGGCAGCTGGCGTGGCTAGCATGACAGGGGCGGAGGCAGAGAAACAGATGCCGCTGGAACGTACCATAGCAAAGCGAAGTGAAGCGATGCGATCATCATTGATTGCCCGCCCATTGTGTCCTCCGTCGCAGGCCGGCCCGAGCCGTCACTTGCTACTCAAAATGAAACCATTTTCAGTTTTCTCATTGACTGTTCTTCTTGTCCTCTGTTTGACCTGACTCTGAGGCTTGCATGAAGAAAGCGAAGAAACCGGCCATGCCAGCCAATAGAAGGCAGGCCACGCGGCCCAGGAGACAGCGCGGGTGGATCAACTGTCAACTAACTTTCGCTTCCTTCGTCCCGCGCTGGCAGAGGCTGCCAGGTGTCTGGTTGGCCAGCTGTCTCCTAGCCCGGCTCCAAACCGTCGCTCCCGACGTAGGAAGCGCAGCTGCACAAGAAAAGAGGTAGCCAGGCCTCGACGCCCGAGATAGTTTTCTGCCGAATGCCGCGGACGTCCCGGAGTGGTCTCGCGGGCTTGCTGGGGTGCCATCATCCTCACTGTTAGGCTGCTACCGCGCCGTGCGTCATGCATCGCTGATTGCCAGGGCCTGGCCGGCGTGACGCGAGAGAGACTTTCCCCTCCCAGGGCCGGCGCCTGCGTCGGCTCCGTCGCCGCGGTCGCGGGTCCATGGCGCGTGGTCAACCAAGTGTAAAAAGCACGGCGCGAGCCGCTCCTCTTGCTGCTCCTGCCTGCTGCTGCGTGCTGTCTCCTCCCGCACCGCGATACCGAGTCCGAGTCCGTCCTAGCCGGGGCGACCCGGGGAAGCAGCTGCAGCTGCAGCTGCTGCAGCCACAGCCGCCATGGCGGCGCGGTGCAGCTCGTTCGCTCGTTGCGTTCGTTCGTTCGTTCGTTCGTTCGATGGTTGGTTGGGTGCGTGGGTGGGTTGGTTGGTTCGTTGTTTGGATGGCTGATTTCCTGCCGGCGAGCGGCTTGCTGACCGCAGCCGAGTGCGAGACGTGCGAGACCATCCCAGATGGGCAGGGCGAGGAGAGCTTTTCGGGGAGGGCGAATCGAGGCGGGGTGGGCGTGCAGGCAAGATGCCCGATTCGCGGGCGCGTGTCTGCGTTTAGTAATCTTACAAGTAAGCGTGAGTGAGATTGATGCTTCATTCCTGCCATGATTGTTTCTCTTTTCCTTGAGTCAGCAGCAGCAGCCAGAAGCCATGCTGCAGCACAGGCTCCCGCTCGCTTCGATCCTTCGTCCGCTGCAGCTGCAACTGCAGCTGCAGCTGCTGCTGCTGCGACAACGAGCGAGCGAGCGAGCGGAGGTTCGGAAGTTCTGGGCTCGCATCTTATCCTCTTCGCATCCTCATCTCCCGCGCCCGGCAGGCACACCCTGCGGCGAGCTAGCGGCGAGCCAGCGGCGCAGGACGGACGCGCGGGGCCGGCAGCAGCTGCAGCCTGCAGTCGCAGCCTGCCTGGCAGCGAGCAGCACAGCTGCGAGCGCGGGCTTCGGCGTATGGTATTCGGAGCAGAATTCGAGGCTTTTTCAAATTTCCACTTTCAAACATCCCGCGAGGTTTGAATTTGAATTCAAAAATTCAAATCTTCCTCCGTCCGTGCTTCCCTTCTTTCTTTCTTTTTTCCTTTCTTTTTCTTTTTCTATTTCTTTTCTTGCCAGTGAGAGTGGGGGGGTGAAAGCGCAGAACAGAACCGGGACGAGGCGAGGCGCGGCTGCGGAGGAGACAGCGCGCGCGGCGCGGGCAGCGAGCCGCTCCAGCTGCGCGGCCCCGCGGCCGCTGGTGGCGAGAGAGACGCTACGCGGTGCTACACTGCGCTCGCTGCGCTGCGCTCCGCCGCCGTTGTTGCCTCCCTGCCTGCCGCCCTGCCGCGAGCATGCTCGCAGTGAGCGCAGTGGCCGCTGCCGCGCGCGAAGAGGTCGCGAGAGGCCGCGCACCGACCTGTCTACACCGATACCTCCCTGCGGCGAGCTCCGCTGGGCGACGCGGCGGGCGCTGAGCTCGAAGCGCAGGCGCGCAGCCGCAGTGGCGCAGCGACGGCGGCGGCGCGAGACTCTGGTTTTTTCGAGTCGCCGACGCGCGGGGCGCGGTTTGAATTCGCTCCCTCCTTTTCGACCTTCACGCGTTTTCAAAGGACAATGCACAATGCACGCACGGCGCTGTCAGCAACAGCAAGCAGCCATGGCAGCAGCCATGGCAGCAGCCAGGCCCGCTCCAGGACGGAGAGAGACGCGCGCGTGCCGCGCGGCGCCGAGCCGAGCCGAAGCCGCGTCTCGAGACGCGCGGCCTGTGTCCGTCTACGTGCGAGCGAGCGTGTGTGTAGTATGTGTGTATGTATGTATGGGCGGACCTCCATTGCCCGTTTCTTCGCCTTTTCGCCTTTCCGAAGTCTGTCGCCGGCCATTGTCGCGCGCCGCGTCTGGCGGCTGCCGCCCCTCTCGACACCTCGAGCCTGTCCGAGGGCCCGGACTCCGTCGCTCGCGGTCGCGAGAGGGAGGGACGGACGTCGGGTCGCTGCCGCGCGCGGGCTTCGCCTCGCCGCGCGGCCTCGCTGGATCCCTCCGTCCCTAACCATGCCTGCTCATGCTGCTGCTGCTGCTGCTGCTGCTGCTGGCCCTCCTCATGCGGTCGATGGATGACCTGGACGCCATGGCCTCGGACCTCTCCGGCTCGCAGCCGCCCCGCTGCCGCGCGCGTTGAGCGAACTCCGACGTGAAGATCGATCGATCGTGCGCGGTCTCGAGCTCGAGCTCGAGATCGAACGCGAGGTCGAGGTCGAGGTCGAGCGGTGGCGGGCGACAGTAGCTTCGTCGCGGCGCGGGAAGCACTCGCGCGGCGTGTCGGGGGCAGGAGCCTCACGCCAGGAAGAGGCCTGCCGCGTGCCGCGCGTGTCGCGCGTCGGTGGGCGTGCGAGGCGTTGCGTGCGTGCTGCAGCATGGCGGCGCCATGATGGCGCCTCGATGGGATGAGATAGAATGGGATGGGTTGCCCAATGACCAATGAATGAGTTCGAAGAGGCGGCTCGATCTTCTCCTCCCCTGGCGCCAGGCGAGGCGAGCTGCACTGACACATGAGGCCGTGGGGGGCGTCACGTTGCCCCGCTGCCGACGGCACGCGGCCGAGGAAACAGGCCGGCCGGTGGCGGTGGCGGCACCTGCAGCGGTGGCAGCTGGCTCATCTCTCCTTCTCTCCCACTCTGCCGGGTCTATGCGGCAGAGCTCCGTTCGTTCGTTCGATCGATCGATCTGACAGCGCCACTGACGGGCTGGCTCGGCTCTCCGACTCGCCACGGCTCGGCTCGCTGCCGCGACACTCACATCAACACTGCATCGACACTTCTCTCTTACTCCCTCCGAGGCTGCGGCACTGCGCTGCACTGCGCGGCACGTTGGGGGATGGAAAAAGGAAAAAAGTGGTAGAAGTCGGGCGGCGGGGCGGGAGGAAGTTTGCTCGCGAGCATGGTGGCTCTGGCTAAGCGACGGCGCGAGTCCGGGCTCGTCAACCGATTTGGCTCGACTCCACTCGACTCTACTCGACTCGCGGCACCGCATGCCGGGCCAAGAGGGAGGGGGAAATACAACGTGTCACGAGGGTGTTGGAAGCGCGCGGCGGGGAGCGAGGACAATCCGAGGCAACAAATCTGCTTTGCAAAGCGGGAGCTGCAGCTGCTGCGAGCAAACAAGCAAGGAAGCAAGCGCAGGAGCAAACACACAACAAGCACGCAAGCAGGCAAACAAACAAACAAACAAACAAACAAACAAACAAACAGCCTCACCTCACCTCACCTCACCTCACCACATAGCTCATTCCACCTCACTCACGCACGCACGCACGCACGAGTTAAGCGTGCTGGTCAAAAAGCCAAAGCCACCAAAAAGCAAATCAAGCGTCGTTGCCGTGGCAGTGGCTGCCTGGCTGCCTAGCTGCCTGCCTTGGCTGACCTGTCTTGATTGTCTGATTGGTTGATTGGCCTGCCGGCCGGGCTCTGCAGCCAGCCACACCGGCACGGACAACCGAAACAGAACGTAGCTTCTGCAGACTCACAACTCACACACCGAGACGTCGGAAAACGAACAAACAAACAAAGGAGCACGATGCGCGCTCTTGCCGCGTCCCTTACGGTCGCGACGGCGATGACGTTGCTGGACGCGCTCGCCAATGCCCAAGAATGTGCCACGAACACCACGAGCATGTGCAGCGATCTCTCTGGAGCCTTGCTCGTTTCGAATCTCGAGGTCGAGGTCGCCTCGAGGACAGACTGCACCATCTGCACAACCGAATCTCCCTTCGTTACTAGCTTCGATGCATGCTGCTCCTCCGGTGTCTCGCCAACGTCCTCGTGTCGCGAGATCCTGCTGGATTTGCCAGCGTCCTCCGCAGACGTTCGCCCAAGCTCTGTCGCGAGCGTCGATGCTGGCGCCACCCTCACAATCCCCGTCACAATGTCCCAGATCGTCACCGCAGAGCACTCCTGCTCGCGCACCTGCATGCTCTACGGAGACCCCGAGGGCGTCTCCTTTTGCGGTGAATACTCCGAATTCGTCCTCTGCGACGGCCGCATCGACGACGGGTCCGAGGACGCCTGCACGCAGAGCAAGGAAGTCTGCGAAAGTCGTCTCGACTATTATGGAAATGCATGCGTCTATCTGCCTGATGTACCCAACTCCACTTGGGTTGACTTTGACGTCTCGGGGTCGCCCTGCCAGATGGATCTCTCAGTCAACCCAGCGCCTGTTCAGCTCATGTACAGTCGCCGCCCTCTCCAGGCCAATAATGGCCCCACGCCCTTTGCCGTCTACGCGGAAATCGGTGAGCGCGGTATTATTCCCACCATCATCATCGAGTACGACGGCGTCAACGCCTCCCTCTCGGCCAACGACTGCATTGCCAGCAACGGCAGCTGGGACGCATGGGTCAACGGCGACGCCATCAGGGAATTCGGCAACTACACTGTTCAGGAAGCAGAGGCGCAAGTCGTGTACACCTTTCTCATCGACGACACGATGGGCCTGCGGCTCCTGTGCCAGCGCATGGGCCCTCAGCGCGCCCGCTGGGACGTTGACAACCTTTACGTCCTGGACACCGCAGAGCAGGCCGCCACCACCTCCAAAGAAGATGGCTACTGCGTCACCTCGGAGATGAGCATGGGTAAGGCCACGCAAAGCAGCACCGAAAACTTTCACTCCTTGTGCATGGCCACCCTTTCGCCCAACATGCTTGTCTGCCGTACTCTCTCCAAGGAGTGTACCTCTGACACGTACATGACCACCGTCAAGGCTTGGTGCGATGGTCTTAACCCGGAGCTCCGGCCCAACCGTTGCATTCAGCGCATCAAGAAGCAGATCAAGAGGGAGCTGGCGGGTCAGTCTTCGTCCAGTGTCTGGTCCGATCTCTTTTGCCAAGTCCTCGGAGACCATGGCAAGACACTCACGCAAGAGTGCAAGACGAAGGTGGAAAACTTTGGCTTTCCCGAAGTCTTTGCAGAGAGCGGATATACGCTCAGCCAGGTCACGGCTGCCACCGCATGTGACATGGACGCCTCTCTCGCCGTCAGCTCAGAAGAGTGCTTTGAGGGCCTTCACGTCCAGATCGAGACCGAAGACGGCTCGCGCGAGACCATCGCCTCCGTCCCCGTCTCGCGCCTCGTATGCGATGAGCCTCTCGTCCTGACCGGCGCTGACTACCCCGAAGCCTTCGTCTACACTGTCTATCTCGTGCAGTGCGGCCTTTCCGAAATATGCAACCTTGCCCGCGGCCACCGTCCCGTGGCCGCCGTCGAGGTCGCTGCCAATGATTTTATCACCATGGAGTACTCCCAGGAAGCAACGGCGGCCTCTGGCCCAACGGTCTGCGCCGATGATGTCTCGGATATCGTCTCGAGCTGCCCGACGCAGTGCTGCCGCCAGGAAAATGACGGCGCGCCCATTTGCCTCAACGTCACCGTCTCTTCGACCGCCTTTTGCGATGCGGACACCGCTCCGGACGGCGTTGACTGCGCCGACATTGTGAACTCTTCTGCTTACGTCGACATCACCATCGAGCCGCAAGAGGATTCCGAGGACGAAGACTGGCTCGGGTCTTGCTGCCGCACCTGCGCCGGGTGGGGAGACCCCATTCTTCTCCCCTTTAACTCTTCGGAAAAGGTCAAGTGGATCCAGTGCGATGGCCGCAAGGAAAATTGCGCCTTTGGCCAAAAGGTGTGCGAAAACCAGGTTGATCACCTGGGCAACGCCTGCGTGTGGAACCAGACGGTTGATGACCTCGTGGTGCTCAACAAAAGTCCCACTGTCGCTTTCTTTGGCAGCCCGTGCCAGGTCAATTGGACAGCCGCAGCGGATGCCGACTGGCTTCCCAACGTGACCATGTTTGAAAACGAAGACTTTAGCATGCGCCTCTTTACCGGCGAGCGCAGTGTACTCACGGGTCTCGAACTGGAGCTCACTTCAGGAGGCTACCACCACTTTGACCCGGCGGGTTGCTTTCATGACGATTCGATCACGGCCGCGGACGCCTGGACAAGCTACGAGGGGGCACCTTCGACACCTGCGAAAAGCGGCTTTTCCGTCACGTGCGGCGATGTTGACATGAATGGCCTCGAGCGTCCCTGCGCGGTTACTCACCAAGATTCAAGCGTCTTCATCCAGTTCCGCTGTATTCGCGCCAGTCTCGACGGCGACTACGACGGTATGCGCATCAACGTCCAGGGTATTTCCGAGTATCTCCCCTACTCGTCCTCGGGCGGCTTTTGCTACGACGGAAACCTCGACAATGCGCGCGGCGAGTCAAGCATCAATGAAGCCGGCGAAGCCTGTGGTCTTGACGAAGACGAGGCGGGTACTCACATCTCGCTCAACCGCATTTGCAAGGATATCTTCCACCCAACCTGCACAGTCAACGAGATTGAGGCCGCTGTGGAGAGCTGGTGCAAGTATTCGGCCATTCTCAAGCTTAAGGACAAGCTAACCTGCGCGAGCGATATTATCAACGGAACAAAGCATTCTCTCGAGGTGCGTTGGCGCAATTACTTTTGCATGCAGTTCCCCAATGGCAAGTACTCCAAGTGCCAAAAGGACTACACCAAGTTTCTCGACGTCACCCCCACGCGCGACCTTTGCTTTTCATCCATCGACGAACTTGAGGCGTTTGGACGGGATCCATGCATGGCAGGCGTCTCTGTCATGAATGTTGAGACCGACCAAGAGATCCTCTTTCTCCCGGAGCACATTCCTCCCTGCGACAACGTTCTCCGCGTCCCGGCTTCCGAAAAGTATGCCGACCTTTTCACCAGCAAAATTGAGTTCGTCAAATGCGGCGTCCAGCCTGAGCAATGCCCGTACCATTCTGCGCTCCCGGGCGTCTTTTGCGATCCCATTCAATCGTACTCTGTGCAACTCACCTACAGTGCTGGAGACCTGTGCCCGGACGCAAGCTAATCAATCCCCTTCTTATTATTCTAGCAATTTACGGCCTGGCGAACCGACCGACCCCAACCCCGTTTCGCACGATTTTCTGGTCCGTATGAATCGACTTCAAGGCAGCTGCTGCAGCACACATTGCTATGCAGATGCAATGCGTGCATGCCCGCTCGTCGCACTCACCTCTGCCTTTGTATCTGTCTGTTGAAATGAAACATTCTGCTTCTTTACTCACCGCACCGTCGTTATTACCAAAATCATCGCTCGTCGCTCAGCCAGCATGATTCTTATTTCAGACTTGGCTGACCTGCTCCAAGCCCGTCATACGAGTCAACCAAATACACCCGTGAACCTTAGACCGAAGGGGTGGATAATTGCTCACAGAAAAGAGGCAAGGGGAAGAAAGAAGGAAAGGGGAAGGGGACGGGAGAAGAAGGGGGGGGGGGCACAACCTCAATGGTCTCTTGGATGATCTACAGAAAAGATGTTCTAGCAGTCAGCCTGCCTGCCTGGCCTCCCACTATCCAACGTAATCATTCCTCGCCCCCCTTTGCTCCTGTGCTCCTCTGCCAGGTGTCTCCTTGTTCTTCTGCTTCTTCTTCTCCTCCTCCTCCTCCAATCTCAAGGCAGGGGGCAAGTGAACAAGGCTTGATTCCCCGACGACCACGTCGTAAGTCGGTCAATCCCTTTTATGAGTGCGTGGCGATTTCCGTTATGCGGCGTTGAAAAAGTTTGCAATACTCATCTCACCTTCAAAAGTCGCCAGGGGAAGAATTTAAGGACCAAATAGCGATCGAAACCCACGGTGCGAAGCAAGGCGGCAGGGGATGTGCGGTCGCGCTGTCATTCATTGCTGGTACGTGATTGCTAAGCGTGCTCACACACGTTTATGAGGAAAGAAATGCAACATGAAGCCAGACCATACCAAACGACCACCCTGTTGGTTGTAGCGCTTTGCAGCAACCAAACAGAGCCCGGCGCGTATACCCCATCTAACAGAAGGAATACGGAACGATTAGAGGGCAGGCAACCAATCGCAGAAGCGCACATGGACCGTCGAGGGGTCCCATGCACAACGACACATCGCACTTGTTCGTCCACGCGCTTGTCCCTTCCGATTGTCGCACCCTTGCAGGCTGGAGAGAGCGAGAAAGAGCGAGCGAGAGAGAGAGAGAGAGAGAGAGAGAGAGAGAGCACGAAGAGCAAGAACGACTCAGAGCTCTAGACATTAGCTTTGCGCGCGCGGATGCTTTTTACTTGGCTCGCTCGTTCGCCCGTTAAAGCCGCGCACGCTGCTGGCGGACTTGTCAGCACAGAGCCAGGTTTACTTACCGCCTAACGGCCGTTGATCGCACATCAATATCTTTCTGCACTGCTTTGCTGAACGCCGCACGTTGCGCTTCACTCCCATTTCGACCTACCAAAGTCATGGCGAGCCAAGTCGGATTGGCCGATGCCAACTCGTGTGCGCCTCGCCTTGACAGCGAATGCTTCTCGCTTGAGCTTGCGCTGCTGCTGCTGCTGCTGCTGCTGCTGCTGCTGCTGCTGCTGCTGCTGCTGCCGCCTCTGACCTGAGCGAGTGAGCGCAAGAGCGAGCGTTGCAATGACCATTGTTTTCATCATCACGTACCCTGCAATGCGCTGCAATCAGCAGCTATCAGGCAAAGTTCAACTCCGCTGCCAAGGGAGCGGCCAACGCGCCGGCTCCAGCCACTTTCCACGAATGAGGATGACCCAGCTTGACATTCCATGACCTGACCTCGCATATCGAGACCCTCCCTCCCTCGCGCGCAGCCTCGTTTCAAGTAATAATCCCCCCTTCGCGATGCCGTGTGCGAGATAAAAACACCGCACAGGTTTCGCCGCGAATTTTCCCTCTACCACCGGTGGCATACATCACCTCGCGACGACGTGTTGCCTTGGTTTGTCTTGCTCCGTATTATCGTTGCCTCGATCGCCTCTGCAGCTGCAGCCGGCTGTTCCTTTTGCGCCTTCCACTTTCGCGCGCAACGTCCGCCGCTCCGAAGCCTTCCGACGCTCCGCAAACTCTGATGCGTCCCTTCCTCTCTTCCATCAAACCGCTGCGGCTGCATTTTTCTTTGTAGGTCCTTGATCTCCTCCCTCACAACTATCACCGTGAGCGTGGCTGCAGTCGCGCCGCGATGATCATGAATTTAGTTAGCCGCGTGGCGATAACCGTGTTCGCGATACGATGAGCGAGTTCGCGATGCAAAAACCGCGGCCTCGACTTGTGCTTTTTATGGCTGTTCTTGTTCTTCGCTCGCTCGCTCGCTCTCCGTCTTGCGTCCCACTGTGGGGAGGGGGGTCGGTCCATCTCGTCCCGCACGAGGTCGATTCCTGCGCCCCAATCCAAGTCCCCGACGGCCTCGCGCTTAGTCTCCGGGCACGCGAGGGCGTCCAGAAAGGGTCTCGTCCGCGCCCTCCGGGATGTTATCGCAGACGCGCAGACCTAGTTCTCTCCCACCGCGTCGCCGTCGCCAGGGAGCGCGGCGAGGGAGCGCAGGGACACGACGCTGCTGCGCAGGCAAGGGTGCGACCGCTGGGAGGGCACATCCTAGAAAGAGAGACGAAGGAAAACCTGAGGCGCCGAGGGGCCGATCGAGACCTCGTCGCGGTAGAAAGAAACAACGCGAGAGCGACCAGAGCTCACAGCCCTTGCTTCGCTCGCCGCCCATCCATACTTCGCTCGCCGCCCTTGCGACCGCGCGAGCTCGACCCGCTAAGACACACAAGCTTACCCATTCGCTCGCTCGTTCGTTTTGTTCATTTATCCGCCCTTGTGACCTCGAGCTTGATCAATTTCGTCCATGGACTCCAAGGGGCCGACGACGCAATGGTGTCGGTGTTGCGGCGAGCGTCGCGCGGGCTGCGTCTTGCTAGCAGACGCCTTCCGCCCGGACGCCTTTCAAGGCCGCGCGACGCAAAGCGACAACATTTGCCCTGACTGCCATGGGTTTGCCGAAAGTCTCATGCGCAAGCTCCTCCCGCGCGACACCCACGACACCTTGCTCAAATATTGGCCAATCGGATCTCAAGTCGCGCTGCCCAAGAGCCACATTTTTGTACAGGATCGCAAACAGAGCATCCTTGACTCCGCGAACAGCGACCACAAGAGAAAAGCCGAATCGTTTGTTCCATACGTTCCAGGCCTGGTTGTCGAGTATTTGAGCGAAAGCTGGCTCGCGTCCACGGGCAAACTACGAGCCATGGCCGGCAGTAGCGAAAACCTTCAGACATACCCCTCGGTCGGCTCACTGAGCAAACCGGCCAGCGCCACCACAGTCGTCTCGGCGAGCGGAGCGGGAGCCGAGCATGTGGAGAATATCTGTGACACCGTCGACGCGGTGATACTCATGGCGGATGTGACGGGATACACGGCATTGGCAGACACCTTTTGCCAGCTCAGGGGCGTAAACGCGGGCGTCGAGGCCGTTGTGACAAACTGTCTCAATAAGTACTTCTCCCGCCTCATCGAGACCATCAACGAGTTTGGCGGCGACGTCGTCAAGTTCGCGGGCGATGCAGTTCTCTGCATTTGGAAACCGCAAGTCTCCGACATGCGTCGCGGGAGCTCGTCACCGCGCGTCGCCAAACAGCAGCGCCAGCGGCTTATGGAGAGCTACGCGCAGGCGGCCACGCTTTGCGCTTTCAAGGCAAAAGGTCTCGTCGAAAGAGTCCGCGTTGGTGATGACGAAAAGACCTTACGACTGCACTGTGGGCTGGCAAGCGGCAAAATTTCCATTCTTTCGGTGGGCGGGGCAGATGCAAGCTCCCGACGCGAGATCGTCCTCACGGGCGAGGCGCTTCGTGTTGCGGGTGTTGCAGTCGATCTCGCCGAGCCCGAGACCGTCGTTCTAGGCCAGCAGGTCTGGCGTCATGTGCGCACGATTACCATTTGCGCCAAGGTGAGCGACTCCGATCAGGACGCCAAGATGGGACCCATGCTTAGCGGAGGGGCAGCTGCTGTTGCGGCGGCAGGCGCTGCCGTTGTTCCCTCGAATTCCGCAGCTGATGCAAACATAGAAAACAACAACCTCTCTCGCGACAGAGGAGCGCAGGGTCAACTTGACGTTGGGCCGAAAAAGCCTCGTGCGACTCAGCAGAGACAGGCTGCACATGCGATAAAGAGACCGTCCTTTTACCTTGTTCACCAGGTCACGGTGGAGCCTGTTCTGGACACCCGCAACCGGCGGCACTCGAGTAACATTACTACCTTACAGGGGATGCTGCCGCCCATCGACCTATTGCTTGACGTGCTGGAATCCTACATTCCCGCTCACATTGTCAAACAGCTAAAAGGTCGGCAGAAGATCCACAATGACGTGAGACTCGTCTCGGTGCTCTTTATGAATATTTGTAATCACGCTCGCACCTTTGGCTACACGAACGACCCTGATCAGCTCGAGCTCATGCAAGAAATCTTCTTGCGCGCGCAGCGGATCGTAAATCACCATGAAGGCATGATCCGCCAATTTATTGTCGACGACAAAGGCTGCGTCCTCATCGTTTGCTTTGGCGTAAGTACGCACCGCCACAAGGACGATGCAGCGCGCGCGATCGCCACGGCCCTCGACCTGCAAATGTCCATTGCAAAAGTACAGTCGCCCTCACTCGCAGACGAGAGCCTTCGTATCAAGACTGCGATTGGCGTCACCACAGGTCGCGCCTTTTGTGGACCTATCGGCTCTCAGCTCGTCCTGGACGCGCCGAATAGCGAGATTAGGGGGCCCGAGCGTCGAGAGTGGTCCGTCGTCGGGCATTGCGTCAACTTGGCCGCGCGCCTCATGAACGTCGCCTACAAGCGCGACGAGGGTATCCTCTGCGACGAGACCACCGCAGAGAATATCCGTCTTTCCATCACCTCGCAGCGATCAAAGCGAGGGCCAGCATTTTTACAGGTTGATAGTGTGCACGTCAAGGGGCTCAAGGACAAGATTCCTCTCTTTAAACCGATGCGTATGTCGGAGCGCAAACCGAACAGCTTTCTTGGCAGCTCGCAGTCCCATGCTGGATCCATGGGATCCATGGGATCTGCCCTCGAAGGCGAGAGCGCTGCCGCGCAAACCGCTTCCAGTGCGCTTGCGTCGCGTCCTTTGCATGCAAATCTCGCAACTGAGCATGGGTCGAGCGCGCATTGCTGTGTTGGTCGGACATTCGAAAAGAGCGCCATTGGCCCGCTGCTTTTTGCTTTCGACAGAGGCATCATCGATCCCTTTATTCTTATTTACGGCGAGGAAGGCATGGGCAAAACGAATTTGATCGACTGGGTCCGAGACCAGATCCAGAGTGACGACAGCTACGAGAACATCAAACTTCTCGGATGGACCCCTGCGACCATGCATGCCACAGAGCAGACTTCTTACTATAGTACGCTTGGCGAAGGAAGTGGTGGAGATGGTGTATTGACGCCTGCCGATCACGGCATAGGTACAGGCGGGCTTCGGGCATTTCTTTGCGATTTATTCAAGCTTTCTCCTCAGAAAAATCTTGCGAGTGATCAAGAGGCCTTGGCAAGCTCCATCGACCGTCTCCAGGTGTACGTGGAGCGTCTGGCTCCTGAAAGTCTCGGCACAATCTCGCGACGGGAGCCCATTATTCACTCGAGCAGCCACGATGCGGCCTCCCCTGCTTCGCTTGAGCGACGAGACAGCACTTTAAGCGGGATGAGCGCGCACAGTGGATACAGTGGCCTCAGCGGAGACTCTGGCCGCGCATCTCGCGGCCAAGGCACGCGCGAGGGCGGCGAGTACCTGGAAAGCTGCCACTTATTCAAGCATAGACGGTACAGCCATGACAAGAACAGCAGGCTTGGCTGTGAACGTACAAAAGATCTAACGGGAGGCTCAGGCCCTGAAGGAGGAGCGATCCTTTCGAAGAACCAAAACCATCTGAAACGACGCAGCAGTGGAAGCCAGCGGCGTCTCGAGGTTCACGAGCGCACCACCTCAGTGAATCTGACTTCCAGTGGTGATATGCACAAGACTCTTCATGATATCGACCCCATGCGGGCATCCGGAATGCCCCCCAAAAGCCGTGCGGGACGACGGCGGTCCATGCCTCACGGCAAACATATTGACCTGTTTGGGAATGCGCAATTGCAAAACGAACCGTACGACATTGATCACGACGCAAAACAAGCCGCATACCGCATCAACGCTGTGACTATCGCTCAGAATGAAAATGGTGCGGACTTCGTGGACGTCAAGGCCAAGCAGAGGCAATTGCACAGCTACCTTTCCAAGGTCAGCTTGAAAAGTGGGGAGATTTTGCAAAACGAGCAGACCACGCAGGATCTGCACGCACGCGGACGTATCCCAAGCAATTCAAGCAGCCAATTCGGGGGCACAAACACGTCGTCCTCATTTTCCGAAACAGAGTCCGAACTCGACGAATCCGACTCGGACGATGAATACATGGACCACGAAGAGGATGGCTTTCATAGCGACCGCGAAGGTGAGCGTGATGGGAGCTCTCGGGTCCGACGAGCGGGAGCACTCGCTAACGATGTGGACGACCTCGACTTGAGAAATATGAGTTCTCGGACCTTCGGGGGTCGTGGTGACGCAGAACGTGAACACCAGCAACGTAAGCGCATTAGCGTACGCACAACACGTAGCGCCGATGGTGATGAAACTTCTGTTGCAGTCACTGGTGGTGAGACGGATGATCTTTTTCGCAGGTCTGTGTCTCCGTCCGCCAAGGCTAATCGTTACCGAACCCAATGCGGGGCCCATGGGCGCCACGCGGACAGAAGGGCCGGTGTACACGCCAATGACGAAGACGAAGAAGACTTTGTCTCGGACAATGACATTCTCTCCTACTCGGATGAGGACGAGGATGACGAGGACGACGAGAGGCACGACGCTTATGGAGATGAATCCGAGCGCAAGTTCAACGATGAAGATCGTGCTCACATGGGCAAGTCAAAGAGACACAAGTCTCGACAGAAGCAGGGAAGCGGCAAGCGAAAGCTCGGCCGCAAATTAGGACGCATTCGGCGACTCGGGAGCGATACGCGAAACAAGCTTCGAGGCACAGACCATCAATCTCGGCCGCGAGCAGGGCATCTCCATGGGCACGGCAAGGACCGAAAGCAGCGATGTCTGAGCCAAGAGAACGTTCCGCTTCGTACAGAGCACTATGCGTCAGGGCGCGGAGATGATGAGTTGCGGTTTCGCAATCTTAATTCGAGCCGCCACTCAAGCTATGGCGGAAGCGAATGGCACGAGAGCCTAGGGCTGGGCATGGACGGAGATCTAGAAGATGACGATGAACTTGCAACGCAGCGTCGGCTTAATCGTCAAGTGCTACATTTTCGCTACAATTATCCACTGATTGCAGCCAAGATCGACGAAACGACGATTCGCGTCTTTTTGAGCTCGCAAGCCGAAGATCTGGCGCAGTGCATTGTCCACGTCTTGGCAACAGCCACAGGCGGAGCTGCCCATGCTGAGGGAATGCGTATGAACACGCAGTTCAAGGAAGACATTTCATCGGACAAGAACCTCAGTGGTACCGATGCGCTCATTGCTGATGTCATGGCGCTGGTGGTTATGCTAGCTCTTAATCAGCTCAACCACAAGGTCTGCGTCACCCTGGACGACATTGAGTGGATGGATGAGCTATCGATGTCGCTTTTGCGATCGATTGTCGGCCCACAA
This sequence comes from Aurantiochytrium sp. KH105, assembly GCA_003116975.1. Taxonomy (NCBI): domain Eukaryota; class Bigyra; order Thraustochytrida; family Thraustochytriidae; genus Aurantiochytrium; species Aurantiochytrium sp. KH105. The sequence goes on from BGKB01000042.1 coordinate 312,517, forward strand.
TGCCCTGGTTTTATGGTAGTGGCGACGACGCGCAGCTCGGCGGTGGAGCGTGTGCAGAATCGTCTGCGTATTCGCGTGCAAGAGAGCCCCTTTTTGTATCCTTTTGAGCTGAAGCAATTGGCTTCCGGCGAAATCGAGGAGCTTTTGAAGCACACGTTTGATATTCCCGTTTGGCCGCAGGACATAATCAAGCGTGTGGTGCACTCGTGCAATGGCTTGCCATTGTGGGCCATCGAGTATGTGCGCGGAATGCTCGCAAACAAGCATATTCGACGCGACGAAGAGACCCAGGTCTGGACCTTTGACGAAGATATGGAGGAAGTCTTTTCCGACGGCTTGGAGGGTGCGATCTTGCAGCGCTACGATAATTTGCGTGAAGAGGTGCAGCATGCCTTCATTTGGGCGTGCGTTCTCGAGGCAGAGTTCACCGTGCACATGCTCAGAGATCTCATTCTTTACACGGATTTGCACGACAAGCTCGATGAACTCATCAAGTTCAAGCACATTGCGGCTATTCCGGGGGCACGGTCGGATCGCGACGAGCAGCTGTATCGCAAGTGGGATGATATCAACATTAGTCTACGCGACGAGGATCTCCAGCAAACCTTTTTGCTCTGCCGCAGCGCCAAGTCGCGATTTACCGTGCATGACATTTTCTGCGAGAAACTCAAGACCATTGATAATCGGTATTTTGAAAGGCTCGTAGAGGACTTGCTGCGTGAGCGATTCATCGCGCACGGCGTGAGCACAGCCTTTGGGCCAGAACAAAAGATGTATCGCGTCGCGCACGACTATTATTATCATGCAATATACAAGATGATTCCTCCGCGGGAAGTCGAGCGACATCACCAGCTCACCGCGCGATGTCTCAGTACGATGGACAATGAGTACGTGGAGCCGCTTTTGGCGCACCATTACCGCAAGGCAAAAGACGAGAAGAACGCCATTCGCTGCCTGTACAAGACCGCGTGCACGCGGCTCAAAAACGATCAAATCAACCAGGCGTGTGGATATCTTTTGGAAGCGGTGGAGCTTGCTACGCAGTCAACGACTACAATTCTTGATGCAAGCGACGTGGCCAATATGAAGCTCACGCTGGCCCATCTCCTCATTTACGTAGGGCGACACCAGGACGCCAAAGTTTATTTGCATCAGGTTGACGAGATGCTCGGGCTCTCGGAAAACGCTGGATGGGACGGTCTCGACACACAGAGCGGATGGAGTACTGCGGTCGACGGAGGGGCAATCGGCAGTGCTAGTAACAACATGGACGGGGAAGCCTCGTCGATGCTCCCGACGATGCTGCCACCTACTCCTCCTCCAGTACTTTCGAGCCACTCCTCGTTTCGACGTCTGTACCGACCTCGCAATGGGTTTGCTGGTATATCTCGCACGGAGCGGGCCAACACGACCGGAAGCGCTCCAGGGGAAGAGGAGGCTATGACGGCCTCGACGTCATCGCAAAGGCGCAAACGTCGCGGGCGGCGCCAAGGTCAACTCCCGCACTTTAGCAGCAGTAGTAGCAGCACCGTGAGCGTCGGAAGTGGCAGCACAAATGGTAGTCCAATGCCGAGTGGCACGCCGCCGCCGACGCCCGGTTTGGGCCACGGCGCTCCGCTGCCAGCGCCCTTGGATCGGACCCGATCCGCCGACGCGGGTGCATCGGGAATTCCGGGGCTCTCCGTCATGCTCCCACAGCGACGCGGATCGTCTGCCTTTGGCCGAAGCGACGAAGGAAATACCGGCTCGAGTAGCCCATTCGGCAAACCAAGGTCAGCGTCAACCCCAGGCATTGCAGAGACCGGAGGCACGGATGACATTTTCCCGGACATGAGCAGCGTGGGCTTTGGCCGCGCTCGCGCGGGGTCAGCGCGAACTGACCCAGACACCGAGAGCCTTGATTTCACTTCGGATCTCGCGCACGGAGAAGGCCACCGGGTCGCTCGGCCCCGTTTGCCGTCGTTAAAGCGCATGTGCAGCACGTCCATGTTTCATCCACGCAACTTTTTCACGGCCAAGTCTGTCGATTTCAAAGAGCCTCGATTTCTTGCGCACAATGAACATTGGATTCGCACGCAGGGACTTCTGCTGCAGAGCATGTTCTACGACATGGACCATGACCGCTTTGTTTTCCTCTTGAAGGACTTTGTCTCTGTGCTTCTTTCGCAAGGCCTGGCCAAAGAATCGGGGCTCATTCAGTTTGTCGCCTTTTTGGCGAGTGCGGTATCACCCAAGTACACAAAGATGAAGCCGCACTTTACTCTGGACACCGTGGCGCAACTAGCAAGTGGACTTGAGGCCGTGGGAATGGAGGGCTTGGACCACAAGTTCTTTTCGGGCGCATTGTATGAGATTTGTGCGTTAGGGTTTTTGAGCAAGGCGGATTTCGCCCATGCGCAAGGAGCGCTTCAGCAAGCACAGAATCACTTTCGCGCGTCGAGCCTGATGAAGTTCAAGGTGTACCGCAAGCAGCTGATCGAGTGCAAGCTGATGGCAGCGAATGTGGCGATGCAGACAGGAAGGCTGATCGACGCAGAGCGCGGCTGCCGCGATGTCGCAGAGAGTTTTGCGCGCGCCTCGCAGTGTCCACAGATTTTGGTCTGGAGCGAGGCGTGGTCAGCCCTCGTGCGATTCCGACGCTATGGTCTCCTCGTCTCGCTCGCAGAGATCACGAGCTACGAAGAGGCCGCGACGGCGACGGCGACGGCGGCGGCAGCAGCTGCCGCAGCGGCGACGACTGGGCGTTTTGCCATGAAGAGCAGCAATGGCGGCAGCGGTAGTGGTGGGCGGTCTTCTGCGGGGGGGCTCACTGTGGGCAATGCAGCGCGCGGCGAAGAGCGCGGTGGAGAGGGCCGCGGCGGCGAGCGAAGAGCCACTGGTCGACGTCAGAATTTCCTGAAGCGCGTTGGCAGTGGTCGTGATCTTCATCGTCCTTCGAGCGTGAACAGCGTCCCAGCGGCCCAGCAGGGCGCAGCTGCGACTGCGGCCTCGATTGCGCGAGGCGAGGGCTACTTTGACGTCGAGGTCCCATCTCGCATGAACCCGTTGGGAGTCGAGCGTCTCATGCGCGTGGACCAGATTCTCTGGGCGGCGCTGCAGGCTTGGAAGCTCGGTGACCGGAACTTGCCAATATACAGCCGTTCAGAGGCAACGCAGCATGCGACGGTTGCGTGGAATCTTTTGGTTGACACGGCGCAAACGCCATTGGTGTGGTACCTTGGCATGGCCTACGAGATGCTTTTCTATGCGCTGGTCCAAATTGTGCGCTTTGATTCAGTCCCTTTGGGAAGTGAAGCAGGGGGTGCGGTGTCTGCAGCTGCTGCGGCTGCTTTGGGTGGCGGCAAGTCGCACGGCCAAAAGAGCAAGCGTCTGAGTGCGTCGATCACGCACGAGACTATAAAGCATCTCTGCAAAAGCTTCAAGACGTACGCGGAGACCTTTCCTTCGTCACGACCTGTCGCCTACCGATGCAAGGGCCTGCTCTACCTTTTGCGAGGCAAGTCTGTGAAGGCAGCTTCGTGTTTCCGCAAGGCTTCGCGGTTCGCAAGCAAGCTCAAGATGGTGGTGGAGTCGCGGTTGTCTGCTTTCCTCTTGCACAAACATTGTGCCGAGTCGCTCACACGTCAGGATAGCGGACTGCAGTCGAGTTTTGCTGACGTGGAAACTGCCAAGAGCTTTCCCGTTTCCTTTAACCTCACGCTACAGACATGGCGATCTGGAGGTCGTTCTTCGACGGGCGACTTGGTGCGCGTCTTGACTGCAGTGGCTGCAGAGGGAGTGTCGCCGAGGCGTCGATCTACGGCCGCTGGAAGTCTAGATTTAGAAGGCTCTTACGCGGCGCGTTTGCGTCGAAGGTCGAGCAGCTCGCGACAGTCTGTGAGCGGCTCGATGCAGCAAAAGCAGCAGCAACAGCAACAGCTGAAATCGCCACGGAAGCCTCAGGATGGTGTTCACTCGGCGATTGTGGGTGGTTATCACGATGCTGCTGCAGAAGGTGAGAAGCGTGGCCTGCGCAAGGCCCACACTGCCGCGCCATCTGTGTAAGGTAGAAATACGGCTGCGACAGTAAAAGGAGGGCGACAAAGCTTAACCTTTTTGGAGAAGGGTACGAAGGGGAAGGAAGAAGCCTTTTCTTATCATGCGCAGGCAAGCATCTCGTCCTTTTCGCAGACTTTTTGTAATATGCTTGTGCACCTGGAGTGCACGCTAAGTGCCGTGAAGGCAGGCAGGCAGGTAGCTGCGACTCGAGTTGACCTGACCTGGAATTGATTGACTGACGCAAAGAAAAATTACGTTATGTATTCTCTTTTCCATTTTTTTTTGGTGTTTCATCTTTTTGTTTTCTTTTGTTTTCTTTTCCCGTTTGTTATTATGTTTTGCCTGCTCGTTGATCTTGGCGATGGTTGTACTGTACGAGCCATGCATGTCCCAGAGCAGACAACAAATCATGATGAGAGAGAGAGAGAGAGAGAGGGCTCACCCAAGGTGCGCTCGAACTTTCGCGGAAAATTAATGTAGACACGACGAAGTGATGTAGAAGTAGTGTCTGGGCACACGAGCAAACAAAAAACGGAGGATGGGAGATTGGGGGAGACATAGTCCACGTCGCGCCGGTATTTACCCACGCTGTGCAAAACTTCTACGCCAGAGCAAAGCAATTTTTCGCAAGGAGTGAGAGGAAGGAAGGGGGGGGGGGCGTTGCTCGCATCATGGATCAGGGCACGGCGTACTTGCGCGTGTACTCGCGAGCAGTCTCCTCGGCGTCTTCCCTGTCGCGCTTCCAGTGTTCGGCAATTTTGGGGTCGAGTGGATCGTCAGGCTCGGGCGTGGAGAGGAGCGCCTGGATGCTGAGCAGGACGGTGCGAATCTGCAGCGCAGGAGACCACTTGTCCTTGAGGATATCGAGACAGATCCGACCAATGAGGTCAAAGTTCGGGTGGTACAGCTTGGTGAGCATACGCACCTTGGGGGGAGCCATGGGATAGTCGGCGGGGAGGAAGAGCTCAAGGTGGAAGACACCGCCTTCATAGGGCGTTTCCGACGGGCCTGAGAGGACCACCTTGAAGTGGCGCGGGTTCTCTGGGAAAGGCTCGCATTGGATACCCGCGACGGGCTCGGCCTGGAGTCTCTGGGTTTCCTTGACGATGCGCCGCGGCAGTCCCGTCGTCGGGTCCATCGTGGCAAACTCTCGCTGTTTCCTTCTTTCGCTCTCGCGCTCTCACGCTCGCTCGCTCGCTCGCGCGGGGTCAGGCTCGCCGCGTGGTTGTCGTCCTCGACGCGCAGGCGGCGCTCGGTGACCTCGATTCGAGCCCGGCGTCCGTCCGTCTGCCCGCCCGCCCGGGCGTCTGCGGCGCCGCGGGTGCTCGGCCGGCCGGCCGTCAAGGACGCAGGCCTCCCCGTCACGCCCGCACGCCCGTGCTCGCGCGCGCGCAGCAAGCAAGCGGGCACGCAAGCGAGCGAGTAATCTTCGCCTGCTTCGTGTGTTTGCTCTGCTCGCTCTGCTTGCTCTGCTTGCTCTGCTTGCCCTCCAGGTCAGCCGACGCACAGTGGCAGAAAGCGATAGCCGACTTGCGCGCGCGCATTCTCGACTTGTGCCGCTGCCGACTTTACTTTGGGCCTCCAGCGGGCTTCATTTCATCACTGTGGCTGGCCGGAGTATTGATGGTATTCAGAATGCGTAAAGCGGAGGACGGTCCTCGGAGGGATGCAAGTGGCAGCCTAAGAGGCGGTCGCTTGGGGGTTTTAGAGGACATGCAGTGCGAATCTATACGTTTTGGCTGGGATGATCCGTGTAGTAATAAACACGAAAGATGTGCATGATATGTCCATGTTCTTCATCTTCGGATTCTTCTTCGTTGAAGACCAAGAGTCTGTGCTCTCGCGACTCTCTCGGGCTGCATCGTGATGAGAGAAATCATCCGCCGAAACGCAATGGCTTAGACGTGACAAGACACTTTTCTTCTGAAAAGGAGTGGCAAGGACTTGCGAATCATCGATCCGGAACCCTTTGAGTTGCGACCGCAAAGGTGTCTCGCGGCCCCCAAGGACATTGACTCGCTTGTGACTTGCCGTTGCCAACCATAGTGATGAGGTGCACGTGCGTTCACAATGGTGTTTCCCGGTCTGCAAAGACTTTCTCCGCGCCTTGCGACCGACCAGGCGACCGACCGACCGACCGACCGACCGACCGACCGACCGACCGACCGACCACCTTCCTCCCACTTCTCCTCTCGCCCTCAATCTGCACTGATTGCTGACTGACTGAGTGTGAGCGGGTTCTGAAGAGCCCTCAAAGTTCAAGATGGCAGCTTGCGCTCCCGGGTTGCGGCCACAGCAGTGGTGGCTCGTGGTGGTGTGGCTGTGACATCCGTTCCTTTCTCGGTCCGCAACCGTCACGGACTCGCTCTTTTGCAGAGCTTGCTGTTGCTTGCAGCCATCCCGACGCATCTCTTTCTCCTCACGGTCAGACTGGCCAAACACCACGAATCGAAAGGGTTCCGTAGCCTTTTGGAGACGTTCTGCACTGCTGCGCTGCGCTGCGGCGGGTTTCGCTTCCCGTCTCTTCCTCCTCATCGGCACGGAGCCAGCCAGCCACCAGCCACTGAGCCACTGCCATCTGCGGCGACCGCGGCGGCCATGCATGACACCAACCAAGACTCGCGCGAAGAAGAAGAAGAGGACGAAGAAGAGGAAGAAGAAGTTGGAGCCGCCAAAGACCAACTATCCTTGATTTCCACGATCCAGCGCAGCCTGAGACTGAGACACTTTTGGATGATCATCACAGGCACCGTGACGTACGCGGCGTTATCATCTGCAGCAGAAGTTATATTCCACTTCCGCGCCGGTGGCGAGGCCGTGTCGCGCGGGTTCCGCCCGCCCGCCCGTCCGCGCTGCTGCCAGCGGCCAACGGCGCGACGCACCGCGTTGCGCTGCGTCCGTGTCCGCAACGCGAGCGAGCGAGCGAGCGAGCGAGGCCTTGGCTTGGCTTGGCTCGGCTTGGTTTTTGCGGCGCGTGCACGCGCTGCCAAGGCAAAGAAAGGCAAGCAAACCCAGCACACACTGGCGCGCACACGCACCATTTACGATCGTCGCGGGCTCGAGGCGCTCGAGCAAGAGCAAACCTGCAACCTGACTGCCCGAGATCCGAGCAGCTCGCGGAGAGACGCAGAATCGAGGGCTCTGTCTGTGCGCGCGCGGACGCTGGCTTCGTCGCCTCGACCCGACTCGACGGTCTGTCTTCTCCGGTGGTTGGTACGTGCCGGGGGGCATCATCTGCGGCGGTGTGGAGGCTTATAACCCATTGCGAGCGCGGATAGGCGACTTGCGCGCGGCGTATAACGCATTGGCCCGCGCCTTCCTTTGCACTTGCGCTCGCCTCCTTTCTTCTTTTGTGTTAGCTAGCTAGCTATAGCTCCTTGGACTTTTTCTCACTTGGCGGCGCAGAACCGGAGCGGAGTCCGCTGTGCACGCGGCTGCGCGGCGCGGCGCGCGCGGCGCGGCACGGGCGGGCGGGCGCGCGGGAGAGCGCGCGAGGATGAGCTGCCTTCCGCTGCGCGCGGGGCGCGCGCGGTCGCGCGCTGGCGATGCGGGGGATGGCGCGCGGGCGCGCGGATCGGCGAGCACGGCGCGCGGCAACACCGTGGGCAACAACGCCGCCGCCCTCGCCGCCGCCGGCAGCGGCGGCGGGGGGTCGGCCGCGCAGAGGCTCGCGCCGCCGCCGCCGCGCGAGGGCGGCGCGCGCGCCGTGCCCAGCGCCGCTGGCGAACACAGGCTCTGGCTGCGACAGCAGCGCCTGCGGCGCCGCGCCAAGGCCGAGCACGACGACGACTACGAGGACGAGGACGACGAGGACGAGTACGACGCGGAGCGCGACGAGGACGACGAGACGGAGCCCGACACCGACACCACTGGCGGCAGCGGAGCCCGCTTCCGCGGACTGAACGGAGCCCGCAGAGCCGGCGCGGGCGAGAATGGCTTCGCGCTGTACCTGGCGTACGGTCCGGGCCAAGGTCTGAGCGAGTGGGTCACGCGCTTCGACGAGGAGATCCTCAGCAGGTACTTTGGGCTCTGCTCTCTGTGCGGCTTTGCGAGCAACCCCGACGGGACGTCCTCTCCCGGCGCGAGGTCGTCCCTGGCGCGACTGGTCAGGGCTTCTCGGAGCGTCCCTCGAGCCGGCGACCGACGCGCCGTCACTGCGCTCGCGGTGAGCACCCGCACCGATGACTCGGACGCGCTTCTTACGAATGGGGAGACCAAGATTGCCAACGACAATACCATCATCACGATGAGCGATTGCTGCATGTATGTTGCCTTTGCCAATGAACAGTTTGCCTACGAACTGCTGGGCGCCTCGGGGCCCGATAGTGCGCAGGGCGGAGCCGACTACGACGAGTCTCAGGACGCCGAGGGTGCCGAGACGCGTGCCGCCTTTGAGGCGGCGCCCAGAGACACTCGCATCATTATTGAGCTGGACCACGGTCTGGACCCGATCCGACAATACGCGCCTGAAATGCTCGAGCAGATGCCGCTCGTACTCTCAATGCAGTCGCGGGATCTGAAGAGCGTCGCGCTGTCGGAGACTCTCGCCGTCAAGCTCGTACTGTTGGCGCATGACATGGGCCTCCCCTCCGAGTTGCGAGCACGGGCCTTTGAGGATACGGTGCGGGCCATTCAGGGCGTATGGCAGCCGGCTGGTCTCGACAAAGCCAGCCTCTTGCGCGGTCTGCAAGTGCATGCAGATATCATCAATGAATGCGGGGCCTTGGACCTCTTTCACCGTGCGGGTCTGTACATGATCGAGGAGAACCCTGGCTGGCTCAACGAGCTTCTCGATGCGACCATGTATCCGGACACGTCCACGACGAGTCGCGCGCTGGACATCAATGTTCTTTACACCATTCACTTGTACGTGTGTTGGGATCCACTGTCCAAGGCCATGTACGAGCGCGTGAGCGGACTATTTTCGAGCAACAAGGAGCGCGAGCTCAATGTTTCGAAACGCGCCGTACGCGTGCTCGAGGCCGACGACTACCGATGCGCGCGTCGCATGGTGGCGCTGGCGCTGCGCCACAAGAATAATGCAGACGCCCAAATTTACGTTGCCTCCTCGTTAGAGCGCCTCGCGCGTCGTGCCGCAACCAAGCAGCTCGCCGCTTTTGCCATGCCGTACGCGCTCCAGACCGTCGAGGACATGACGGGTACCCCGGCCGGCGCAAAGCTGATCACCCTCATGCAGATCCTCGTTTCCAAAAAGGCTGCCACGAGCGCCGACAAGGCGCGTTTCAGGCGCCACCAAGCTTCGATAAATCTTGACGCAGCCTGACGAATCAGCATCCAGTACCGCACTTTTGCTATGATTCGCAGTTAGTCTGCCAAGTCTGAACAGTAAATTTACCTTGGGCGGCCTGCATACCCTCCCCCGTTCCCTCTCCCCAATGCAGAAAAGAAAAACGCAACGAAAGGCAAATGCCAAACGCAGCAAGCAATTCTAGTTTGCTTTCTTTCTTTTCCGGGGGGTCTGAGGGAGGACTGCTATACCTATATCTACATGCCGCCATCCCAACATGATAACCCCAAAATAAAAAGTGTTCTTTCTTCTCTGTGCTCTCCGCAAAGCTTTTCTCCTCGCTGCTGCCTATTATACGTACATACACACAAGACCAGAAGTCCTCGATCTTCAAGTTGCGGGTGCTGCGCTGACCTAACCGTAAGCTGCCAGCTCCGGCTGGCTGAAGAACCAAAGCTTCAACTCAACGCAAGAGAGCGCGGCGCACGCGCGCTGACCAGAGAAGACGCTTGGCCGGCGCAGGCGGGAGGACAGCGCGCGAGCAAAAGCGCCCGCGGTAGACAGGAAAGGCCTCAACAAGAAGCAAAAGTAGGGCTGCTCGCTCGTCCGTCTTTCAAGGGCAAGATGCAACACGACGTTAGGGACGCTGGCGACAAGAAAACGACGTCCAAGACGAGCGAGAATACTTGTCCTTCCGCAAAATTGGCGCTTGAGACATCGAGGCCGGTGTCCCCTGCATCGTCTCAACCGCCTGCGACATCGGGAAAGAGATTTGTGAAGCGAAGTCCGAAACGCAAACTCCCGGTCGCCGGGACGGTCGATGCGCGCATGAACGCAGAAGTGCCAGCGGATACGCGACGACGGGGCGTTGACGTCAAGGCAGCGAAGAAACCCCGTCCCTCGAAGAAGGAAAAGCTTGCGCGAACGACTCCTACGCGCTCTGTAAACGAAAACCAAAACACTCCTGCTCCAAAATTTTCAAGCGAGCTCCTGAGCAGTCAGTCGAGCGCGGAGGACGGAGAAGAGTTTAATTCGCTGACTCCTTTTTTGGCAAGCAGCGGGGATCTGAGCCGTAAACCAGACCTGGCAGCTAAAGTCGAGCACAAGTCGCTGCCAAGCTTGCATGCAAGCGAGCACGCTGGAGAGCGTCCTCCGCTCTCACCTGGACGGTCTCCTTTCGCGGCGCATATCGATTTTGCGCGTCCCTTGAATCGTTCGCCCCAGCGCAAGGGCGCGCACGCGTCGACACACGACGCAAAGACTGAAGACAATGGCAGCTCTGCAAAGGATGCTTTTCACGACGACGCGCGGAATCTTGCGCGGCATCGGCACAGCGCTTCGACGCGCGTCAATTATCTCGATGCAGACGACGACACGCGCGACTACGTGGTTGTGCCGCCGTCAATGAGCCACCGACCTGCGAGCAAGTCGCGCGCCAAGCTTTCCAAAGCCGCAAGTAGCGTTCTGCGTTCGTCGAGCTCTTTGCTCGAGAACACGGCCAGTATGAGCAGCAGCACGAGTTCACAATTTTCCCTTACCGATCACCAGCGCTCGCGTCACGACGCAAGCTACCTTCTCGACTAATGGCAAATTCTGCCTGCCTGCCTGCCTGCCTGCCTGCAGCAGCAGCTGCTCGCTGTCGGTCGCACCAGACCTCTCTCTGTCAGGGCCTCGGCAGCGCTTTTAGAACTATCTCACTGTCAATACGTTTATACATGATAAGATACTGTCTTCGCGTGAATGATTCCTTGATCCCCCACCACTGGTCTTGGGCCCCTCGGTGGCGTCTGCGGCACGCCAAGGTTCGCCTTCGTTCGTCCCATCACACGTCCAGGTGTGGTTCCTCTCCTCTGCGTCCTGCGCCGTTCTCTTCTGGCACGAGCTCAGCTGCAGCACAGCAGCATCTGCCAGTGCAGATGCCACAGTGCTTGTCTGACTGCGCTGCCACAACCCGACATCTGCCACTGCTGCAGCTGCAGCTGCAGCAGCCCGCCGGCACTGCTTTTCTGACTCACTCGTCGTATTCTATCTGGCTGGCCTCCGACCGCCCGCGCTCGCGCCTCTTTCTTGGGCTCCGACCGCCTTCAGTCCTCCCTGACCCTCACTCCGAGTCATCGATCGCCCCTTCTTCGAGTTCTTTCTTCGCGCCTTCGACGAACGCATCCGCATCGCGCGCTGACTCACCTCTCCGAGATTCCTCTCGAGCTCCTGCTGTTTCTGCGTGGCTCGGGAGGTCACGCTGCGCTTGATGATCGACTGGTCGATTATTCGGGCTTGGTTGAGATGGATGGGGACTGCGATTCTTGATCGATTGATTGACGGATTGATTGACGGATTGATTGCCATGGATTGATTGACCATGGTGATTGATTGTTTGGTTGATTGACAGTGATTGATTGATTGATTGATTGATTGATTGATTGATTGATTGATTGATTGCAGTGAGCGATTGACTCGGCTCGGAGGGTCCGGGTTTCCCCGAAGCCTGCGCCGGGGCAACCGGTTTCGCCGGCGGCGCCGAGTCCAGCGAAACAGAGAAAGGAAAGAAAACAAAGGAAAGGAAAGAAAGAAAGAAAATCAAGTGGAAAGGAAGAAGGAAACAAACCCGCATCGCAAGCAAGACCAGACGCTAAGACCAGACCACTTCACGCACGCACGCACGCACGCCTGCGCGAGAGCGAGAGCGAGAGCGAGAGCGCGCGCGGTCTGCTGCCGGCGGAGGCGGAGCGGGGACGCTCGCTCGCTTGCTAGCGTGCTGCCTGCTGCGCGGAAGCAGCGGCGCGACGGGAATCGGGTTGATCGGGATCGCTTGGTAAAGAAAGATGCTGGCCGGCGCACGGAGGGCGGCGAGCGTGGCGGGCGTGGCGGTCCGCGGCCGCACGGGCCCCGCGTTCAACGTGCAGCGCGTGGCGTCCAAGTACACGGACAGCCTGATCGACCATTACGAGAGCCCGCGTAATGTGGGTTCGCTCGACAAGAAGAAGATCAATGTCGGCACTGGCCTTGTGGGTGCCCCGGCCTGCGGTGACGTGATGAAGCTGCAGATCGAGGTCGACGACGAGGGCCGCATTATTGAGTCCAAGTTCAAGACCTTTGGCTGTGGCTCCGCCATCGCCTCCAGCTCGGTGGCCACCGAGTGGGTCAAGGGCAAGACGCTCGATGAGTGCCTCCAGATCAAGAACGCCGACATCGCCAAGCACCTCAAGTTGCCGCCTGTCAAGCTGCACTGCAGCATGCTCGCCGAGGACGCCATCAAGGCCGCCATCCACGACTATAAGACCAAGTCTGGCGCCGGCAACGCCGAGCCCAAGGCTGCTGAGGCCAAGGCGTAAGCAAGTACATTGCGCGCCTCGGCCGCTATTGTTGTCCAGTCTCCTCTTCGGCCCGAATGTGGATGCATGGACGGGCGGGGAGAGTCTTTTAAGCTTTGACGCCCGAGACGAGCCTGCTGGTGTTACTTTTTCCCGGAACACACCAGTTCGCCTTGTCTTGGGTCCTCAGCGCCGACCCTGGCCTGTTTCGTGTGCTTGATCGAGCTCACAAGAGCAAAAGCAGTTCATGGGGAGCAGGCGGCGGGAGCACAGTATAATTTTGTCAACTGAGGATGTCCTATCTTTTCACACATTTCTTTTTCTTTCTATGATATATATCGTCAACGCGCACCTCGCAAGATAAGTGCGCATTCACATGCAGCGAGATTGTGCATGGAATGAATTGCAGAGGAGAGTTTTTCTTTCTTCTTCTCTCTCTCTCTGACCCTCTCTCTCTTCAGCTTGCATTTTGTGGTTCTTCGTTTCCTTCTTCGTTTCCTTTTTTCCCTTTTTAGCTTGGTCGAACAAACACTGTCCTGTCCCTTGCCAGCACAACGAAAATGCGAGAGGAACTGTGAAAGAGAAACTTTCTTCCTTTTCATCCTTTCTTCCCGGTTTGACGAGCCTCGGCACGGGACAATCCATCTGTTGTTGAAGGGAAAATTGGGGAATTGAAGGACTCACGACCAAGTGCAAGCAGCTGTACCTTGAGAATCGTTGTCACGCCACGCACAGTATGGATAGAACCTGATCTTCTCCTTGTCTTGCAGTGCAGACGACAAATCTCTATGGAGATGCTATGCTCAATTTTTCGGTGGTTTGGGACGACAGTGTTTGATCTGATTTCCACCAATCCAGGGTGTCGTCGCTTCTTAGCCATCGGTTGCAATGCTATAGAGCACCTCTGTAGCAAGATGCTGAAGCTCATGGTGCTCCTTCAGATTCTCTTGCAACTTTTCCATGGTCTGCAGATAATGCAAGAGCGTATCACGAGGCCAAAGCGTGCTTCCAGCGTCCTGTTCTCCAAAAACAGTAAGGCTTTGCTGCACGAAGCGCTTCCATTCATCGGCCTTGGCGGCATCATAAAATTTGCTCAACCTTGAGTCAGCCCATCGAGAGGTCTGAGGGCTCTGCATTTGCTTTATTGGCGACAAATCGTTTGTCTGTACTGTAAGGTCGGGCTTTCTGCCGTCCCCGCCGGCGCTGTTGGGCGAGGCAGGAGAAGTGCCCTGCGCCTGTTCGCCTCCGCCCTTGCTGCCTATCAAGGTGAGGGGATCCACGCCGTCGGCAATCCATGCTTTGGGAATCGCAAAGGACTGACGCGCACGTGGTCGTTTCGGCGAAGTATCGTTGGTCAGATTGTGCTTGATGACGGCTCGAAGGTGTATGTCTCCGCCCAGCGGCTGACCAGTCATTGATGCGTTTGTGTTTGTCATTTGGCGCAAGAGGCTTCCAGTTGTGGGCGGCATGATGGCGCTGCTCTCCTTTTTCTTGGAATTAATGGAAGGATTTTCGACCTCACTCGCACTCGAGGCCAGGCCGTTCTTGTTTGAAGAAGAGTTCTTGCTGTGAATCATTTGGTGCTCAATCTCACGCTTCTTTTCCTCCATTTGTTGCTGAAAGTTCTTGACATACTTGCGCATGCGTGCTCTCTTGCGAGACATTTGATCGAGGTCCGCGAGTTCCTGACTAATGCTCTGAAAGTTCTTGACCATGACACCAATGAAGATATTTCGAAAGATGAATGCCCCCAGTGCGACCCAAACGACAAAGAAGCTAATGGTGACAATCATGTTCGTTTCGCCCTCGTCCGAGATTTCCTTGGCGATATTGTACCACTGGTCCAGCGTCAGCAGCTGAAAGAGAGTACGAACAGCGGCAATCATGTCAGAAAAGACAAAAGTGTATTCCAAGCCCTCCATGGTCGAATTGGAATAGTCAGAAAAGAGGCCAATCGCCAGAACTGCAAAAATGTACATGAGGAGACAGAGAAGAATGAGCACAAAGCCGAGACTCTGCAAGGCCTCCATGACCGTGCGAACGATGATGCGCAAGCTGCGGAACTTGGCAATCATCTTGAGCGTACGAAAGGTACGAAAGATGCGTAGATTTTTGGCCACGCTTGCAAAGTTTTGCGCATTGCTCTGGTCTTCCGATCCCATCAGAGCTTGCGCGAGCATGGGGACAAGCACACCTGCCGTGACAAGAAAGTCAAAGACATTCCAACCGTCTCTCCAAAAGGAGCGAAAGTTGGCAATCCACTTGAGCACAATCTCCCAAACGAAAATAACCATGGTGCAGTTATCGAGAACCTCGAGAGTCTGAACCATTCGCCAGTCTTCAATTTCGTCCATGCTGGTCTGAATTCCGAGTACGATGGCATTGACGAGAATGGTGCCAATGACAAAGGAAGAAAAGTTCTTGTGCCTCGAAAGCCATCGCGCCCACACGTGCAAAGGCAGAGAGCGGGGCGCACGCTGCAAGCGACCAGGTTTGCGGGTCGCCATGCGCGTCAGCCGAGGTCCGCTCGTTTCTTCTGTCTCCGGCGTGCGTTTGAAGATTTTGAACTTTATTAGGGAGTGCGGCTTGTGTCGAAGGACATCTTCGAGGGCGTCAGGCTGCTCAAAGACCGTCGAGGAATGCTGCGGCGCCTCGAACGCGCTGCATGTGTCTGACTCGCTGAGCCGAAATTCTTCAATGAGGGAGTTGCGAAAGTAGTAGCTGCGCGCAGCAAGGTCGTTTTCTGACATTTCAACCATTGTTGCGGCCCGCTGTAGTTCTCCAGCTGCGCAGCCTAGCTGGCTGACTGGGTGGCTGGCTGGCTAGCTAGCTGGCCAGCTAGCTAGCTCGCAAACTTTTCGCGCCGGCGCCGGCCTCGCGCGCTCCCACGCCGCGCCGCGCCCCGCCACGCCACGCCGGGGCCCCGGCCCTTCCTCCTCCGCAATGGCAGTCTGCCTTGTCTTCCTCGCGCCCCTTTCTTTCCAAACCTTCTTGACCTTTGCTCGGTCCTTGGCTCGGACGTTCGTTCCAGCGGTCACCAACCTGGGACGTGAGACCGCAAAAATGTGTCGGTTGAGTTTGTGCGCAACCCATTTTCCCTTCTGCTCGCGCGATGTCCCACACATATACCGCAGGACGTCTTTGCCACTCAGCCTGTGCATGCGGCCGCAGCGGTGGCGAGGCTGCGGCCGGCTGCGGCGAGCGTCATAACAGCGGCCGCAACAGAAGCCGGGCCTAGCATAACTTGAAGTCGTCGTTCATCGCGCGGCCAGGCGCGGCTTGGCCCGGCTCGGCGCGTTGCGTCGTGAGGGCGACCGAAGACCAAGTGCCAGCACGAGCTGGCTCTGTTGGACTTATTCTCGCTCGCTCGCTCGCTCGTGCGCTCGCTCGCTCTCTCGGCGAAAGGAGCCGAAAATGTCGGCCTCGCAGCGACGCGATGGGTACCGAATCAGCGCAAAATATGGGAGCGATGCCACCGATCTTCTGGAAAACTTTGAGCGAAGCGTCTGCAGCCCGTCCAACGGAGAGCATCGCAAACATTTGTATGGACTCAAATTCAGCACTCGAACCTTTGTGGAGCAACTGATATCGGAGTTCGCCTACAGCATTCTGGGAATCGCCTCGGTGCCCTTGCAAGTAGCCTTGCAAGGAACTCATGGCTCGATTTCGCAAGGTTTCATTCCCGGTCGCTTTGGCTCGGGGCAATGGAATCTGCCCAATTATATCTTCCAGCTCATCTTGACGTTGATGGTGCAGTTCATCCTGCTCTGCATACTTATGGACAAGTTTGTCTTTTCAAACATCGCGAATTCACAAAAAGGAGATCGTTTTGCGGACTTGTTTTATCCTACGTTTGACGTGAGCTATGTCCTCGTCTTGTACAGCGCTCGGAACGTGCTCGTGGCCATCAAATACAGCTTTGTTGATCGTGAGAAATTCAAAGAGATTCGTCGGCATGGGCGGACCTTTACATCATTTATCGGCGAGATGATCATTGCCTTTGCGCTCCGACCGGCACGATACATGCTTTACAACCAGCTCGAGGTCTCTTTCGTGCAGCATTCAGGCACTCAGGCCGTAAAGAGCTTTGCCATGGACCGAGATCTCGACAAGACGATGGTACGTGACCTGAACGACCAGCTTACGCGTGGCCGCTTGCTCCATGCCTGCACGATACGCGCTGCAAATTCGAACAAAATGGATGCTGAGGACCACACAGCAAGCTCTGCGACCGTCACGCCGATTGACGATTTGAAGAACTTCAAAACGAAAATGTCTGTGCTCACAGACTCTCATAACGTGTCATATAAAGAGACTGCGCGGGAGAGCGAATATGATTGCCGTCGCGTCTCGGTGCGTGCCCTGCTGTTTGACCACATTATCAGAGTCTACCGGGGTGCGCATGCTGGGTTCAGCACTTTTGGCATGGGGCTCAAAGGCGCAATTTTGCTCATGCTGTGCCTTGAATGCTTGAGCGCATATAGTCGTCTGCAAAAGCGCGAAAGGACGTACTGGTGGCACCTTCCCGCCTGTCTATGCGTTGGAATCTTGCGCACGATTCTGGTGACCAACATTAACTTTTTCATGCTGGCCGCTCAGCGACACTTTACGCGCGTGAAGATGCTGCTGGAAGCCCATCGGAGTATGCTGATCGGGCACACTAACTATTGCAGGGAACAGGACATGGACGACGCCCCGAGGCTAGAGGTTTTGCATGTCCCCAACTTGCATGCCTGGTTCCATAGCTTTGCGATTATGCGCGAATTTGGGTTCGTCTTCACGGTGCGCTTCAATGCGTGCGTACTTTTGTTCCTCATGTGCACGACCTTGCAGCTCTTCGTGGCTCTGATTGAGCTCATGTTTAGCACGGACGCCGTGGGCTGGGAGTACTACATGCCCTGTTTCTTTGCCACTAGTTTGCTCGTTGTGAGCGTATTGCGCACGCTCCTTTGTGCGTCTCGCGTGAATCGTTTGCATCTCATCGATTATCCACGCATGCTCTTGAGCCTGCAGGCACGCGTTCGCGAGCATCAATGGTGCATGCGCGCGTCTGTTGACGGCGAGACGACGGGTCCGGTGCCTGCGGAGCTGAGGCGACTCTTTAAGAGGCTGGGCTCGCGCGAGCGTGTGAGCGCATATTTGGATCTTGTCGTGGACACCTTGCGTCTTGCCGACACGAAGATTGCTTCGGTGCCGCCGATTTCCATGCTCGGTCAGACGATCACGACTCGCGTCATCAAGTCTGCTGTTCTCGCGGCGGGGACGACGACCGTCATTTTGTGGAAAGCCACGACGTCGAACATGAGTTTGTAGTATATTTCTTTCTTTCTTATTTTCTTTCGTTTTTCCTCGCTTTCTCTCTTGTTTGACGGTGAATCCGCTCCGTTGTCGCGCTTCAAGTTCGCCCGTGGCTGCTCTTTTGCATCTGCAAACGCTCTGATGCAAGCAATCCTCCGGCTCGCTGCCGCGCTGCGAGCGCAGGAAGGCCGTCTCGCGCCGAACCCCCGCGACCGGTGTGGCCGTTCGTTGCCTCAAGATACGCCTTGTTTTCTGCCAGCTGCTGCGCACTGCTCACCTGTGCCTGGCTCGCCTCGAGGCTGCCGCCTTGGCGACCGATCGGCACCTACCAGCCAGCCAGCTCCAGCCCCTCTCGCTGCCGTTGCCCTCCCGCGCTCGCTTTCCGCACCGTTGCCCGACGTTGCGCGATCACGATGAGAGCCCTCTTGCGGCGACAAACGGAGCGGCGGCAGCAGCAACAGAAGCAGCAGCAGCAGCTGCAGCTGCTGCAGCTACTGCAGCGGACGAAGGATCAACGCGAGCGCGACCATGATGCGCCTGCGCCTGCGACACGCAGACGGACGCCTCGTCATCGACCATTCTGCGACGTCGATGCGATTGCTGGATCGTCGCCTGCTGGCTGCGGGCACTGTGTAATGGGAATCGCGCGATCATCATCGCGCTCCTCGTCCCCGTCCTCGCCGTCGACCATGGCATGCATCGTTGGAGATGTTGGGTCGATACGATTCCCGGATGCCGTCGTAGCTTGCCAGCCTTTGCGCACGCGGAGGTTCACCGCGACGTGCGCGCCGAGCGGCGACAACGGACACGGAAGGAAGGCAGCCGCGGTGCACTTGCTGCAACAGCAGGTATCTCTATCTGTCTGTTTTATCTCTCTCGAGCTCGTCTCCGGCGAGGCTTCCAAGACCGCCTCGCAGTCGCTGTCGCGCAAGCAGGGCAGGTGCGGCTTCTGGCAGGTCGCCGAGGTTGGCTGTTGTTTCTTCCTTGCTGCTGCTGCTGCTGCTGTTGGCGCTCGCGATCACGATCGACGACGAGGACTTCTTCGTCATCTTGCGGCGGCCGCCGGACCACGCGCTCGAGGCGGCAGCGAGCGGCGACGTCGTGCGCGTCGCGTCGCGCCTGCCGAGGGCGCGAGAGGGGCAGGCAGCGAGCGGAGGAGGAGGAGCTGAAGGAGCGTCCCGACGGAGGCGAGGCGGGCGAAGCCTCCGACCGACCGAGCCGCAGGGCTCGGCTTGGCTCGGCTCGGCTCCGAACGGAGGAGTGCGCGGCACCCGCACGCACGCACGCACGCAGCTAGGCTCGAGCTCGCTTGGACGCCTGGAGCTCGCTGGCTGGCTGGATGGATACGCCCGGTTTTTGAAACCTCATCTCATCCCATCTCCCGACGCGTCCCATCCCCGCCGCCCCGCGCGCCGCCGCGGCCGCGGAGGCGCGCTCGCCCGCGGCGCCCCTCCGCGGCTCGGCGCGCCGCCGCCGCGGCCCTCGGCGCGCGGCCTCGGCTCGGGCGGTGCGCCTGCCGCTTGCGTCGTGGGCGGCGGCGGGCGTGCGGCCTCGCGTCATCCGGCCACGCCATGCCATGCGCGCCCGACGCAAGCGAGCGCNGGCGGGGGGGCGCCCTCGCGCCACCCGGCCACGCCATGCCATGCGCGCCCGACGCAAGCGAGCGCCGCCGCTCGCCGAGCCTCGCCCGCCCGCGCCGCGCCCTCCCGCGCCGCCGCGCGAGCCCAGCGCGCCGGGCAGACCGCCTCGGGCCGCGCAGCGCAGCCGCGGAGGAGCTGCTTTGCTTTGCTCGCTCGCTCGCTCGCTCTGCTTTGCGCGTGCGTGCTTTGCGTCTGCGAGCGCCGCGGCGGGGCGAAGTAGAGAGGGAGGAAAAGATAGCGCGAGATCGAGCGTAACGAACCGGCGCCGAGAGCGCAGACCCGCTTGGAGAGCGAGGAGCAGAGCGAGACGCGCCGCGGCGGCGCCATGCTCTGAGCGCCTCGCGCGGGCGAAGAGCGAGCGCGCGGCAGGCGGCAGACGGGCGGGCAGGCGGGCGGGCGGGCAGCGCTGCTCGCCGGGCGAGAGATCTTGAAGGCCGGGCGCGAGGTTGATCGATTGGCGGGTTCTTGGACGAAGAGGACGAGGAAGAGGACGACGAGGAGGACGACCAGGGTCGCCACAATTCCGCGACAAGAGCAGCAGGGCGCGCAGAGCAGCGGCAGGGGCGTGGTCCTGCACGTGCTGCTGGGCCTGGTGGCCAGCTTCGTGCTCCTGGGCCTGCAGCGGATCGCCGCGGATGGCTGGGAGGCCCCTGCGCAGAGAGAGCAGTGACTACTTTTACCGCCGCGATTCTGAGAGCGGCTGGCTCGACGCGCGCGCGCTCGCGGGCCTCGGCCTCGGCCTGCCGCTCCAGCAGCAGCAAAAGCAGCTGCAGCAGCAGATGACAACGCGCGCAGAGACCGACAAAATCGTAGCCGACATCGATGCGAGCCCCGTGCCCGCTTCCCGCGCGCGAAGCCAGGGAGCGGGCACAGCGCCCACGGGAGGAGGCGCCACGGGCGCCGAGACGGCCGACTGCTCGTACAACCGCCGCAAACTACAAAACAGCCAAGCCGCGCGACGGTTCCGCGCAAAGAGGAAGGAGGAGCTCAAGCGCATGCGCGAAGAGATCGCCACGCTTAAAAGGGAAAACGGGGAGGCCCAACGCCTGCTTACAGAGGTACGCAAATTCTGCCATGCAAAGGACGTCGGCTTGCGCGACTTTCCTGCGCTCCATGACATTGATTGTTTGCTTGCGGCATGGGAGGAAGAGGACCGCAATCAGTCGGATAACGATGCATCGTCAAGTCGATCTGTTGACGGACCTGCGTACCAATCGCAATCCGTCGATATGACTTCGTCGCTGCATCATCAACTACAAGCATCGGGTGCGCAGCCGCCGGTTCCCCCAAACGCAGTTGTGCATGGCCCGGGGATGCCCTCGGGCCTCGCGCTATCGCCGCAACAAGGATCATCGCCTCTTCTCGCAGCCTCTTCGAGCGGAATGCAGGCAAGACGACACCCACAGCAACAGCAACAGCAACAGCAAGCGCAATCCAACAACGCCTTTGGCGACGTGCAGAGTCTTCAGCAACGACCAGGTGCTTCATCGGGCTCTTTAACGGCGACAGCAGCAGCAGCAGCAGCAGCGGCGGCGGCGGCGGCATCCGAAGCTGGACGAGACGGATCCAATCACAATCACAACCACAACCATACCGCTGCAGTGGCTGCGGCGGCTGCTGCCATGAATCAGAGAGAAAATGGCATGGGCAGTGGTCGCGGTGTCGAGTGCACAGGGTCTGCAACGAACGGTGATGCTCCGGGTCCAGGCCACGCTTCGGGCAACAACAACAATAACAACAACAACAACAAGACATTTGTTCCGCCTCAAAGCATGAAGTCTTCACTCGTGCTGAGCTCCTCGAACGTGCCGGTCGGGGCCAGCGCGCCAACGAACTCGCCTGTACTCGCGGCTTCGACAGGTCTAACAGCGCCAGCGCACGCCCCCTCGCCGCTGCAGGGGCCCTCCGGACTTCCTCCGGGGCAGTCTCAGGCGCTTTTTGATCTCTTTAATCTGCAAGCCGGGGGCCATGATGCTGCGGCCTACCCGATGGCGTCCTCTTTGCTCAAGCAGATGGCTGGGCCCGGCTCGAGCAGCATCACAAGGCTAGAGTCCAAGATTGCGGAGTTGGAACGGCGACTCATGGAGCGCATTGCCGAGCTCCCTGAAAAATTCGGCGGCAGTAACGACGCTGCCTCCAATAAGCGACAGCGGCGCGCCGCCACAAGCTCCTGACGACAGAGGGAGGCCATTGAAGGATGAGCGAGCTTGGTGCGCGTACACACAGTCTGGCGCCCTTTTGTGTCATAGTTACGGTGGACTACCTACACACGTGCGAGTACTTTTTTGGGTATTCGTCAGCGAGTACTCTTTTGGGTGTTCGTCAGCGAGTACTCTTTTGGGTGTTTGTCAGCGAGTGCTTTTCTTGTATTCGTCAGCGAGCACTTTTCTAGTATTCGTCAGCGAGCACTTTTCTAGTATTCGTCAGCGAGTACTTTTCTAGTATTCGTCAACATTTTATTTCTGACTCCTGATTGTCTTCTCCTTTATTTGGCGCGTCTGCTCTTCGCTGTCAGCCCAAATTGTATTTTGAAACGCAACTAAAGAAAAGGCGGATCGTGGCAAGATGAGAGGCAATTTGATACACATTGCGTAGGTGCGACGAACATCATTCGAAAGATTCGGCTGGAAGCAAGGTGAAAGGAAAGAAATATAAAACTTTCAAGATGAGTTCCAGGCTTGGAAAGCAGATGGGTCGACCAGGCCCACGCAGTTGCGGCAGCTTGCCAAAAATTACAGACTTGGAACGAACCTCCGGAAAGCGTCAGAGACCCGCGAGAGCAAGATTCTTTCCGCGATTACAGACTTTAAATTATTCGCGGCCGAGACGGCGTCGTCTCCAACAAGCGTCATCCGCGCGCCATTCCAAGATCTCTTTTTACGATTGCAGACTTGGTATTGTGGCGTCTCTTTGGCACAGCCTTATGTCATATTTTCGGCGAGTGCGAACAGACGGACCACTTCTCCTTTTTCTCCATTGAACAAGGTGCCCTGAGAACAAAGTCTCCAAGCCGCCAGATCTCCAAGCTGACTGACTGTGAAGCTTTCTTTTTTCTTTCCCATTTTCCTCTCAAAATCATCTAACATCAAGATCACGACCAAGTCATTAATTGCTCTGTAGTGCCATCGTGTCAAAGTTCATCTACGTTTTGTTATTGCCTTCTAGAAGAAAGCGACGCGCCATGGCACAGAAAGATTGAAGAGTGGACGCTCGAAAACGACGTCAACCTGGACCTTGTCGAGGCCCGTCTCCGGGTCCTCGGACAAGACGCGACCCGTCGCGCCAAGCGTGCCGTTCTCGCAGAGCGCATACGTGGGAGAAATGAGAAAGTTACTTGGCCGGTCCCAGCGCGTCTGCTTGGTGACGGTGTTGTAATAGTACTCGCCCTTTTCGTCAAAAGCAACAGCCCAGCGCGCGGGCTCGCGCGTCGTGTTGGGACGATCGGTCCTTCGCCGCTGGGCCGCAGTAAATTGGTTCATCTTCTTGGGACGGGGAACACCACGGCGCGATGAGCCGCCGGTAGCCCGAGACAGCTCCGACGAGGACACGCGGCGGTTCTCGGTGACGTAGCGGACGGTATACTGCGCAAAGACGAGGTCGCGAACCTGCTGATGCATGCTGACGGTGCGCGCCTGAAGGAGCTCTGGGGGTTCGAGGAAGCTAACGATGCGAGAGAGTCTACTGGAGTCTACGAGAGAATCGTAGTCCATGTTGCGCTGCAGACGCTCCTGCATGAACTCGGTGGCGACGTCGCGCATGTCGACAAAGGCGCCTGTGGCCAGCGCGGCGTTGAACTCCTGGAAAACGAGCTGCGTCTCCGCGATAAAGGCCTGCTCCGTGTAGTCCTTGACGCTGCGCGTCACCAGGCTCTTGGCCCGGAACGACTTGGTCATGCTACCAAACTGAAAGCGCTTCTGGGCGCGACCACCGCGGCTCATCAAAGAGAGCTCCTCGCTTCCCTCGCGAACCTCCGGCTGGTACCTGTCCATGAGGATCTCCGTGCATCGCATTTTCCGCACCTGCGCCACGGTCGGCTGCTGGCCTGGCAGGTTCGTCGTCGTCGAGAGCACGCGCCGCGCGCCGCCCGCGCCCGGGCCCAGGGCGCCCGCGCTCCGCGCCACTGCCTGCCGCAGGTGCTGCTGCATGATGGCGGCCGTGATCATCGCCGCCTCCGGCCGCACGCGCGCACGAACCGCACGGACGCGCACGCGCCGGCACGCGCGCCGGGACCTCGTCTCCGCCCTCCGCCGCCGCCGCCGCCGCGCCCGCTGCCGCCGCGAGCGAGGACTCGGAGAAGTCGCTCTGGATGGCGCGGCTCTGCACTGCGCTCCCGCTGCACTGCTGCCGCCTTCTCCTCCTTTTCTGCTATACCATGGCTACATGCGTCCTCTGTGTATAGTAAGTAATAAGCGCGAAAGCAGCCGCCTCTGTTCATTCGCTCGTTCGCTACGAGCGTGTTTCCACGCCAGATGCGACGCGACATCCAATCCAACGCAGGAGGGCCACGCGGACTCGCTGCGACAGGCCCGTCGGGCGACAGGCAGCGGCTTCGATGCGCGCCGCGAGGAGCGATTTCGCAAATCGTCGTCGAAGTCGCGGTCGCGCGCGAGGGCGAGACAGACAGTGTTATAGCTCAATACAACAGAACGGCGCGCCGCGGCAAGTGCGCTTTCCCCGCATAGTCCACTTGCAGCCGCGCCTGCCAAGTGCACTTTCCCCTGCCGCAAGTCGAGCTCGCGCCCTCCCTCCCGAGCGCTCTCGGGCCCGGGGCCCGGGCCCTCCTCCGGGAGGCCCTCCCGCGGCAGCGGCCGCCGCCCCGACGGCCCCGCCGCGCGCGCGCGCCCTCCCGCCGCCCCTCCCGCGCCGCCGCCCAGCCGCGCGGCCCCCGNGGACCCGGCGCGTCGCGCGGCGCCGCGGCGAGCGGCGTCGGGGCGGGCGCGGGCGAGGCGGGCGGGCGCGCGGCGAGGGGGCGCTCGGAGGCGCAGCAGACCCGCATCGATCGCCGTGCCTGCGCGCCAGAGAGAGAGAAAGCTAGCAAGCAGGCGAGGCGAGGCGGGCGAGGCGAGGCGAGCAGCGGCGGAGAAGTCCGCGCGATGGCGGCCTTCGGCGAGGACTCGCTGTACGTTGGGCGCGGCGCCACGAGGCGCGGGCGCGGGCGGGCCCGGGAGGATGCGAGCGGCGGGCGGATGGATGATAGATGGATGAGGATGGATGGATGGATGCATGGATGAGCTAGCTGTGCCGCGCTGCGCGTGCGCGACGCGAGAAGGCGGAGGCGCGCGCGCGGAGCGGGGCAGAGCGCGCGGGCGGGCAAGGCGCGCGCGCGGGCAAGGCGCGCGAGCGAGCGAACGAGCAAGTTGCGCGTGCGTGCGTGCGTACGTGCGTGCGTGTGTGCGTGCGTGCGTGCGTGCTCGCTTGCACGCGTGCAAAGGCGCGTGTTGTGTCGCCTTGTGTGCTGCTATGTCGGGACAGGTGGCACAAGGTAGGGAGGAAGTCAAGAACGAGGCCTTGCCTGGCCTGGCGTTGTCTCGCGACGCGACGCGACGCGACGCACGAGCGCGAGCAAGAAGGCAGGGAGAGACGGGAGGTATCGAGAGACGGAGAGAAGAGGAGTGGAGGGCCGTCGAGTGTCGCGGGTTCCAAAGAACGAAAATGGATTGGACGACTGACTGACTGACTGACTGACTGATCGACGGCTCGACTGACCCCTTTGCGATTGATTGCTTTCAACAGCTACGATGTGGAGTTTAAGCAGGAAGGCCCGATGGGCATCAACCTCGAAAGTAGTGACGACGGCCTGAACGCCTTTGTGGTGTCGAGCGAAAACGATCGCATCAAGTCCGGTCACCTCCTCGTCGCCGTGAACCAGGAGCCCCTGGAAGGGCTCTCGTTCGAGGACATCCTCGAAAAGGTGGGCGGTGCCTCGTGGCCCCGCACACTGAGCTTCACCACCACCCAGCGCAAAGACCACATTGCGCAGGCTGGAACCTTGCCTCTGCCGGACGACTTCTTTAGCGACCTCGCCGCGCTGTCGAATCAGGAGGAGGAGTACATTAAGGAATTCATGAACAAGAACCTCGAAGAGGCTCTTCGCGTCGTGACCTCGCCCCCCGAGGACCATGGCATGCGCATGGCCACCGAAAGCGATGGCATCAAGGTCTTTCTTGGCGACAAGGAGGACTCCGAGGGCGAAAAGGTCCAGATGGTCCTCTCGCAGGTCCAGATCCCAATCCCGGCCGACCTCATGATGAACGCGGCCGTCACCTGCACACGCGGCGAGTTCAAGCGCATCTTCACCATGCTGGACCCCATGTTCGGCGACGGCGATGTTCTCCATGTGATCCCCAAGGACTACGAACGCTACGGCGGCAAGACCGTGCGCCCTGAGAACCTGAACCTGCCCTTGTACTCGGTCAAGTGGGGCGCTTGGATGCTTCCCTTCCCGCTCTACAACCGCGACTTTGTCTTTTGCGAGTACACGTGCTGGGCCGAGAACGGCTACGGTGTTTCCATGTGCATGAGCATCCCCAAAATCTCCGAAAAGGTCAAGAACCTCGAGGAGTCGCACAGCATCGTGCGCGGACACATGGGCATGACCGGTTACTTTTGGAAGAATACCGAGGGCTCTGACCCGAAGAAGCCCGTGGGCAAGAACGCCATGAGCATCGACCTCACCTACCTGCTCCAGATCAACATCAAGGGCGCGATTCCCAAGTGGGCCGTCAACCTCGTTGGACCTCAGCAGGGTCTCAACGTCAAGCGCGTCCGGGACTACGCACTCAAGCAGCGCGATATCATTACGCACTTCTTCGACAAGAACACTGAACTCAACGGCTTTGAGGTCCTGTCCGCCACGATTGACAAGGGTACGAGCTTCCAGACCACCATCGAGGTCCCCGAGGGTTCTGAGCTTGTCTTTGAATGGGTTCTTGAGGACTACGATATTTCATTCTCCATCCAGGGCCCCGATGGATCCTTTCCTGTTCCTGCTGCGTCGCACTCTTGCTCGCTCAAGACGGAGCCTTACCAGGACCGCTTCACTGCCAAGGAGGCTGGCGTTTACACACTCAAGTGGGACAACTCTTCGAGCTGGTTTACCTCAAAGACCGTCTTTTACCACCAGGTCGTCGTCGATCCTGCCGACCCCCAGCCGTGGCCCAAGTGGCCGACGCGCGAGGAGGCCTTTGCGGCCGAGTAAGCCGTGACTCTTCTCTCGTCTGAGTTGAGCCAAGCCGAGCCGAGCCGAGCCGAGCCAAGCCAAGCCAAGCCAAGAAAGCCGAGCCAGGCCAGGCCAGGCCAGGCCAGGCCAGACCAAGCTAGGGCCTTTCGTACTCACGGTCAACATGGAACAAAACGACACAAAAACCAAAGCGAACAAAAAAAATGACAGAACGTAAGAAAGGAAAGAAAGAAAAGGATTGGCGAACGAATCCCCGTGACATGCGTACTCTTTTTATTGTTTCCTTTTTAGATTTGTTAGACGCTTCACTTGCGAGCGCTCCAAGGGTGACTGTGACGCTTGGACACTCAGTCAAGACCCCAAAGTGCATCTTCACCCCCTCCGATCGACGTTCTTTGTTCACAGGAGGCATCATTTTTTGATATAAAACCGGAGTCTGCTTCAGAACACGAAGTAATCTCCTTGTTCTCGAGGCATGGAGAAATGTCTTCTTCGTGGGTCTTTTCCCGTGACTCGGAGCCATTTTCTTCTTCACGCACGTGATCACTCTCGTTTTCATACGACTTGGTTTCGCTTTGCGTTGAGTCGATGTTTGGTGCTTCGCTCTGCGTTGATTTTAAATTTAATCTTGCACTTTGCGTTGAGTCGATATTTGGTGATTCCTTCTGCGTCAAGTCGATTTCTGGTGTTTCGCTCTGCGTTGAGTCGATATTTGGTGATTCCTTCTGCGTCAAGTCGATATCTGGTGCTTCGCTCTGCGACAAGTCCATATCTTGCACTTCGCAGCGAGAGTCCAGACTCCCTTCTCCGCGTTTGCCAGCAGCAAGAGGTGTTTTCGCAGCAGCAGAAAGGTTTGCCGCGGATGCGAATGATTCTTCACCCTCGTCGTGTTGGGTCTCAGCGTTTGCAAATACATCTCTTTCTTGTACAACTTCTGTTGAATTTGAAAGTGACAAAGTCGCTGCGCCGTGCAAAAGCGATGGTGGCTCGCCATCGTCGGAATCGACCTCGGGAACCTCGTTCTCTTCTTGTCTCTGCTCGAGAATCTCGGGAGCTTCTCCATATTTTGCCTTGAACTTTTCCATTTCGCGACGCGCACGCGCAGCGTCAGCCTCGGCTCGTGCTGCATCATTCTTGAGTTTGTTCGCTGCTAATTTTTCTTCCTCGTCAAAGTACCACACTGTGACGGCGAAGCGCATCATGGACGCGGGCAAGACTTCGTGCGGACAGCGTTCGTCCGCAAAGAACAAAACAGCTCGGCCCAATGTGGGCGGAATGTCGGCAAGAGGGACGTAGACACGCTCGTTCTCCTCGAGATCTGCAGGCTGTGGCGCAAACATGCGCAGTTCACCGCCATGCCCAGGTATCCACAGAGGATTGGCGTAAAACAATGCCGTGAGGCGGCGTCCGTTTTGAATGGTAGACGTGTTGTCACAGTGGCGAACGTAGTGTGCGCCGTTCCCAGGATAGCAGGTGGCCATGGCATTGGAGCGAAGCGCACCTGTGCGAGCGAGGTTCGGAACGAGAGCCGCGAGCTCTGATACGAGCGTATCCATGCGTTGCAGATACTTTGGCAGTACATGCCATTGGCATGCCTCTTCTTTGCCATCAAACCAAGCCACATGGTCTCCGCGCACAGCGTTCATGCGGTACGTTAAACTTGTACCGGCCTGGCCTCCAGCAAGGGCGCCAGGCTGCATTCGGGGGCATCCGACCATGGAGTGCCTCGTTTCGGGAAGCTTGCCAGCCTTGTACGCGCGAACGAGCTCCTCGTGTAATTCCACGGACATGGATTGGTCCAAGAATCCATCAAGAATCACAAAGTTCTCTCTTTGCAGACGCTGCGCAATTTGTGCGAGCGCGTCATCGAAGAGCCACCACCATTCTGCTTTGCCAAGCATCATGTACTTGGTGCGGAGCCCGGTGCTCCACGCACCGTCGGCTAGCGGTGTCGCCGGCTCATGCGTTGCCTGCTTCGTAGCATTCTCTGCTACAGGTTTGGAGGCTTGGGACGGAAGCTTATTCGGGGACGCAACGGACGTCTGCTTGGCGACGCGCCTGCGCTGCGCTTTCTTGCTCTTGCGACCCATCGATCGGTCTTTTGCTTGTCGTTGCTGAGCGCTCAGCGAGCTCTGGTAGCGCTGACGACGTCTCCGAGGTCGTCACGGCCGCTAGCTTGGTTGGCTCGCCCGCTGCAAATGTGGTTCTGCCGCCGCTACATGCATACTAAACGTCAGTCTAGTCACCAGAATCGGTCAACGGTCTTTGGTGTATACATTGGCGCGAGTATTTTGATGACGTATAGATAGCCGCATGAAGATTGCGAAGGCAAAGGACACGAAGCCCTAGGCCTAGGCCTACCTTGGCGCGCCACTCCATCGAACTGCATGAGTAGTAAACTATGAATGGGTCTTTAAAGGATAAAACGATGATTCGTCCTGCTCGCTGCTGCTGTCGAAAATGACGCAGCAATGCGCCACGCGGAAGTGGCTCTCATCGCTTCTCCGCATCATCGCTCGTCTCTCGGATGATTCTCTAAACTTCGTGCGCTGCATGCTGCAGGGCAATGTTGTGCAATCATTGCACTGTCGGGTCGAGCTCATCCTCCGCACTGTGTGCGTGGCCCAATCTTGGAGTGGCCAAATTTGATGTATCGAATCCATCGATCGACCGATCCGAGGCAAACCGTTTACGCGGGACGCGACGACGACAACGCACGCCCGAGCACCGAGCAAGATGCGCACATGGACGGCGCTTACGGTGGCCTGCATGGCGTTTGCCACGCAGGCGAGCCTTAGCTTGGGCGAAACCGAGGACGCTTTTGCTAGCAAGATGGTGACTCTCGATGGCGGCGACTTTGTCATGGGTGACTCGCTCTCGACGAAGCTGCATCCACAAGCGCTTCCGCCACAGCGCGTGCACGTCGACGCCTTTCGCGTGGACAAGTGGCCGGCGACGAACCGCGAGTTTCGCGAGTTTGTGCGTGCAACCAAGTTCAAGACGGACTCGGAAAAGTTTGGGTGGAGCTTTGTGCTCGACTATCAGGCCACAGAGCGCGCGCGCGAGCTCTCGGAGAGCCAGGTCAAGGACGCCTCGCACTGGCTCGCCGTGCCGCAGGCGTATTGGCGTCAGCCAGATGGCCCAGGATCGGGTATCCAGGACACCTTGGACCATGTCGCGGGTCATTTGAGCTACAACGACGCCAAGGCCTTTTGCAAATGGCGCGGCTTGCGATTGCTCTCCGAGTCCGAGTGGGAGTTTGCAGCCCGTGGTGGCGAGGCCGACACAAAGTACCCATGGGGCAACAATGAGCCCTGGAAAGAAACGGACGGATCGTGGCCAATGAATGTTTGGCAGGGCACTTTCCCAAAGGAAAATGATTTGGGCGATGGGTATGCGACGACAAGCCCGCCGCAGGCCTTCCCGCCAAACAAGTATGGCCTTTACGATGTTCTTGGTAATGTGTGGGAGTGGACTAAGACAAAGTACCTGGAGATGCACCCGGATGCGATCAAGCAGGACCAGCAACGCAAGGGTGAGGCCGTGCAGCGCGTACTGCGCGGCGGCTCTTTCCTGGACACGGCTGATGGTGCCTTTAACCACAAGGTCGATCTCAACACGCGCATGGGCAACACCGAGGACAGCGCCTCGAGTAATACGGGTGTGCGTTGCGCCGCGAGTGTGGGGCCCCAATCCAAAGAGTCGGGCTACAAGTACCGCAAGCCATCCAAGCCCAAGGGCGCGGGTGGAATTCCTGGTCTTGATCAGGAGACGATGCAGCGCATCGTGGAGGAGGGCGGGATCGAGGCCCTGCAGGAGCTTTTGGGTGACAAGGCCACGGTGACGACTGCGGGCGAACTCAAGGAGCGCCAAGCCAAGATGCATCGCCAGATGGAGGAGCTTCGTCGTATGGAGGAGCTTGAAAAGCAGCAGGCAACTCGTGGCGGGGGCGACAGTGCCGAGCACATTGAGCTTTAAATTGTTTTGAAAAAAAACTGTAAACAAATCCAAGGTCGTGCGTTGGCTTCGTTCTCGGCAATTCCGTTTCAAGATGCGCGGCACACGCAAAGAAGCGAGACCCGAATGCATAATCGATGCCCTCTATATTTTTTTTCTTTCTTTTTCTCGCGTTGTTTTGGTGATGCAGGTGATGGTGGTGAGATGAAAAATGGCATTGTTCGCACATGCACATGTGTGTAAATATTCAACGGACGTTTGAAGGAAATGGATTGATTGGGATTGGAAGATAGGTACGACAGATTTATACAGCGCAGAGCGCATTGGTAATGTTTGAGACGAATGCGCACCACAGGGGTGACGTACAAAAGCTTCGAGCGAAGCAAGGCGGCTCTACTCCGCCTGCCGACTCGAAGGCTGACCTTTAAACAAAGACTCGTGTAGAGGCGAGTGAGATATTTGCGCACGCAGGGAGAAGGGAAATCACAGCTACTAGCTAGCACAGGCCGCCAGCACCCCCAGCGCAACGCACCTCGGCAACCGACCAGCCAACAAACAGGCCGACGACCGCCAGTCCACGAGACAAAAAAACAGTCATTGGGTGCGAGAGAAGCTGTGCGCGCACACTCCACTCAGAGCATCTCGACCTTTTTAGCTGCAGCGCCCTGGTTCTCATCGGCAAGGTGTTTGCGCGCCAGAGCGGCGTGGTCAAAGTCGCAACTGTGCTGGTCGGCGTAGCGGTGCATACCGCAGAAGATGTAGCCGCACCTGCATTCAATGCCGGTGAGGCCGATCTTCTTGCGGCAGTGCCAGCAACGGTTCTTCTTCTTTTGCACAGGCCGCTCCTTGACCTCCTCTCCCTCCTCGCCGTCTACACCTGCCATCTCCACGTCTCCGTCCTTATCGTCGGCGACGGGCTGTGGCGCCTCGGGCGCCTTGGTATCGGGAGCCTTGGCCTCGGCCTTGGGCGCCGCGGCCTCCTTCTCTTCGCTGGGCGCTGTGCTGGCCGCCGGCGCTGGCGTGACCGCCGGCGCCGCGCTGGCCGCGAGCGTCTTGTCGCTCATCTTCTTTTTGTAGCACACCGAGCAGTAGCCGGCGTAGCTCGGCGACCCGTGGAACGAGCACGAGTCCTCCAGGCACGGCGAGGCCTCCTGGCCGCTGTTGTTGTTCGCCGTCGACATCCTGCCGCTCCGCCGCGCTCCCGCCGCGCTCTGCTGCCTTCCGCGCCGCGCCTTTGCTCGCTCAACGCACGTTCGTTCGTCCGAATCGAATTCGAACGACTCCAACGCACCGCGCGGCGACTTTTCCTGCGGCCTTCCGACTCGCGCCGCGCCTCGCCTCGCCTCGCGCCGCTGCCGCACGCGCCCTCGCGCGCTGCCCGTGCGCGCGTGCCTGCGCCCTGCCCGTGCGTGCGTGCCTGCGCGTCTGCGTGCGCGTCTGCGTGCGTGCGTGCGTGCGAGTCTCTCCTTGCGCGGCCGTGCTCGCGAGTTGCAGGTCTGCCGCGCCTCGCTGCGTCTCTCTCCTTCTCTCTCTGCGTCGCCTTGCTTGCTTCTTTGCTTCCTTCCCTCCTGCTTCGTTCCCGAAGGTCGCGCGCGGGCCCCTATTCCCGGGCCCCCGATTTGGCTCCTGCTGTGCTGGCGCTCCTCCCTTCCTCCCTCCGCGTGCGTGCGTCTGGTTTCCTTCTTTCTGCGCCCGCGCGTCTGTCTGCCTGCCTCCGGGGCAGGCGCCGCGCCGCGCGGGCGGCGGTGGCGGCGGTGGCGCAGGCGCGCGCGGGCGGGCGCAGGGGCTGGAGGCGCGGCGGGAGCTGGCGGGCGGGAATGGACTGCCGGGAGCAGGGAGGGGCCGCGGGAGGAAGAAAGCGGGAAACTCTCCGGGTTCCGCAGAGAGCCAGCCGCAGAGAGCGTTCTCGGAGAAAGGTGTGTGCGTGGGAACGCCGTAGGGGTCCGAAGTTCCGAGGAGGCGGCTTCGGGCGAGCGCGACCGAGAGGGGCATGGCGGGGATGCGACCGCAACCTGCACTGCAGTGCTGCTGCTGGTTGCAATTTTGTTGATGCCGTGTGATCAGGCTGATAGTAGGCTACTGGCGAAATCAAACTCGACCATGGCGAAGATGTCGGTTGTGAGTCAGAATGCCGCACCGCAAGATCTTAAAAAAGAAAACTAGCAGCAGCCGCAGCAGCAGCAGCTGCAACAAAAGGACCAGCAAAAGCAGTCAACGCTTGTCGCGCATGCCATTGTCAAGCTCGTAAGGTTCTTGGCATGGAGTCAAATAAGAGACAATGTGGAATTGATGCAGCAGAATCCTGAAATATGTTTCGCGCTGTTTTAGCTTCGCTTACTTATTTATGGGTCGACGGGCGGCGGAGGACGGGGCGTCGTGGGCGGCTGCGGAGGACGCCACTGCCGATTTCGAGCGTCGACAGGTGCAGCGTGCTGATGCTCTCGCACATCGAAACCATGACCCACACGAGAGTTGCTGCTGCTGCTGCTGCTGCTGCTGCTGCTGCTGCTGCTGCTGCTGCTGCTACTGCTACTGCTGCTGCTGCCGTTCGCATTACGCAAAGCAAGCTGGAGAGCCTCGACAATGTGGTCGCGCTGTTGCCGAACGCGCGCGCTGACAAGGAGATCGCGCGATGTCGTGCAGATCGTAAAGAAGAAAAACTCAGCGTCACTGGCTTCTTCCGATGATGTCGCACCACTCGTTGACTCTGACGCAGATCGGCGGCGCGGCACAAGAGACTTGGGTTGAGGCGAGGTGAGACGCGAATATACGCTGTTCGATCGCCTCTCCGCACCTTGGCGGCCCCTAGTGATGCTAATCACCTCCTTCCAAGGAACCCTGTTCGTTTGGCCGTGCTTCGAGGTCCAAAACAGCGCAAAAGCGTCCGCTGAAAGCCTGCAGTGGTGCGGGCGCCCGATTCGCCCATGCTTATCAACGTTGGCCCCAAAGCGCAAAAACTCTTCGAGCAGCGGGCTCGTACTCACCGTTTTCGATGGCCGCGTCGATTCCCGACCCGCTGAACGCTGCTCGTAATAGTGCTGATTCACTCGGTCTTGCCGCTGCTGTGGCTGGCTCTGCGACCGACTCTGGCGCTGCTGCCGTTCATGCAAGGACGCCGAAGTGCTGTTCTGAAGATCTGACGGAGCAGCCTCGTGGCGAGCAGAGGTTCGAGACTCGCACCGTGTAATCGGGTGCCCTGCCGCGTGCCTTGACTGCATCTCGTTTCGATTGTGATCCATCTCACTTCGATCGTGATGCTGGTATTTCTTTGGAGCTGGACCAAGGACAAAATCCTCATCGCTGTTACTTCCCCCACTCTCGCTGGCGCTCTTGCCGCCTTCTTGTTTCTCTCGCCTCTTTGGTGCGGTTTGCTGCTGCGCAAGGCTGTCCTTGCATTCCTCTTCGTCTGCCTTGTCCTGGTGCTGCTCTGCGTCATCGCAGACATGAGCAAACTCAATGAGAGCTTCTGCTGCGAGCTGAGCTGCAGCACAAGACTCTAATACGGGTTCTGGGCCGCGAAGGTGCCGCGGAGAGTCATTGACCAAAGCATCGCTTCCAAAGCGAATTTCATCATTGAGCGGCTTGGCAAAGTCATTCTCACTGGACAAGGCCGTTTTCTCCTCAACCTGCACTTCTTCTGATGACGACTGCTTGATATCGGTTGTCGCTGGCTCATGAAATGTTGGCGAAGGAGTGCGAGAGCGCTCCATGGTTTTGTCATCCGACATGAGGTCCTGCGGAGCAACAGAATCCGCTTGGGATGGTTTCGGCAGCGGGGGGGGCGACGGAAATGAGCTTTCCTCGCTCACGACGCTGTCTGGGCTTTCGAGGACGTCCAGGCTTGCTGGCACGCCTTCATCATCCAAAGTAGGGCTTTCAAGTCCTGCTGGACTTGGCGTCGCCGTGGAATGCTGATCCATGAGTCCACTTTTAAGGCTACAGGCACACGCACCAAAGTTATACGGAGGCAATCCCGGAGGAGACGGCATTGTGCTCAGAGGACTTGCGTACGAACCCTCCGGTGACACCTTTAGCGACAGTTGACCTTCGACGTCAAGTTCCTCGAGACAAATCTGAATCTCTGGCACGGGTTCGGCATCAAAGTCGCAGGACTCGGTGCGCGATCGCACACGTGACCGCGGAGAGGCTTTCCGCTGCTGTTCGACTTGTCGTCGCTGTTGTTGTTGTTGCTGCTGCTGCTGCTGCTGCTGCTGCTGCTGCTGCTGCTGCTGACGGAAAAGACGCTCATGTACTGTGGTGGGCGACCTTGACTGCTTTCGAGCCGCAAGGGCCTTGCTTTTGCGGCTAATTGCTGGCATGAACGTACATCCTGCAGTGACAAGGGCTTCCATTTCTTGATGGCGTTTTTCGGCACGCTCAGGAAGGTAAGACGGCGTGTAGAGCGGTTGCCGAGGTGGCGCCTCCTCCGCGGAGTTACGTCGGCCGGAGCTATCGGCGCTCCGACTACGCCTCCTGTGCGTTTTCTGATATTCCTGGAACAATTTGAACTCAATTTCTTCACGTGCCGCGCGCGATTCAAGCATACGTCTCTCTTGGGAACTTCGACGTCGCTCAGCTTGCTTGAAAAGACGCTCGTACACATCGGGCGCCGGTGCGCGACCTCGTGAAATCCTCTCGTCTGGCACATGGCGTGAAGGCTCCCGAGCATGGTCTGACTTGCGTCCACGCCGCGCAGTCAACCTTTCATCTTTACTCTTTTGCTGTTCTTGTTGGGTCTGCTGCTGCTGCTGCTGCTGCTGCTGCTGTCGCTGCTGTCCAAGGCTCTCGCGTTGTGTTCGCGTTGTCACGCGATGCAGCTTTGGCTGAAAGGTGCAGTCTTTCAATAGGTACTCCTTTTGCAGGTTTTCGTACAAATCAGCGCGTTTCTGCTCGTAGAGTCTGCTAACCTCACGCAAGCGCTGTGCCACATCGCGGTCGCGCTTTCCGGAGCGCTCGATCAAGTCCATCGTTTTTGCGTGTTCGCTTCAATTTGCTTGAATTTTGCTTTGCAGCAACGCTCTTCGCCGCGCAGCGCAGAGCTGGCTCTGCACTGCACTGCACTGCACTGCGCCGAGTGCGCTTAGCCCGTCTCGTCTCGTATCAGCTCGCCTCGACTCGACTCGACTCCACTTCACTCGATTCCAAGGTTTGCCAGCGGAGACCTGCTCTCCGCGTCGGCCTCCGCGAGCGAGGGTTTACGCTCTCGTCGTGGACTGATCAATTTCCTTTGCCAAGGTCGAGACTTCCAGGCCGGACCGTGTCTTTTGGACTCAACTAGAGTTCCTCGGTTCTTTCACGCCTTGCTGCTGCGTCACGGACAATGAATAAATGTTCTCGTGCAAGCCGTAGGAGAACTCTTGCTTATGTCTTGACAATATCACGATTTCTTTATCCTCAACTTCGTTCTTCTTCTCTTGGCTCCCTGTCCCTCTGCTCTTTTCAATTGGCCTCTCCTCTGTCCTTGCCTGTGATGGAGTCCACTTTGTTCATTCAGAACCCGAGCGCCGCCGCGCCTCCGCGTCGGACCTTCCAACTCCCTTCCCCTTTTCCGCTTCCCCGCGAGACGCCACCGTGCTCGTGCTCGCTCTCCGCGGCCCCCTCGTCCCTCCATCGCCGGCCGAGTTCTCCCTCCTGGCGGCGCTCCCAGGCCGGCCGGCGAGCTCCCGCTATTCCGCTGCACCGCGAACTATCCGTTGACCGCGGTCCACCCCCGCCCCTCCAGACCCTCTGCGACTCCTGGACCCTCTGTAACCTCCAACGCCCTCGGCGCCCCCGCCCCGCCCCCGGAACGTCCGCGGCACCGGCGGGGAACTTGCGCAACCCTTTTTGGGGGCGCGTTTCGCCGCCAGGGGCAGGCGGCTGTGCGGGCGCGCGGGCGCGTTTGCTGGACTTGTGGGGCGCGTTTGGCGGACTTGCGGGGCCGCGGATAGGCGACTTGCGGCGCGCGGATAGGCGACTTGCGCGCGATGCGTGGTCGCGGCGGCGGGGAGCATTAGCGGCGGCAGGACGGCAGCACGGCGCAGTTCGCGATCGAGACGGCGCGCGGGAAGGGCACGGAGAGCGCAGCAGCGGAGAGCAAGATGAAGTACCTCGCGGCGTACCTGCTCCTGTCCCTCGCGGGCGAGGAGTCCCCCTCCAAGGAGGCCGTGACCTCGCTGCTCTCGGAGCAGGGCGTCGAGGTGGACGCCGGCGAGCTCGACACCCTCTTCGGCAAGCTCGAGGGCAAGTCCGTCAAGGAGCTCATCGCCGAGGGCAAGGAGAAGCTCCTGTCCATCGGCGGCGGCGGCGGCGGCGGCGCTGGTGCCGCTGCCGGCGGCGCTGGCGGCGAGGCCGAGGAGGAGGCCGAGGAAGAGGAGGAGGAGGAGGAGGTCGACGTCGGTGGCGGCGACCTCTTCGGCGGTGACGGTGGTGGCTACTAAGCAACAACGAATATTACCCAGATACCCCTGCTTTGTGATGGTTGTTCGATCGATGAAGTATTGATCTCTGCACACGACAAGTGCCTTGAGGAAAAGTGGACGGCTTCTGCTCTTGAGGGCACAACGGTTGTCTCACGCTGCGTGAAAAAAGGTCATTCGAGCTTGCCTTTTCTTCGAGTCGGGCGGGCTCAACACTTCATTTGACTTGCTCCATTCCCCGGATATATACAATGACTCGCGCTCTGTCATGTCACTCTTGACCGACCTGACAGGGACAACACAATCACTCACCATGTCTGCCATGTAAATCTCTTTCTTCTTGCGTGCATCAAACTACTTCTTTTACAACCTATCTTGTTGATCATCCTTCCATCAAAGAGAGTCTCTCTTTTTTGCTGCTGTGCGCGGCACAAGCTTGCGCTCCGTGCGCTCCGTTGCGCCACCATCCCACCGCATTACAAGGCAGCTCACCGCCACCGCAGCCGACAAAATCTGAATGACAAATACATGTGCCGGATCTAAAAGGAGCGCAGCGGCAGCCAACGCACCAAGCACGGCGCGGAACATCGAGCTCTCCGGGAAAACGTGCACAGCAGATCGCACTCTCTGATGCAGCTCGCACACCAACGAGCTTCCGTCCGCGCTCGTCGATGACGCCGTTTCGATAAGAGGAACTGCGTCCGGCGAAAGCTCACGCGACAACCCTTCGTCGTGCAAGTCATCCACTTGAACGGCGTCACCATCGCCAAAGTTGACCATGCGAAATGATGATTCTCGGATGTAGGTCGAGTCATCGAATTCCAATGCGCCATCGGCCCGCTCGGACCCGCTGACCAAACAGTCGCCTGCTCCAGTCGTCGTGGTCTGCTTTCGATTTGCGCCCTTTTTCTTGCCTTGTTTGTGACTCTTGCTCGTAGACGACGTTTCACCATCATTGGAATCTTTGCCTACGTCATCCTGCTCGCTCTCGGTCTGAGTAGAAAAGTCAAAGGTCTCGCCCGCTTCCTCGGCGGGAGTCGGAGGTGGAGACGTTGGCACGCGCACATACTTGTACTGCGAATCGAGAACCTTTTCAGGAGCAGCATACGTCGGGAAAAAGAGGAGCGAATAGAGATGCACTGTGACAGGAAAGAGCATCGCGATGGTCGCGGCGAACAGAAAGGTGGCCCACGGCGTCAGGCGAGGGTCTTCAGCCGCGCGCAAGCTCTCAAGCGAAATTTGCTCGGGTAAAACGTCGTCAAGAACGGCGTGGTACACGCCGCGAGCCTGCTGCATCGTCTCGACGGGAAAATGGTCTCCAAAACCAAGCTCAGGCCGAAAGAGAAGCATGGCGCAGTACGCGGCAGGACAGCCACTCACCACAACGGCAGGGACGTATGCGAGAGAAAAGAGCGCCTGCAAATGTTGTGCATTCACAAGACCCTCATACTTGTGCAACTCGCGGGCGCTTCCTAAATTGGCGAGGAGGAGTATCGCAGTGTATCCCACGAACCAAAGCAAGGCGACCGCGAGCCACTCGCCGCCCACAGGGAGCCATCGGTTTCCGTAGTAGATTTTAGCCGTCAAAATGCTCGCACCCAAAAGCT
Source organism: Aurantiochytrium sp. KH105 (assembly GCA_003116975.1). Classification (NCBI taxonomy): domain Eukaryota; class Bigyra; order Thraustochytrida; family Thraustochytriidae; genus Aurantiochytrium; species Aurantiochytrium sp. KH105. The sequence goes on from BGKB01000042.1 coordinate 351,194, forward strand.
GTGGGGCCCAGACCACGATCATGCGAGACCAGCGAAAGAAGATTTGAGCGAAAAGCAGCATAAGCCCAGCGAGACCAGCACCGCTTGAAAAGGAAATACACATAACGCGTAAATCGAGCGGGCGTGCAGCAGCGGGACTCACGAGCGCAGCCCCAACAGCTGCCAGAGCGGCTACCAGGATGGCGACTTCTTTTGTTGGCATTCCTGCCATTGCCAAAACGAGGAGGACCATGCTAGCAAACATGCCTGGTAAGACACACACGACATATTTACGTGCCATCACGTCAACCCAAAAGTCGCCAAAGTCGCCGCCAGGTGGACCAAGAGCCTTGGCCTCCTCCTTGCTGTAGCCAACGCGGGGAATGCGCTTGCCTTTTAGGCCAGGCGAGTGGAGCACTGCTGCGGGCTCACCCTCGAGAGCCTCGACGACATGGTTCGCAAGCCGTTTCACTACCTCATTGCACCAGAGAATTGCAAGGTGATCCGTGGACAGCTTGACGTCCGGAAGCGCGCTCGTCAACGTTGAGGCGCTCCGCGGATATTGCTTCCTGTCCAGTTGCGCCAGACCGCCAGGCATGAGGGCATCGCGGTAGCCTCCGGCAAGTGACAAGTAGACGCGCGAGTCATCTTGCGCAGAACTTAGGCCGCTGTACAGATCCCACATCATCATATCTACGCCCACTACTGGTTCTCGGTTCGGCGTACTCAACGTGTAAAGGGCGATGAAGCGAACGGCGACCTCCTGCTTCACGAGAGCCTCCTCATTCTCATTAGCCTCAGAATTCACCTCCCTTTCAATGTCTCCTGAGGCCTTGGCGTCGAGGTTTTCCGACTCTGTGGCATTGGGCTCATCCGAAACTTCGACAGCGGTGCTTTCCAGATTTTTGGCAACGAGCGTTTCCCCTGGTTCGTCAGCATCGGGCACTTCGCTTCGATCATTGGTATCAAGGCCTTCCGAGACTTTCTCGATCATGATCTCCTCCGATTCTTTGATAATAACGGGGTCTGCGTTCGCCTTGGCTAAAGTGCCATCCCTTGCTTCTGCGTCCGCAGCATAATCCTGCTGGGCCGCTTGTGTGTCGTTGAAAGTATGAGGAATAACAGAATCTGAATCACCCGCCTCTAATACCTTGTCTGCTGAGGCATGCGCCGAAGACGAGGCGTTCTCTGGCGTAATGATCCGAAAAAGAGCAGGATCAGCATCATCGGCAGCGGCCAGGACCATGCGCGACACAACTCCTCCCATGGAGTGCGCAAAGAGTACGACTTCGGGCTGGTTATGAGCTTCGCCAATGACGCGCAGTGCATCTTTAAGAAACTCAGCCTGGTCCTCGAGAAAGAGGCCGCTGAGCGCACTGGGCTCCTCCGCAAAGTCGAGGGTGTAAATGGCGATGGCAGTGCGCGCTTGGCCTCGTGCCTGGAGTGCATCCATGACTTCCTTGCCGATGGAACGAACTTGGCCGCCGGATCCTGCGCTCCCTGGAACAAAGACGAGCACTTTTGGTGGTCTTTCGTCGCGCTCTGTCTCATTGAGCTCCTTGTGCGCGTACTGCATCAAGCGATATTTGAAGGCGAGCCGAGACTGGTTCACCATGGGCACGGTGTAGTAGTTTGGCCACATGTACGTCATTGTGCACGCATTCTCCTTTGCAGGGACTTTGACGGCCAAGTGAACGCCACCGAGGAGTATGCCAGCCAAACAGGCCGCGCACACGCTCCAAACCGTCGCCAGGAGCGCAAGGCGCCACCTGGACACGTTCGCGCTCATGATCTATGTCGATCGTTGTGCGGTTTTTTTTAGACTCACGCTCACGCTTGCGCGCTGCGCGCGGGCGCTGCGCAATTGGATGAGTGAAGACTGGGAGCTGCTGCGAGTCCTTGAGCCCTCCGGCCAAGGCGAACAGACAGTTTATGGGGCTGGAGTGGACTCGTGAGCTGGCATTCATTTTCTCTTGCGCAAATTATTGTCAACATGAATGTAAACATCAGACGGGGTGATTCTCATATAGTCACTGCACTGGGAGGCAGATTGGTGCTGGGCCGAACGACAAGGGTGTCAAATAAATATCATATTTATAAATTTCTAAAGCCGACACCTCGTTTCTTGAAAAAGGTTACATGAAAAGACGACGATTTGCAGCTTTACATTTCCTCATGAGGAAGCAGTATACATGCACAATTCGCGCTCGCAAGTCGGAAAGCGGCACCCACCAACGAGGAAGCTCGTCATAACATAGTATGATGAGGCGGCTTTGCGCGGGTCTGATGACCTTGTTCAAGCCCGAGGACATGGTGAGGGCAAAGGCAGGGGCAGAGTCATGCGAGGGCACGACGATCTCATTGGCATCCATCATAGTTGGCCCTAAATTTATGCACGTCGCATAACTTCGACCTCACGTTTGCAAGCTTCGCCTTGACCTGCTTTTTCTAAATTTGGGACGTTCGTTGGCCTAAATCCATTTTGCAAAGCCTTAAAGGTATCAGATTCTGCTTTGGGCTTTTGTCTGAGTCTGCGAGCGTAAGGAGTTGTATTTCACCAGCAAATCCGGCATTCATGCCAGTGCGACCCTTTCTTACGGTTGACCTCTTCTCAATGGGTGTTCTAGCAAGTCATTCATCTCCTGCCACCTCTGCTACCTTTACGGCTGGTCTGCTTGCTATCGCGTCTTGTGCTAGGTACCGAGCTGCCCAATGAACGATGAGCTTGATGGTTTTCTTCAGAGGAAGACGCAAAGGAGCTGGGCGTTCCTCTCGACCTCTGTGCGCCTCGCGCCTCGCTCTATCTTGTTCAACGAGGTTTCCAAATCCGATGTCGAGGAGCTCCTTGATGTAAAAACCTTTTGACGAATGGAAACTTGCGCACAGGCCCCTTTGTTTATTAGCTGGGCAGCTTTTCTTGGTCGCATGCGTTTGTCATGGAGTCTGTGCAAGTCTCAAACTAGCTTTAATCTTGTCCGAAGATAGCCGCGTCTGGCATATTTGACCGTTCCGAAGGCGTGTGGACTTCGGGCCACTTCGAGCGATCTAGTTGAAAAACTTTAAAGTCTAACCTCAAGTCCGATTGTCATTGACCTTGTCCTCATGCGTGTTGACCTGCCGCCATGAACTATTGTATGAGATAAAGACAACGCGATCTGCATGCGGGAAGGCTGCCGAATCCTTGGCTTCTTTAGCGATTTGCCAAAAATAAAAATAAAAAAGAACGACAGCAGCATGCAGGCAATGTGGACGAATGAAAAGGTAGGGTCTTTTTCCGACGGTCTTCTTCTTACACGGTCACCCACCTCCCACACGCAGCTGCTACTGCTGCGCGCGCACATACACAAAGAGAAAGAAGGAGTCGAAAATCTCTGTTACTCATCGGTGAATGTGTGCGGCGACGGTGCAGTGCCGGAGCCGATTGCCAGTCAGCTTCCTCGGCAGCGGCAGCGGCCGTCAGACGGAAGAACTTCGCAGGCCGTCGACACTCCATTGCTAACAACTATTCAATGGGAGAGGGAGGAAGGGAAGGAGGGCACTAGGGATCAGTAGCTTTTCTACTAGCTCACTCACGCAATGAACGGCCGGCCACCTCGACACTGCTGTAGCAGCTCACTGCCAATGCCGCTGCAACTAACAGCAACCACAGCACTGTTTGAGGGGCCCGCACAGTGGCAGGGCCAGCACAGCGGCAGGGCCGCTCCGGCGATCAACGTGATCTCGCGCAGACACCTCGCCCCCGCGCCGCCATTCACTTGCTCGGCTCGCGAATCACGTGACTGGCAAGCGAGACAGGTCTCCTCCACCATGTTAGTTAATACTCTAGGTCTACCGCTTCTGAATCGCGGGAATCGCGGGCCGAGCGCGGCCGAACGCGGCGACGATGTCGCCGTGACCCCGGGCCGTCCGAAGGGGTCATATACGAGGAGGAGCGGCGTGCGCAACCAAGACTGCAAGACCGCAAGTCTGCAAGACCTCGAGCAGGCAAGCAACACACAGATCGCAGGCGGGCGGACGCCAAGCCAGCCAGCCGGCCTGCCCGCCAGGTAGCCCTCCAGGCAGCCTGGTGAGTGTGTGTATCCGTCCAGCGGGGCGCCCAAGAGAAGCGGCGGTAGCCGATGCCGAGACCGATCAGCACCAGTGACACGCGACGCAGGTCGAGCGCCACCTCTTATCTCCGTAGTGGCTACTTCCTCCCCACAAAACATTCCACGCAGCCGCGAGCCCCCGCACTGCGCGCGGCTTCTTCGTCGCGACGTCTCGACTTCTGGCCTCCCCAGTCTCGTCTCGCCGCACGCAAGACGGAGCGCTCGCGGCTCCAGCGCAGACCTCGGAGCGAATTCGCAAGGCTCTCTCCAACGCCGAGGCCGCCGCGGTGGCGGGGATCGCGAAGGTGGATGTCGGCAGCGTCGCGCGCCGCGGGGCTGCCGCGGCCGCCCCGCTAGGCCGCGGCTAGCGACTGCTACCCTTCCAGCTGCAGAGAGCACAGCGCCGCTTCTGCCTCCTGCACGCGCTGCGCATCTCGTCACGGGCCGAGGGTTCTTGCACGCACTGACAGGCAGACCCGCGAGCGAGGCGCCTCGCGCGCTGCCTGCCTGCGCGCGCTACGCTGCTGCCCGCCTGCGCCTGCGCCGCGCCGCAGACGCGGAACGGAGCTCGTCGAGGGTGAGCAAAGCGGCGGCAACGGAAATCTGGCGGCAGAAGGCAAGACAAAGCGCGGGCAAAAACCCTTGGAGCAGGCAGGCCGAAGGCGAGCTCACCGCGCCGCGGGTACGGTCTGCGTCGGGAGACGGGGGCGTTGGCGGCGGCAGAAGAGCGGCGGCGGAAGAGCGACAGCGACGGCGACGGCAAGGACGACGACGAGGAGGAGGGCGGGTGAAGATCGGGTGGCACGCTCGACAGTCGCGACTGACCGACTTCTTCTTCTTCTCCTCCTCGTGCTTCTAAACTCGGCCTGTGCAGACGCAGACGCGAGGCGCTGCGGCCCTAGCCCTCGCGTCCAGGCGGACTTTGTTGAAGAAACAGACGGCGATCATGGTCAAGGTTAAAGTGCTGGCCATTGCTCTCGTGGCTGCCACAATTCTGCCCGAGGCACAAGGCCTTTGCAAGGGGAAGAAATGTGGCTTCATCGCCGAAGCAAATTGCCAGGGCTACGCCTCTCTCGAGGAGGCCGAAGCATTATGCGCGGAAAGCCACGGCACGCTGTGCTCGCTCTCAGACCTCAAAAGGCGAAAAATCGTGCGTAAAGAGGCACGGGAGTTTTCATGCACTGACGAAGACGATGTCGACGTGTGGCCAGAGTACTTTTGGACTTCGAGCACATGCAAGCGACGCGGCGTCGCTGGACGCAAGATCTTTCGCCACGAGAGGAAAAAGGTCTCGTGCGAGACCGATGCGGAGGCCAGTCTAGGTATCGCTTGCTGTGGCGCCAAAGGCGAGCTTCAAGACAGCACCGAAGATGCGGAGGAGGAGGGCTCTGACGGAGAGGACGACGATTCGAACGAGAAAGAAGTCTCTGATGATGAAACGCAGTGCGCAGCCAAAGCGCAGGATGTGGCCGCCTGTCAAGCCGAACCACGGTGTGTCTTTTACTTTGCCAGATCCTCCAAGGACAATCTTCCATACGGATGCCACGCAGCCCAAACTTTTTGCGATTTTGAAACAGAGGCGCAATGTGCCTCGCGCTGTAACAATTGGCGATGCGAATGGTCCAAGAACAGTTGTCAGCAGAGACAAAACAGGTCGTATCCTGCCTTGACGTTCGATGCTGATCTCGATGATGCCGAAAACACGCGATGCGCTGTTTTGGGCGTTGGCGAAAATACCCGCGAAGCTGGCGAGGCCTGCGAGACTGATTCGGGGTGCAAGTGGATGTGTGATCGCTGCCGCGCACGGCCGCGCGCCAACTCGACGAGCACGAGAAAACCTCATATCATCCTGAGTCTTGCTGACGATCTTGGATGGAACGACATTGGCTACCAAAACAGTGCGATTGATACGCCTACGCTTAATGGGCTTGCTGCAGATGGCATCAAGCTGACCCGTCATTACCAGTACCGTTTTTGTTCGCCGTCTCGCTCCATGCTCTTGACAGGAATGTTTGCTTGGCGATACGGCCAGCAAACCGACATGAACATGAACCCATTCACTTCGCTCCGATGTGGCATGCAACCGGAAATGACAATGCTTCCAGAGCTCCTTAAGACAGCAGGATACGCGACCCATATGGTTGGCAAATGGCATCTCGGACACTATCAGACTCGATTCATTCCAACAGAGCGCGGCTTCGATTCCTTTGTAGGCTACTTTGGTGGTGTGCAATCCATGACAGTCGATGGCGAGGAAATTTTCTCGTCGAATCGTTGCTCGTGTCCAGGCGAAGACAAACTTCGAACGTGTGCATGGGCCAAGTTCACGAATTGCGCCACCGCACGCGAACTTTTCAATGCCACAGCGGGGCAAGAGGTTACGCAGGTCCCGCGCGAGGCATACATTGATACCATCGACTACGCAGACTTGCTTTTTGCCGACGAGGCCGCCCGCATTATCGAAAATCACGATCTCAACGCTGGACCGATGTTTCTCTTTACGTCGTGGGACTCGCCGCACAATCCGCACGAAGCCCCAGAACGTTTCATGGCCTCGAGCAAGATCGGCAACAGCACGTGTGCCTTGCGTACGCGACGCAAGCTCGCCGGCATGGTCAATGCGCTCGACACCGTCAATAAGGTCGTCTTGGACGCGCTTGAGGCACGAGGCATGTGGGATGACACCCTTTTCATTTTCGCAAGCGACAATGGCGGCAACAATGAGGGCAAAGGCACCGACTATTGTCCCACGAGGTACGTTGACCAAAAGATTGGCAGCAATTACCCACTCCGCGGACAAAAGTTCACCTTTTGGGAAGGCGGCGTGCGCACCCATGCCTTTATAGCTGGAGGCGCGAATGTGCTTCCGCAGTCTGTGCGAGGAACGTCCTACGATGGCCTTGTGTCGTCAACAGATTGGTTTAAGACCATTCTCGACGCCGCTGGCCTTTCGCCGATGCGTGAGCAGGATGGTCTCGATAGTAAAAGTCATTGGGCAGCGTTTACGTCTGGTGGGACCAATCCGCGTCACGATTTGCCCCTTCAAGTATGGGGGGATCGGGAGCGCTTCGTTTTTTATGCTCAAGTGGACGGCAGCCTTCTCAAGTTCTTGCGCGGCTATCCTGGTTACTTGAATGGTATTGAATGGAAGCGGCTTTCCAAGGAGGCGCGTCGCGAGGACACGTGGGACTTTATTCATCTTCCTGAGGAACTCGATCTTGACGCGCATCCCGAGGCCGTCGCTTTGGGTGCGGCCCCGGCATTTCTCTGTGAGGACACACCGTGCATCTTCAATCTTACTGCAGATCCGAGCGAGATCGTCAATCTCGGCGACGATGCCGGTCTTGTGTCGATGATGGAGTCTCTGCTAGAACCCTATGTCGAGACAGAGCTCGCGTTCCAGCGTTCGGGGCTCTGCAGCATCGACGGAAAGTACCTGCTTTTTGACACACGAGCCATAACGCAGGCGCGTCAATGCGGCTGCTTTGCGCCTTGGCTTACGCGGGACCCCAACGCGGACCCCGAGTTACTGCCCTGCCCGGCCTTTTCGCCTCTTTGAACTCGGACCACCCTTTCGTTGCCCCTGACCCCCTGAATGAATTCATTGATCTCGTACAAGTACTTTTACATTTGCATTGTTTAGCCTATTAGGCCTACTACCACCCCCTCGGATCGCGTGGGCGATCGTATGCATGGTTCGCGTCCACTTCATGTTGCTCTCGACTGCCGTTGACAAGGTATGACCACTGCAGCATAAACAAAGGCCCGCACGTCACACACAGCCTGATTGATCCCCGTGTGACGAGCGGCAAGGTGAGGGTTTCGCTGGTTGTTGCATTGACGCTAGGTCGGATTTCCGCACACCGCGCCCATCGTGGCGGAGCGGGCGATGCGAGCGTCAGCCGCTCAGCGGGCGCGTTCGGCGGCGCGGCCGACTTTCCGCATCGAACCGAGGCCCCTCCGTCCCTGCGCAACCCCAAATCTGCGCAACCCCAATGGGGCGCTGCGCGCGTTGAAGTTGAGAGCGGCATGGTGGCGACCGGTGCGACGCTGGCAGGCGGCGAGAAGGTCGCCGCGCGGGGGGAGGGCGCGCTTGCGCCTCCGCTGGTCGCCCCGCGGCGTGTGCCTCCGCGCGAGGTCGCGCTCTTCACGGCGCGCTGCGCTGCTGCGCTGGGACGCACGCCGCCTTGGGCCTCTTTTTCTTTTTCTTTTTTTTCTTTACACACCACACGCCGCTCGTTCATTTGTTCGTTCATCTCCGAACATCTCGTTCTTCTCCAAACATCGACGAACCAACCCAGCCCTCCTCGCGCCGCTGCCGCCGGCAGCCCCGCGCAGCGGCAGCTGCAGCTGCAGCTCGCCGCGCTGCTGCTACGGCCTCAACAAGCTCATGCTCGCGCGACAAGTCCAAGACGCCGCCGGCGCACGGTGCGCCCTCGTTCTTCCCTTCTCTCCTTCTTTCTTTCTTCCCTTCTTTCCTTCTTTCTTTCCTTCTTTCTTCTTTCGGCGCGAAGAGTCGGCGAGGGCGGTCGCGGAGCTTCCCGAGGAAAGAAAGAAAGAAAGAAAGAAAGAAAGAAAGAAAGAAAGAAAGGAAGAGGAGAGTCGCGGCGGCGGAGGCGCTTCGCAAAAGCCAAGAAGGTCGAACTCGCAGGCGACGAACTCGCAAGAGACGAACTCGCAAGGCGTGGCGGCAAACCCGCAACGCAACGCAACGCAACGCAAGGCGACGGCGAGAAGAGCGGAGCAGGGGCCGCAGCAGGAGCGCAAGCGGGACCGCGAAGGGGACGCCGGCGGGACCATGCCGGCGCGCACGGGGCCCGAGGAGATGCTGGGCCAGGAGCGAGGCCTGAAGATGCCGCTGCGGAGAGAGGCGAGGCCCAGCGCTGGGGCGTGCGCGTGCGTGGCGGCGGTGCTGGCCGTGTTTGCGGTCATCTCGACGTCCATGCTCGTGGGGGGCACAGAGTATGCGACGTACTCGATGGGGCCTTTTGCCGTGTCGAACGTGCGTTTGGCCACGGTCTCGCACACCGGAACGGTGCTCGTGGCCAGCGGTATGTCCACCTTTGGGTCGGTGGACGACACCGCCTGTCTCGATGAAACGATCAGCACGAACATCACCGGCACAACAACCAGCATTACCAGCAACAACTTTCAAGACTGGGGATACCCGTACGGGTTCTGCGACGAGCCCGAGGGCAGCGCGGGTATTCCCATGCAGGCCCGCGCTCTGCAGGCCTTTATCATCATTCTCGCTCTCTGTGCCATCGTCTGCACAAGCCTCCTCTGTGGCACGTGTGCCTTTAAGCGCCGCTCGCGGCCTTTTTCGCTTGCGGCAATTTTCGCCTGGAGCGGGGCTGTGGCGGGAGTATTGGCAATCGCGCAAATCGCGTCCTGGAAGTACTCGCGTGATCTCCGCGCCGGTATCGCGTACATGCCTGTGCGCATTGGTTCCTCCATGTACGGTCTTCAGGTCGAGACAGAGCTCTCGTATGGTTCGGGCTTTGTTGGTCTCACATCGTCCACCCTCGTCATCATTGTCGCTGCTTTGTACAGCATGCACGCGCGCAATGAGATTCGCAGGCAGCTTGCCGACGAGGAAGATGCCCTTCCACCGCGGGTTCCTGGCGGTAGCCCAGCAGACTACAACATTGATGTTGGCAACTACAAGCAGGAATTCTCGGCGGATGAGCTTGCAATGGGAAAGAACGCCAAGCGCGGGGAAGTTGACCACACCACTGTCGTCCTTTCCGCAGTCTAATTCGCGCAGGTGCGCGCCCAGTTTAGTCTGTCGTGGCGAAAGAGCTCAGCTTTATTGATACTGGCTGCTCTACAATGCCTATGCAGGTTTTTATTCTCTCTCCTCTGCAAATATCGCCCATTCGCCAGCTTGCTTGCTCGCTAGCTTGCTTGCTTGCTTAGCTTTAATCAATATGTAAAGTTTTACCACACACAACGAATCATTCTTTGCTTCACGGCTACTAATTGTGAAGCCTCCTGCTGTCGTTGTCGAATCAGACGAAAGACCCTCTGGGTCGTTTGAGCTTCTTCGTGGAGGCCCGATCCCTTCAGCCCCCCCCTCACCTTGTCAACTTCCGTTTATCGGGGACAAGTACAAAACAAGGCCTTCGCACGCTGCGCTGTTTCGCCGCCGCGCGAGAGTTAATGTTGCTTGTCACGAATTGCCGCAAAGCAAATACTTCGGGTCGACAAGGCGCAATCGCGAGCAACACCTTCCAATTGGGCCACGAACCGGACCTCGTCCCCAGCTCGATAACGTCGACGGCCTGTCCTGCTTTATCAGCGCCACAAGTCGCCCCGCCCCAGCTGCCTTGACATTTAGAGATGCGTCCATTACCAGAATAAGTAAAAACAATGATGACATAATAAGTCTTATATAATAAGCAAAAGGTTGACCACCTCGAGGGTGCGAAATGGCTGCGGGCCATGCGGCATGGATTTGAGGGCTTTTGGCAAGCCGGACAGGAACTCCATGCACGCTGATGCTGGTGTGGAGAGGTAAATCATCGTCTTCTCCAAGGCTGGCCAACTTTTGTGGTATGGAAGTATAGAACGCAAGAAAAGAAACGAAAGGGGAGGCCAAATGTTTCCCGTTCTTTGAGAGCAAGAGGAAAACCAAAAGAAGATGAAGGAGAAAGTCCCACCAGCCAGAGAGGAAGGTAAACCGCCGCCATCAATTCAAATATGCCCAAGCAAGCGGGCGGTCGGTGATTGGGATCCTGGGGAAGCCCTTCGTCGTGGGTCGATTTTTGGGCTCGGGCAACCTTTTTGGTCTCCCCACACACAACACTTACGACTATTTGTTCTTCCTTTTCCCGAGGCTTGCTGCAGCGCAGGCGATACCGTACTTGCCCTCTTTTTTAACGCCGGTCCCGCTTCGTTTCGGTCTGGGTAGCCGCGGAAAGAACCGGCTGTCTCATGCTGTCGAACCGTGGAAAAGGAAAACCACTATGGAGTGGCAAGGGTTGGCAAAACCTGGTCTCTCGGCGGCCAAAAGCAGACCAAACTAGCCTCGTCGTTTTGGCCGACGGAAAGCATCGCCGCAAGGCTCGGCGTCCCTCGATGTTTGCCCTCGGACGCAGACTCAAGGACAAGGATGGGCGATCTCGTTCATTTAGCGCGAACGACGCTGTCGAAGACACGGTTGCGGTCGATCCCTTTGCCAAGCTTGACGCGACCTTTGTCGAATCAGACGATAGTGATGAAGAAGCAGATGGCGAGGAGCCACCATGCAAGCATCAAAGTGGCCGACTCTCGCGCCATGGATCGGGACGGTGGACGGGGCGAAATAGCTTTCGCTTAAAAAGGTGCGCATCTCTTGACATGGCTCCCTCGAGCAGAGACCGCGCCTTGGCAACGTACAAGAAATTTTCTGCTGCCAGCGCAGGGAGCAGGCGTCAAATCAAGGTGGACCTTTGTCCCAGCGTGACGCTCGACATGGTCAGACGCGTCTTTGCCGAAGTGACGCGCCAATGCGGATTCCAGCCCGAGCACTGCGTTGGGGACGGCATTTACATTACCCATGTCGTCGAAGTCCGCAAACCCTCGGGGCGTAGCAAAAAGGAGGTCCGCATACAGTTTCCGGTTGTCCAGGAGCTCACCGTGAGAAATTATGGCAAAGGAAGTGCTTCATACTCGACGGTGTACCTGTGCTGGCAGCATCTTGGACCCAAGACCTCTTGCGAACGACCGTCCGGCTCGGGTCTTCCTCGACTTCACTCTGCCCCCACTTTTGCACTCAAGCAGAGCCTCGTCAATGGGAAAAAGGCACGTCTCGCCAAAACCCTAGAGCCAATCATTGAGGAGTTGATCGGACGCTGGCGCGCCACGCTATTCCAAAAGCAGTACGCCTTGGAGGCCGCGACGCTCGAGAACAACGCCGATGCGCCGTGGCGGAGCCTCATGCCCGACGAAGTCGACTATGAGGATTCGGACGACGAAGGCGTCGAGAGACAGCAAGACGCGAGTCAGAGAAAGGCCTCGTCTTCCTCGCTTGTTTCGAGTGTGTCTTCCGGCTCATTCAAATCTTTCATGAGTGGCTCATCTCTCGAGATGTCTCAAGAGGCTTGCAGAAAAGAGCTCTCAAAGGAACCAGTCCCGCAACCCAAAGTACGCGTCATGGCACCACCCATGTTGGCTACGTCTTCTTCATCGTCATCGTCATCACCGTCGCCATCGCTAGCCACAACGTCGCTTGGAGTGCAGGCACGGAACAAAGAGAAAGCTCTGCATTTGGCTGGCGCGGCCCCTTCTCATCCGGGAAATCGACAGCGAAAGCCATCGCCGAAACTCTTCCGGCCCAAGTCTGCGCTCAAGCTCCCTTCCGACACCAGTTCGCAGCTGCACGGTCCTCTGCGGACGCGTTCGGTAAAGTTTTCGGAGAGCGACAAGGTTGACATCTTGGAAATACACGAGATCATCGCGAGGCTCGCATGAGCGCAGGGTGTTTTGCCACAAATGCATATGGCCAGGTGCGTCCCCTGATCAGCACGCGCACGGGGGTGCTCATTGCTCCAGCGTCGGATCCCAAAGAGTCAAACGAAAACGTGCACCGCCCCTCCGAGACCCCAATAAACAACCTGAAAGACTTGAACGCGTATGAGCTGGAGGAGCTCCTGCTGCAAAAGGAAAAGGAGCTACGGCGTCAGCGCCGACGCGAGCGACGTCGACGTCGACGTTTGCTGGAAGAGCAAGCACTCGAACCAGCACGGCCCAAGCTCGAAAAGAAATGCTCTGGGCTCAATGTGGGCGAGGACCGCACCAAAGATCACAATGACAAAACAAATTGGGATTATAGTGGAACAATGCCTACAAAGGAGCGGGGTCCGCGGCCCGACTCGGTTTCAGATGTTGGCCCAGTCGTTCAATCGTACAGCTCGCTTCCACCGGGAAGAGAAAGCGCTCGGGCCTACAGCCCTGAGCAACAGCCGTCGCAGCAGCGGCGGCGGCCAACAACGGGACGCGTGGTTGGCTGCGCCTGATGGCGGCGGCTGGGAGCGCGCGCTGAGCGCAACTTTTGGAGAAAAAAAATTAAGCATGTTGTCTCTGTGTGCCACGATGGTATAGTACTAGTTCACAAGAGCCTTGTTAGGGGCGGTGGCGCGCTTGACGAGACGCGAGGCAGCATCGAGCGATTCAGGGGTGGTTTTGGTGTTGCCCATGTAGGAGAGGAACATTGACCAACCGACGCCAACGATGTTGACGACCAGAACGCGCTGGCGGAGCGGGACCATGGTAAAGTTTACGTACTGGACTGCGGGCCAGATCGTCCAAAGTGCCAGCATGGTGGGCCAAAGCTTGGCGCGAAGACGGTCCGCGACGCTGTTGAGGCTGCCCGTTTCGAGGTAGCTGTTGATGGAGTGAAACATGGTCATGTTTGCCGTCGCCGCGAACGTTTGGTCCAGCACGATCTTTTGTACTGCGGCCGTCCGACCCGTGCCCTTGACCATGACGTCGAGCACCCTGTACCATCCGTGCAGAAAGGGCGACAGCCACATGGCGCCGTAGACGAGCATGCGGCCCGTGCGAGGCGCGTCCCACTGCTGCATGCCCTGCATCTTCTGCACGACCACGTCTCCCGTGCCATAGATCACGCACGCCGAGGCCACCTTGGTCCTCAGCGGCGCCTCGGTGAGCCCGCGGTTGTACGCCGCCCACCCGCGCGACGGCAGCGCGCGCACCGACCTCACGGCGGCCTGCATTGTCTCCTCTTGCCCGCTTCCCGTCCAGTGAGTGCCTCCTTCCCTCGCGCGCGCGAGCTCTGCAGCCTGCAACCGGGCAGCCGGACGGGCTCTGCGCGATGCGTGTTTGCCGCGCGCTCGAGCTCGCCCTCCCGGAGCAGCGGTATCATCTCATGGCGCGCGCGTGTTGGCCTCGCCGACTCTCGCAGACGCTGGTGATGACGCAATCGCGGCGGCGAGAGGAAAACAAGGGAAAAGAAAGTAGCCTTCTAAAGGGCAGTGCGCGTCACAGTCGCGGTGGTGTGCACGCACAGTGTTTGTTGTGTTGCTGCTGTTATTTATACAGTTAGTATGCGGCGAGAAGAAGGGGAGAGAACGAAGAGAACGAGAATGAAAAGAAAGAACTATCTATACCCAGGTCAGGAATCATGATGGCCGAGGGCACGGCTGGGCGAGTCCGACTTCTGGCGGGCGGACGTGGAGATCGCTGGCATGGGGTGGTTCTCGCGAGGATGGGCTGGATTGAGTGGGACGATGGTGAGCAAGCTTGGTGGTGAACGAGCGATGAGTGCGTGACACCTGGCTTTCGTCAAATCAAACCCAACATGCCAGCCAAAGGATAGTACAAATAACACCCAACCAAGCTCTTCAAGCTCTTGCGTCTTGGAAAGCAAGAGCAGCGCGTGAGGGAAGCTTGCTTTTTCTCATCAGCCAGAGCCTGCTCGAACGAAGTCTGATCTGCGTATAGTAAGTACTCCGGTTCGCGCTCGCAGTCGCTTTTGGGGACATAGTGGCTGAGGACCGACCAGACCATCGCTCACGAGCCTCGGCCTGGGAGAAAGAACAAGACCCAAACCAAGGTTCGAGTCACGCCTCAAGCGAGACACCCCGCTGGGACCAGCGGGCGGGCGCGCGCGTGCGCGGGTGGACCAGCGGGCGAGTACGCAAGCAAGCAGACAGGCAGGGAGGCGTCGGCTCACGCGGAGAACGACCGGCTGAAGAAAGAAGCTCCTTCAAGTTTGTGCTGCTCTGATCGGCGAGGATATAAACTTCTAACGTCCACGCGAGATGCAAGAAGAATGGCGGACGAGGTGCAGACGCGAGCGCATTTTGAGACATTGCTGGCGCGGGAGAAGGCGCTCAAGGCAAGAACGCGCGTGCATTTCGCATCTACGTTGAACAAGCGTTGGGAGCCAACGATTCGAGAATCTGTAGAAGAGGCGCTTCTTCGACTCGGCTGGAACTGGGACGCTCCGCGACGGCCTGCTTCAGAAGAGGTTCTCGAACTGCGGCGATTTATTGAAAGAGCTGCACGTGCTTGCGGGTTTGAATACTGCGCTTTACGGCAAGCGCCTCGCGAAGCCTTTGCTGCTCAAGATGCCGCTCGATGGGCTGCCATCGTGGCCAGCAAGGATCTCTCCGTCGACGACGTTAACGCTGTGCTCGACGCTCGTCGTCTTGGCGACTTCCTCTTTACAGAAAGACACTGGAAGGCTCTCGGAGGCGCGCTTGAGAGATATCCGCTTCACGATTTCGTGCAGGATGATTATGCCATGCACTGTGCTGCTTGCCATGCGCTTAATGCCGTCTGGTGTGCAACATGTGAGGCATGCTCAGCATGTGCCCAGCGTCAAGACTGGGGCCATCTTTGCGATTTGCAGCCGGACCGGACCGACCCTTGCATGAACGACAAGGATACGGAAAGTGATAAATAACGCTGTGGCTGCAGCTGCAGCGTTGTCGAACTCCTGACGCGCACCTTGTATTGCTCGACAATCTCCAGCT
Source organism: Aurantiochytrium sp. KH105 (assembly GCA_003116975.1). Taxonomy (NCBI): domain Eukaryota; class Bigyra; order Thraustochytrida; family Thraustochytriidae; genus Aurantiochytrium; species Aurantiochytrium sp. KH105. The sequence goes on from BGKB01000042.1 coordinate 366,744, forward strand.
GCTCATGATGACGGGCAATGCCAGTGCTGTCTGCAGTGTTTGCAGCTGCGCTGATGCAAAAGCACCGTAGACGAGCAAAAAGCCGACAGGTCGCTGGCTGCTGCTGCTGCTGCTGCTGCACTGCTACTGCTGCTAATGCCGCCGCGTGAGTCCGACTCGGAGCGCGTCATCCCACCTCTCTCTTGCGGGTCGGTCTCGCCTCCGCCGCCCGGGTGGTCTCACATGGCATGTCGTACTTTACGCGGGTGCCTGCTGCTCCTGCTGCGTCCGCCATGGGTGGCTCCATGCCATCCATGCCCGCTGCCGCAGACTGCCAGTGTCGCCCCCGCGCGTCGAATGATGTGCACCGCGATGCCAGCTGCTAGCTAGGCCCACGCAGAAAGCGGCAGTGTAGAAGCAGGGGTATTATTAGCAGTGTGTCGCAGAGCGCAGAGTGGACCACACGAGGTTTAGCGCCTCGAGGGTGGCCGCCAGTGGTGGTAGAGGACAATTCCCAAAAGCCTCTGCGCGAGTCTGTGCGCGAGAAGGACAGGCGCGCGGCGACGCGGACCGAGCAGGCAGGCGGGCGCGCGGACGGCGAGAGAGGGAAGGAAGATGGGCGCGGGCAAAGATGGGCACGTGAACACGCTGCTGTCGCGCACGACGCTCGCGCACGCGGTGTCCGGGTCGGTGGGCAGCGTGCTCGCCATGATGCTCACGTACCCCTTGGACCGCGTGCGTACGATGAAGCAGCTCTCGCGCGGCGGCAAAGAGGGCGGCGTCGTGGAGGTGCTTCGGTCGATTCTGGAAAAGGAGGGCTGGCATGGACTCTATGCAGGACTGCAGCCCATGCTGGTCGCGCTTGGCGCGTCCAACTTTGTCTACTTTTATTGGTTCACAGCGCTTCGCGCGGGCCTCCAATACCTGGCGCGAAAGAGCAAACCCCGCGGGGCCCTTGCAGACCCGAACGGACCCATCAGCAACCTTTTGCTGGCCTCAGTAGCTGGTACGCTCAATGTGCTTCTCACAACCCCTCTTTGGGTCGCGTACACGCGGCTTGCCGTGCAAATGATGTCGAGGTCCAAGGCCAAGGCCGAAGCCAGAGCCAAAGCCGCTGCAATGACTGCTGGCGAAAAGGACAATGCCACGAAACCTGCTGCTGTCTCTGAGCAGGCTAACAAGGCCGACGATAAAGACGCCGAGCCGCAATACACTGGCATGCTCGACGCCATGCGCAAAATCGCCGAGCGCGATGGCGCGGCCTCGCTCTGGTCCGGTCTCGGACCCTCGTTGATTCTCGTCTCTAATCCTTCGGTGCAATTTGCTTCGTACGAGTGGCTCAAGCACGCCTTGCTCAAATTTCGTCTCAAGATGGAACCTACCACCCGAGACCTTATGCACATTGGCGAGGTTATGGAGGGCGCCACGGAAGATGTCGTCAGCGAGGCTGTCCTTGGTACGGAGCTCTCTAGCATCGAGTACCTCTTGCTCGGTGCGACCGCCAAGCTCATTGCTACGGTCGTCACCTACCCGTTGCAGGTTGCACAGACGCGTCTCCGTGCTGAGGCGAACAAGCGCAAGGCGCTTGCTGCCGACCGTGCGACCGGAAGTCTCAGCGCGGACCAGGAAGCCCAGGCTGCCGAGGCTGAGTCGCAAGCGCCGCTCACCACCTTGTCATGCTTGCGCAAGATCTATCATCTCGACGGCATCCCGGGTCTTTTCGCAGGCATGGAAGCCAAATTGCTGCAGACCTGTCTTACCTCGGCGTTCATGTTTGCGGCCTACGAGCAAATCTGTGCCATCATCCTGCGTTTCATCCTTTGGAGAAAGGTATCCTCCAAGCAGTCCGCTTAAGTTTTGCATATCCCTTTGTCCTTCCACCCTTCCTTCATTTTATATTTTCAAGGCGGTGGCTCTGAGGTTCGGTATTTTGGCTGATGTTTAGGTCACAATGTTTTATTTCCCCTTCTCTCTCTCCCTCTCTCAACGATCAACCCCATTCATCTTTTCCCTCATTGACATATTGAAAGTTCTTTCTTATTTGGTGGCTGCCACCGCAAAGCAATAATAAGCTATAAGTGCCGAGGGTAAGACGGAACGAGCCTCCCTGTTTCGTGAGCTTGGCCCTCCCATATCTCTCTCTCTCTCTCTCTTTATCATTTCTACATTTACGATTTGGATTCCATGTTCTGCGAAGAGGCAGACCTCGTGAGAAGCGAGAGACGGCGGATCTGGCCCAAAAGATCCTCCATCGGGTCTGTAGAGTCCACAAAGACCTCGCGTGAGGCCACCTTGCTTAAGAGTTTCAAAATTTGCTTGCCGCTGAGCGTCTCGGTGACCTTGACATTCGTTGAAGCGGCCTCGGGCAGAAATAATCGAGAGCGCAAAAGGCTCACCACGCGGTAGAGAGCCATGGCGCGCAGGCAGTCCGCAAGGCGCTCCTCATAACCGTGCAAAAACTGCTCGCGCTGAGCAGGTGTCAGCTGCACCGCGTCCGCGAGCCCCGAGCTCATGCTCGTTGACCCAAGCATGACAAGAGCTGTCGCATAATTCGTGAGCTCCTTGACGGCGAGCGTAATTTGTTTGAACGCACGATCTGCAATGGCAGCACGCGTCTTGGAGTCTTGGTCCAAAAACACCATCATGCGACGCACGTGCATCTTCGTCGCGAGCTCGACCTTGAGCTTGGCTCGAGCCTTGATCGGATCAAAGCCGTCCGTGGCCGCAGGCGTACCAGCCTTGGCGGTCGGGAGCTCGTCATCCTTGTGTCGGTGCTCACAGTGTTCGTGCGAGAGCGCATGACTGTCAGTACTATCTCCTGCAAGCGCAAGACCAATCAGGGCGCGTTCGTGAGCGGTGTACGACTCTTTTCGAGTCGTCAGCACACGCATCAGCTCGAGCAAGTGATTTCGGTGCTGCTCGATTTGAAATTGATACATTGCCTTGCGCATGCGATTGAGCTTGGCCAAGATTTTATTGCGCACTTCAATGGGCTGGTCCAGATCTGCCGTGGACATGGCCCATGATCGCTTCAGCTCCGTCACGTCCCATGCTTCCTGCAATGATGTCATCAAGTCCTCCTCCGTAGTAGACTCATTTGGCTTGGGGCGACTCAGCGGTGGCGGCACTGGAATGAGGGCGGGAATGCGCCCGTGCTCTCCATTCTCACTTGTACCGTTTGCACCAGCACTGCTCGCCTTGGGCGCAGAGGGAAGAGCGTTTGGCGATTGTCCTAAAGAAGGAGGAGGCGGTGGCGTCGTCGCTCGCGAAGATGAGGCGGCTGACGACAACGACGCTGCGTCGGATGAGTGCGTGTCTCGCATGGAGACGTCTCTGACCGCCGAAGTCGGTATTCGCGAGGCAGGCGACGGTCCTTGCTGGTGCTGTGCTGCATGTGGCGCGAGCGAACGCGACTGCTGAGCTGCTCCCTGGCGTTGCTGTTGTTGTTGTTGCTGCTGCTGTTGCTGCTGCTGCTGCTGTTGCTGCTGCTGCTGTTGCTGCTGTTGCTGTTGCTGCTGCTGCTGCTGCTGCTGTTGCTGCTGCTGCGGCGGTGGAGGCGGAGGCGGAGGCTGTGTCCCTGAAATGCTCGCCGCTGAGGGTTGCGATCCTCGTGCATGGAACCCCGAGTTCGTGTGCGTAGAGGTGACCATTGAGGTATTCGTATGAACAGAAGGTCGAGGCCCTAGCGAAATTGGGTCAAACGTCGCTGAAGGGTTTGCCGATGAGATCATCCCCCCCAAGGCTGTACCGGTCTTTAGGGGAGACATAAAGCCTGCTTGTCCACGTGACCTGCTGGGTCTATCAATAGAAAGCGAACCCGCCGTTGTCCAAGCAGGCGCCGCGACCTTGGGCGCTGCAGCCGGAGTTGCATCGCGCGGAGACGAAGACGCAGAGGCGTTCGCACTAGAATTGTTTGTGCCATTCCCTTGGCTGCTCTCGTCTACGTCCATGGAATTCCAGTCTGTCCATTCGTTGCGAGTCGGCTGAAAGGGGTGCAAGGTCATGTTGCTAATCTGTTTTTTCTTCTTCTTGTCGGGCGCAGAGACGGCGCCCGAAGATGGCGCGCTGTCGAGCTTGTGTTTGCGCCTTTTCAGCGAGTCCTGCGCCAGCGAGCAATCCTTTGGTAGCGGGATGGCCTTGTTGTTCGAGATGTCGAACATGGCCACATCCGCGCCCGACCACTCGATCCACGAATTGCTGATGGGCTGCGAGGGGTGATAGTTGACGCCAAACCACGCCGGCGGCGGGTTCAGGCGCGGGTCGCCCTCCATGACGACGATGCTCGGGTCGTAGCCATAGTAGTCGACCTTGATCTTCTTTCGTTTCCTCGTCTTCTTGCGCCCGACGCCCTGCGCCTGCTGCGAGGCCTGCATCACGCCCGCCATCAACAAGGCGCGCGCGCGCCTTCCTCGCGCCCTCGGCGAGGCCCACGACGAGGCTCGTCAGCGAGGCAGCGCCGCGACCCTGGCCACCTCGCCGTCTGCGACCCCGCGCCTCGCAGCGAGGGGCCTGCGGCGCCGGGCGCGGGCGGAGGGCGCGGGGCCGACCGCGGCGCGGGTCCTCGCGCGCGCGGCGCGAGCGAGCGAGCGAGCGAGGGTCGGCGGCGTCAAGAAGATGCGCCGCAGCAGACTCCACTCCACTCGACTCGACTCGACCCGACCCGACCCGACGCGACGCGACGCGACGCGACGCGAGCAGGCGCGACCCGAGTCGAGGCGCGCTTGCCGATCTGCTCCGGCGAGACCGAGAGCTCGCGCGCGCAGCAGGGCCTGCGCGGCCGTGCTCGCCTCGCGCGGCGCCTCGGATGATCACTGGAATGGAACGACACGGCCGGCGCGGATAAACCCCGCGTCCGCGGGAGAAGCGGCCCGCCCGCCCGCGCGCCCGCCTGGACGGCGCCTTCCCGCGGCGTGCCTCTTGTTTGGCCGGACAGCCCGCGCCCGACGCTCGCTTCGCCGGGAAGGGTCCTGGGACCGGCAGGGCGCCGGGCCTCTGCGCCTGCTGCCGGCGTGGATGAGGGCGTGGGCAGGGGAGCGGGGTGGAATCTGGTCTGGACGAAATTGTTGGGGGTGGTAAGATTTGACGGGTCCCTCGAGAAGAAAACACAGCGCGTGAGAGTTGCTTCGGCTCGCCGTCAATTCGACAAGCGTTGATTTTAACGCGAGCAAGGATTGTCGATCCGAATGGGGTCTGTGGACCTTGATCCAGGCGCATAGGCCTTCTTTGGAACCAAATAGACTTGAACAAATAACAGCATCTGAGAAGTGTAAGTGTGCGTGTGTCTTCCTTTCGAAAGTGAACGACGAGCTCGTGCTCAATGCTTGAAGCAATAAATGCGACCAGAGAGCTATCGCAGTCTACTGTTATCGTTGCCTCCTCTCCCGCCCTCCCCCCCCCCAAAAAAAATCGATCATCTAATCTAGTTTTACAAATCTCATTCGTATACGTGTATGTGACTTTCGCGCGGCGTCGCAAAAACGTCACTTTCCAGAGCTTCTGGCATCAGAGCAAATGTCTTGTTGCGGGTATGCCGTGCGTTCCTTTCCTTGCAAATGCCAAACATCATTCTTCGCAGGGTCATGCGCTGGCACGTTTGATCCCTCCATCGGCACATAGACTTACTAAACCTTCCCTGTTCCTTTTCTTTCTTTCTTTCTTTCTTTCTTTCTTTCTTTCTTTCTTTCTTTCTTTCTTTCTTTCTTTCTTTCTTTCTTTCTTTCTTTCTTTCTTTCTTTTCTTTTCTTTTCTCTTTTTGGTATTTGCCCTGCTGTCGCCAAAAGGCAGGAAGCTGGAAGGAACCTTGGAAAAGTCTGCTGATCGATCCCGATAGCAAATTTGCTTACTTCGCGCCATCTGCTGTGAAACTTGCTCTCGAGAGCGTCTTTCTTGGCCCTCACGTTTATTGATCGGGCTCGGTGGCCTCTCCCTTGGCCTTGTGCAGACGCTCCTCTTGGGCCCCGAGCTCGAGCTTGAAGGTCAGAGGTGCCACATAGTCCCAATCTTCAAAGTATCGCTGATGCCGGGAATTGATTGTCCTTTCTGGTTCGCCACCGATGAGCGTTTCTAACCCTTCGAGATCGATCTCTGCCTTCATCGCACCAAAAGTAGGCCATTTAGGTTTGGTAACGACCTTGTTTTTCATGTGAGACATGTCGTATGGCGGCTTGACTTGCTTGGCCAAAAGCTTTGACATGTCTATGCTCTGAAACCAGGGATGCTGGCAAAGTCCACGGAATCCTTGTGCGTTGGTCCCGAGACGCTCTTTGGGAGACCTTGCCAGCAGTCCATCCACGAAATCGCGACATTCCTGGGACACCTCCGAAGGCAGCTTGGCACTGGGTTCCTGCAGATTATTAATGACGCCTAGCTCAACTTTTGATGAATCGTTCGTGGTCATGATGGCCATGCCTGAAGGGACATAGTGATTCTTACCGCATAAAAGCTCGAGCGTCATAACCCCAAGAGACCACCAATCGACGCTCGCACCGTATCCCTCAGGATCGGCGTCATCATTATCCCCCGCGAGGTCTTTCTTCTCATCGCGGATACTAGAACGAAGCGACGGCTTCTTGGAGAGCCGTTTTGTTGATCGCTTCTTTGGGCGCTCCGCTTCCAGAAGCTCTGGAGCTTTGTATCCAACCGTACCCACTCGAGTGAAGCGACGGCCCAGTGGAGCTCCCGGCGTGCGAGATGCGCGCCGCTGGTGTGGGCTTTGGATTTCGCCGTCAGGACCATCAGACTTGGACAAGTCTCGGGGCTGCGCATCTTCGATTTGCGAACCTCTCAAGGTGGATACGGAGTGCCCCAAGCTAGTCGCGGAACTCTGCTCGTCTCCACTATCGTCGGAACCAGCACCAGCTTCATTTTCTTCAGACTCGGTTCCTAGGAGCTCATACCGTGAAGGGCGCTGCAAAACGCCCTTTTCGTCATCAATGTGACCTACCAGACCCATGTCTGCGAGTTTGACGTGGCCATCCTTGCCAAGGAGCACGTTGATTGGTTTCAAGTCGCGATGCACGTAGTTGAGACAGTGCAAGTGGCGAAGTGCAAGCATGAGCTCCGCAATGATGAATTTGGCGTGGTCCTCTGGCAGACACTTGTCAAGATACCTATTCTTGAGCTCTTCCACCGTGCCTCCTCGCACAAATTCCATAACGATGAGCGCGTCGATATCGGTCTGAAAAGCATAATGCATCTCAACGATAAAGGGAAAGGTTGAGTGCACGTATACGTTGCGTTCCATGCAAATACGAGTCTTGCGTGCCTTGAAGCCACCGCGACGGCCCATGGATTTGATGAGCTTCGCTTTGCCCATGGATTTGATAGCGTATTCTTTTCCGGTTGACTTCTTCTTGACGTGAGCCACAAGTCCAAAGGCTCCTTGCCCAATGAAGTCGAGGTACTCGAAGTCGTCCACGTCGACGTGGTTGTAGGTGGCCTTTTTCTGCTTGATGTATTCATCGTACTCTGGCGAGGATTTGAAGCGTCGGAAGGTATTGTCTGCCATTTCGCGAAAGACAGCGTGCTGCAAACCTACGAAGAGATCGGCCTTGAGGTCGAGCCGGCCTGGTACCATGGTGAGTCTGCGCGAATCTATGCTTGTGCTTGAGTTAGGAGCTTCATCGAGCGAGTTCGATTCGACCGTATCAGGGACGGTGCCGTAGATGGCTCTTTGGTACGAAAGCACTCGCTCGGGCGTGAGGATACCAAGTCGCATGACGGCGTCGTCCTTGATGAACTTCTGATAGATACTCTTGGCAACAAACCGACGATAGTCCCGCGTGGGAATGCGCTTGTATTCCTCCATCTCAATCCAAGCAAAAAAGTTCTCTTGAGACGACTCGGCCTTGGCAAAGTTGGCGAGATAGCGCTGCCCAAGCGGCTCTGCTAAGGCTTTCCGTAACTCCATGTATAAGGGGGAGTTGACATAGATCAAGGAGTTCTCTGCAGTCGTGACGTCATCTTCTTCGATCCAACGCTTTTCGGGGACCGCTGCATCGCTCTCGAGCGCTACGGAGGACTCCCCCTTGACGAGCTTGCCAAGTCCACCGCCCATCCTGCTTGCTCTCTGGACGATGTGGGCGGTGGAGACGACTTGGTGCTACTGCCCACGAGTCCTGCCTCGTGCACGACTCTCGAGGCAGCCTCCAGCTTTGCCTCCTTCTGCCTTTGGGCAGCGGCGCGCGTGGCGAGCGCCCCGTCGCGCGCGGGGGGAGAGAGGCCTCGATTGATTGTGTTTATATGAGCAAGGTGTGCAAGTCTCCGATTGGATGTTGGTTGGGAATCGTGGCGCGGAGCCGATCTGGAAGCAACCGCATCATGTGATGTGATGTGATGTGATGATGTCATTCACACATACTGCCTAGGCCTACTAAAAACTTTTTTATACATCACTTCGAGTTTTCTTTCGATCGATTGCCACGATTGATGCAAGCGTGCTTGAACAACCGAGTCGACAGGAGTTAACCGCTCAACCTGCAGCAACCAACTACATTCTTTGACCTTAGTATGAGCGTACGACTAATAGAAGAAAAATCCGAACTTCGAACGCAGACAAACTTTAAAAAAAAAAGTTCAACGGACAAGTCGAACATGACCTTGGAGACCTCATAATGATTGCATGATGGGCAAGCATCCCAAACGCGAGAAACATCCAGCGCATTCCATGAGACAGAGGCCCTCCGTACTCAAGAACGAAACAAACAAGCTCAGCTATGAACAGGAAAATGCCCTTGAGCAGGCTTGTGTTGAGGGAAGGACGGAGCTTCGAACAGTCAGCAATATCAAAGTAGTTTGGCAAATTTGGAATATGGCTGCCACATCACATCACTGAAGGTCATGCCTTAGAAGTGCAAGATTTTGTTTGGCCTGCAAGACGGACGCTAACTCCTTGAAGAACTCTTCAATGACAACGTACGCCTGAACAAAACGCTTTTTAGACGGACCAAAGTCGGCGAGAGCTGCACTTACGCTACTGGCATCCAGGCCTTCGTCACCGAAATCCAAATCCCCATCGGCGCCGAGTTGGCTGCGCGTAAAGGTATGCTGGGCCTCGAAATCAGCGCCAAAGTCTTGAGCTCGTTCGAGCGCTTCCTTCCACACCGAGGAAAGCACATTTGCAAGCGTGCGCACCCCTTCCTTAATTTTCAAAAGGGTGTCGCCCTGCTCGGCATCAAAGGCAGACAAAGTGTAAGGCCTACCCTCGAAGGCGGCACGAAAGTCCCGCAGAGAGATGGCCTCATCATAAAGATAACTGTGCATGACGCGATGCGGGCATTGCGCGAGCTTTGCAAGAATTCCCGTGAGAAGAAGATTTTCCTCGAGCGAGCTATCTAGCATACGCTCCAGTTTATTCAGGACAACACTCAAAAAAAGACCTTCCACAAAGGCTGCTTTTCCCGTCGTGTGTCCGGAATCACGCTCCTTTGAAGGTGCCTCGGCCGCGGATGCAGCGGCTGCGCGCTTTGACTTTTTCTGTGGAGAACACGAGCGTGCATGCTCACTGCACACAGGAGAGGTGTAAGCGGCGAGACGCGCCGCAGCACACGTTTGTTCGTCCGTAAGATACGTCTCAAAGGTCACGAGATCCTTGCGCTCCTGGTTTGAGATTGCCTTCAACTTGCGCTCAGAACTGATGACGGGTGGTTTCGGTGAGCCTGGGTATTTGTCGAGAAAGTCGACAGCGTTTCCTGCAGATGCAGTCCGCACCCTACGCGACAATTTGGTTGGCTTGCGTGGCGGAGTACGTAAAGGGTCGAGGGGAGGCACAGTGCCTTCTGGGGCGCCTTCGAGGTGCAAGCCGCCATAGAGTTGGCGAAGCACAAGACTGTGCAAAATGCGTGCGTCATTGAGATCAAGAAGGGCAGAAAAAAGCTTGAGAGCGGCCATCGAGACTTGCGGAGACATGGAGTCGATGCGAACGAGGAGTTCCGTTTGCAGGCGCGCCGTTTCCTGCGCGTCGGCCTGCTCGAGTTTGTCATTCTCTTGATCAAGAGTGCGCATGTCGGGTTCGAGCGCAGGGGAGATGAGCATGGACACGAGGTTCCACTGCAATGGGCCGTGGCGAGCCGTTCCAGAGCCAGACTCTGCTGCACTCTCCAGTAAAACGCAGACGGCGAGCATGGCGTCACGTGCCATCTCTTCGTGGGTCTCGAGCAAAGCGGCGCGCAAGGGCCCCGTCAAGAAGGACTCGGTGATTTCCCGGACGAGAGCTCGGGGCAGAAGCTCTACCGCTTCGTCTTCCTCGGCGTCAGCCTTCATACTTTTCATGGTGGAACTCTTGCCATTCAGATTAAGATCGGAGCCCTCGCCGACGTCAACATTATCATCATCAGTATCCTCCCCGCCGACGCTGTCTTCGTCGTGGGAGGCATTCAGGTCAATGCTGGTGAAAACACCCGGAGTTGACAAAGCGAGCGCAAATTTCCAGCGCATGGCGAGAACACGATCAGCTTCCTGCACAAGGTCAGGCTTGTACAGATTATCAAGGTGCGCCGCACCTGGGCTTGAGGATGCTTGCGCACCTTGGAGCGAGCCTTGCGAGGAGTTTTGGGCGCGGCGAGCGTCAACGGCAGACTGAAAGGCCTGAAGAAGACTTTGCGCCACGCGCTTGCAAAAGAGTGTCTGGTCCACAATGTACTTGTGCAACATTGGGTCAAAAATAGATGACACGCAAAGCATGGCGTACCTTGCGCGCTCCCCCGTATCATTATCGGCAGCAATATGGGGCAATAGGGCGTCAAAGAGCTCGAGCTTGAGGGAACCTTGCTTTCCAGGTGCATAGAAGAATTGAAGCTGACTTGGATCCGCCCGCATTTTGAGCCAGAGCGTGCGAAGCAAGGATACGAGTCTTTCTTGTGCGTCGGGCGCGCCGACCTCTGCACTGACGCGAATAAGCTGGCAGAGAGGCGCGTGCGCCGTCTTGTATGGCAGGAGCGGGTGCCTCAATTTATCAAAGAGTCTCGTTAGTGTGATAAGGATGAGTGGCATCATGCCATTGGGCCTGTCGGCAAGACCTTTGGCGCAGAGGTCAATAAAGACACGATTTTCGAGCGTGTACTCGAGACAAGCTCGGAGCGGGCCAATGTGTTGGCCTCCGAGATCATCGGAGGGGGAGCTTGATTCGTCCTGCATGACGCCACGGTTCGAGTCGCGAATGAGCCCGAGATCCTCTCGCACGAGCAAGGTTACCATGGCATCAAGATTGGCGGGAATGCTCGTCTTGAGAAGCAGACCTGGGTCATCGAGGTCATAATTTGCCTGCAAAACCCTCGCATGTTCTTCAGTGACCTCATCCCAGAGATCTTTGAAGACTTCGACTGCCGGTCTCGACTCAGCGGGCGCCGCCACCTTTTGCGCGAAGTCCTTAACGCCTTTTCTCAGTTTTGCGAACATCCTCGCCTCCTACAGATCCTGACTATTTCACAGGCAGGCACCCGCACCAATGAATGCAGGCAAGAAAGCAATCAAAGTAAGCAAGCAAGAAAACACGCACGCACGCAAGCGCGCGTGAAAGCTCACGCTTTGCAACGCGCAGCCGCGTGTTCGTCGCGTGCTCGGCTGACGAGCAGGCAATGTTCGACAGCGCTCAGGCCAGCCTGCCTAGCAGCTGCTGCCAGGAAGCGTGCGAGGCCACGCGACGCAGAGGTCCTTTCCCCGCCGGTCTGCGTGCGGCGCCCGTCCGCCAGGCCGTCCGCGTGCCCGGAGACGGCTTCGAGGCCGAGCCAGAGGCGGGTTTGATCGCGAGCGCCCCGAGCCTGAGCAGGCGGAGAGAGAAGTTGGTTGATTTGAATTTGAACCACGTGGTTTCTTTCTTTCTTTCATTCTTTCATTCTTTGTTGATTTGAAATTTGGATTTGAATTTGAATTTGAATTTGGATTTGACTGTGAATTTGAAAAAGGGGAAACAGAGACAGGCTGCTCCTTCGGCCAGCCAGCTTGGTTTGGTTGATTGTTTGTTTGTTTGCTTGTCTGGCGAGGCAAATCTATCTTGGCTCGCGGCGAGCGAGCGGAGCGAGGGCCCGGCGGCGGCGAGCGAGCGGGAGGCGGCGGCCGGCCGCACGGCGATCTCCGTCTTCTCTCCCCTCCCCCCTCCCTCCGCGGGCCGCGGCCTCCCCGCCACCTTTGAGGAAAGGGCGGGAAGGCGGATCATTGGCGCCATGAGCGGCGAGCAGAAGACGGCGCGCGAGGACGGCGAGAAGGGCGGCGCGCAGGAGGGCCGCGGCGGCAGCGGCGCGGAGGGAAGCCAGACGGAGGACGCGGCGGCGAATGCGGCGGCCTCGCTCATGTCGCAGCTGTCGCAGCAGGCCGCGCGGGGAGACGCGGCCGAGCGCGGCGGCGAGGGCACAGGCAACGGCAGCTCCGGCCTCGCGGCGCTGCAGAGCCTAATCGGGCGCAGCGCAGGGTCGTTGGGCCAGGGCCAGGCCGCCAGGAGCGGGACAGATGCTTCTTCGTTTGGACAAGGTATCGGCGGCGCCAATCTTAGCAACCCCTCTGCGGACGCGAGGCAGACGCTCAGCTCGCTGCTGATGCAAAACGTCAAGAACGCCTCCAACGAGGGATCGGCCGAGGCTGAATCACTTTTAAAGGCGATGAACGCCGGCAACATGTCGTCTTCATCATCCTCGTCGTCTTCCTCGTCTTCCTCTTCCTCCTCCTCTTCGACGTCAGGAGCTGGAGCAGCAACAGCTGCAAAGCCATCGGATGCTTCGAACATTTCGCAAGAGGATACATCTGGGCGTTCCCGCAAGGCGAGTGAAGATGCGACATCGGCGCTTCAAGCACTCGCAAATTCGGCGGCAGCGAAACCAAGTAATGCTGGTTTAGCTGCTCTCTCGGACCTCGTCGCGCATGCTGGAGGATCAGTTTCCTCTTCGTCAGGCACGGCCGGTCCTTCTTCTTCTTCTTCTTCTTCTTCTTCTTCTTCTTCGTCTGCACCTCCTCCTCCACCTCCGCCTCCTCCTCCCCCCCCACTTCCAAGCTCCAGTTCTGGCGCTTCATCTGAACCGGGGTCAAGCGATGGATTGTCAGCTGCTTCGAAGCTTGCGGCACTTGGACAGAGCGCTCAGCTTGCTGGAACAGGAGCATCAGTGGACGCTCAGAATGCGAATAATGAGGCTGCGTCGAGTGGTCTTGCAAGCCTTGCCAAGCTCATTGGGGCCGATGCTTCGGGACCATCGAATTCGTCAGGAAATGCTGGCGCCGGTGGAAACGAGCCTCCGGCGGCTTTGGCAAACCTCGTCAAGCTTATTGGCGCCCAGGACGCGTCATCGCAGGCGGCTACGAACGCAACAAGGTCTAGCGAGGCTTCAAAGACGACGCAAGACCCAGGAATGAGTGAGAGTATGGCAAACCTCGCGTCAATGCTGGCATCACAGGCTCAGCAATCGCGACAAGACGCAGAGGTAGCTGCCAAAGAGCCCGACGCAAACAGCGTGGCGAGCGAAAAGGCTTTGTCTCAGGAAGACGAAAAACGTGAGAAAGCTGCACCTTTAGGAGAAGAAGCTGTGCGATCTCAAGGCGACGAGGGAAAAGAGAAGGCCGAAACGAAGAAGAAGGGAAGCGAGGACATGAAGATAGACGCTGCAAACAAAGCAAAGTCGAATACCGGTTTGGCAGTATCTGGCCTTGAGAAGAAGTCGACCGCAGCTGATTCTCGAGCCAAATCTCCAGCTGCATCGTCAAAGGGTACGGAAGGCGCCTCATCGCACGCCAAGGACGAAGATGGTGATGCAGCCATGAAGGATGCGACGCAGCGCGAAAGCAAGAATGAAGTGGATCATGCTACGAGCGCGAGAAGCACAACGAGCAAAGAAAAGGGTAAAAGAAGTGAGATGAACACAGCTGGTTCAAAGTCAGAAGAAGCAGCCCCGAAACAGCCCTCGGTAAGCGTGGAGAAAACGCCAAAGAAGGAGGCAAAAGGCGCTACTGCGAGACAAGGCACGCCATCACCGACGCCGCAAGCTCCGTCTTCCCAGAATAAAGACAAGGTTCCCGGGCTGCTTGGCAAAAAAGATCTCGACGATTTACCGCGAAAGCTGAACAAACGGTCGGCCAAGATCAGGAGATTGGACATGAATGACCTCTTGACACCGAAAAAGCCCAAAGTAGATCTCTCAGCAAGTGCAGGGACAGGCACGGCGGAGAAGAAGACACCCGTGGCGGGCGAAAAGAGTTCGCTGCGAGCTGGAAGGACTGGCGGCAAAGAGCCGCCGCTCAACTCGTTAAGCCCTACTCCTTTGTCTGATCACAGAGACAAGACTGAGGATGCTTTGCATGGTGATGCGCTGCGCAATGGCGCCGCAGACTCGCTCGAGAAGAAGAAGAAGAAGAAAAAGAAGCGAAAGAGGAATCCGATGGAAGCCGAGGGAGGCGGTGAAGAGAAAAAGGAAGAGGAGGGCGTTGACCCCAGTCGGTCGCCGACTTCATCGCCAGCTGAAGCTCCTGTGAAGGCAGAGTCCAAAGCTGAATCCACGGGTGTCAATGCGGCGGCTGTGCCGGCGCCTGCGCCTACGTCTGCGCCTGCAGAATTATCTCCGGCGCAAACTCCAGCTTCAACTCCAGCCCCAAGTCCAGTTCCAACTCCGGCACCAACAACAATGCGCTCCATCAAGGGCGAGGTACCCGTTGTGAAACCGGCGCCCAAGTCCAAAGGTCCAGCAGGCGTGCCACTGACACCCCAGGAATGCGCAGAAGATAGGCGCGCTTGGGACGTCCGCACGCTCAAGGACAAGGTTTTCGAGTCTTCATGGGTGAATGACGCAGTGAAATCTTGGTTCACGCTCAAGCGGACGTGGCGTCTTTTGGCCGTCGAGGATGCAGAAAAGGCCGCAGGCGCGTATTTCTTGCCTGTTTCGCATCCTTTGGTGTCGGATGAGGACCGTGCAATGTATTACGCCGTGACGGGACGTCGTTCCAAACTGGAACGGCTCGTCAAGGCACGACGAAACGCGGGCTCGCCTCTTCTCGAGCGAAAAGGTCTCTTTGATTTGAGCGGAGCATTTAACTACCTCAAGGACGTGATCATGCCGGACGTGGAAAAACAGGCAAAGAAGAATGGCACGACGATTGTAGAAGCTGCCAAGACCAAGCTTGTGGCACTGATTGAAAATCCGGCCAAGGCGGCTCCAGATGTGGTGGTAATGGACTCGCAGCTTGATGGCCCGGGCGCGCGGGGTGCGCGGGGCGCGGGCGCAAAACGCAAACGAAATTCGCAGGCGGGCCGCGTCATGGCGCAGCAGCAGGAGCAGCTTCGCCAGCGGCGGCTCCTGCAACAACAACAAGAAAAGGAAAAGGAGATGCGCGAGCGACTTGCTCAGGAAGAACATCAAAAGCAGCAGCAGCAGCAGCAACAGCAACAACAGCAACAACAAGTGCAGCAGGAGCAGGAGCAGCAACATCGGCGGCTTCTTCAGCAACAGCAGCAGCAGCAGCAGCAGCAGCAGCAACAACAACAACAACAACAACAGCAGAAGCTTCTTCGGCAGCAGCAGCAACAGCAAGCTCTTGAAGAGCAGCAAAAGCGCCAAGACCAACGGATTTCACAAAAGGGCGGCCGCAAGGCAGCAAATAAACAAGGAGCGCAGGATCGCACGGGCAATGGTTCTGGCCAGCGGGCGCTGAGTCGGAAGGAGCAGGAAGAGATGGCGCTTGACATGCAGCGAAAACAGTTGGCGCTGAGCAAAATTTCGCCTCAGGATCTGAAGCTTCTCTATGAGCAGCACGAGAAAGGATTGTTGAGCCCCGAAAATGAGGCAATTGTTGAGCAGATTATGGAACTACAGAGACAGCAGCAGCAGCAGCAGCAACAGCAGCAACAACAGCAGCAGCAGGGATTTAACTACTTGGAGCAGAATTTCGCCAATCTCCCGAACATGAATATGGCGGAGTTGGATCAATTTGAGCAAACGCTTGTGCAGCAACTGGAGCTTACGCAGCAGGGAATCCAGCAACTCACTGCATGGATGAGCGCCACACCCTTGTCCGCCGAGGATCGAAAGCAGGTGGACGAGGAAGTGGAAAAGAGGAGGAACCTGGTGACCTTGTTCATTCCTCAAATGTATGCTCAAGTAAGACACCACAAGGCTCGTCTCCAGCAGCAGCAGCAGCAGCAGCAGCAGAAATAGTGGTGTGGTCTTCCCTTAATAATTTTTTTTTAATTAATGCAAAATTCTTGGTGATTGATTTCAGTTCCTTGGTGAAGGAAAAGAGTTGCAAGAAATGATCTTTCTGCCGAAGTGGCAGTGCAATGGAATGTACTGCAATGCGAGAAGACTCATTGCAAGAATGAATCCGAAGTCCTGGAAAGCCGATCACGACGCAGACATTAAAGGATTTTTGTAGATGGCACGGGGAAGAAGAGGAGGTTTGATCTGAGAGTGGATTGCAACTGTGAATCTCTGCTTTTTATTTCAATTGAACATCCATTTATCTTCAGACGGGGGTAAAAATAGTGAATTTCTGTTGCAGACTTGAAAAATTCAGGCCTCACTTGTGCCTTTTCAAATAAAAACTGTGGTGTTGTTCGCCAATTAGTCACTTGGCGGTCGGTCGATCGATCGATCGATTTCCTGTGCGGATGATAAAAAATTACAGAACACAAACAAATTGCTTGATGGTATTCTTATCCTAGTTTCAAATAAGAGCAAGCCGGAAAGAAGCACATCTGTACATCAAGAGCCTACACCAAGCCAACGTGAGAACGCTAGGTCTCAGTTATGCTTGGAGGGTCGGGAGCAGAATAGTAATGGTCACGAAATCAGCGTGCCGCAAGAATCTGTTGCGGCTGATGTTGCTGCTGCTGCTGCTGTTGATGTTGCTGGACCGCGACGTCTTTGTGCGCGGTCTTTGCCTCATCATCAGAGGGGTCATGAATGTGTACGTTGCGCAGGTTTGAGACCTCCTTGGCCAGAGGATCGGAACTATCGTCAAGCTCGCTCTCGCGAAGGTCGAAAAAGTTGTTCACTCGCTGTTCCTGATCTTCTTGGCGTTGGTCTCGAGGGCAGGTGTCGACGCTATCTTCATCGCGGGCATCGTCGTCGTCGTCTTCCTCTCCTTCCGACGAGGACGAGGTGTTGTCGCGAGGCGAGGTATCGGAGATGGTGAATCGGAGCGCGGAGACGCGCTCAGCCTCGGCCACGACGCGCTGGAGGCTAACCAGGTAGGGGTGGTGAAAGATGGAGACCTTCATGCCACGGCCGCCTCCATGCAAAAGGACGGGCACGCCCTCTTCCTCGGACTTGGACTGCTCAACAATGCGCAGACACAGGTCGTCGAGGAGTTCGCGCACCCCGCCGATGAGCTGCGCGTCCATGCCGATAAGACGCACGACGTCAACAGAGGAGAACTTTTGGCCAAGCACAAAGAACTGGTGGAGGAGCTCATCTGTAAAGTGCCGTTCCCTGCGGAGGCCCATCCATGTCTTTGTACCTTCCGCGAAGCAGATGGACTTGGACTTGCGGACTGTTTGAGCGTCTTCGAGTCGAGACTCGCGGTTGTAGACGGGCGGCGCCGCAGCAGTCATTGGGGCAGCTGCTTCGGCTCCGGCGGCGGATTCTCGGACTGGGTCTTTGGCGGCCGTCTTCTTGGTCTTCTTTACGTTTTCCTTGCTCGCGTTGTTGTTGTTAATGTTGTTATTGTTGGTCTTTGTGTGCTTTTGTTGCGACTGCGCGGCGTCGGTCTCGACCTTGGGTAGCCCGCAGCTCACGGCCTGGCGCTTGCGGGTCTCCAGCTCGAAGGGAATGCCGCGGCCAAAGCTCCGCTTCACGCGTTTCACGCTGCCTTCGTAGCCCAATTTGCGCGCGAACATCTCGCGAGGGCGGGGCCTTGCGAGCGGGGGTTCTTGGCTTGACTGGCTGCTTGGATTCGATCTGCGCTCGCAGGCTGGCTCACAGGCTTGCTTGCTTGAGAGAGAGCGAGAGCTGAGCTGCGCCCCACCGGACCTCGCCGTTGAGGCGGTTTCGCCGCCTCGATGCCTCGGGGGGCCGAGCACGAAGGGCGCGAAGAGCACGCGCACGTGCCCGCGCTGCCTGCCTGGCTGCCTGCCTCTGCCGCGCTGCGAGGGCGAGCGGGGCCGGGACCAGGGGAGAAGGGAGGCGGCGCGCGGGAAAGGCCTCTCGCGGCTGGCTGCTCGGGCGAGGGATGGAGAGGAAGAGGGAAGAAAGAAGTCAAGGGAGGGAGGGAGGGAGGTCTGTGCGGCTCGCAGGCGGGTGATGAGCGAGCGGAGGCTGTGACGAGGCTGCTGTGCTGCGCCTGCGACCGCTCCTCGCCGGACGTGCTGGCTGGCTACGCGCGGACGCTGCCGCGGAGGTCTTGCGGTCTGCTCTGGTCTGCTTTGCTCTTGCTTTGGAGGCCGCCCAAAGCGCGTGCTCAGCGTCGAGGCTCGGCTCCCCAATCACTCACGCCCTCACTCACCCACGCACGCCAAAACGGCCTCTGCTCCTCGGCAGGCAAGCAAGTTGCCAGTCTGCGCCGTGGCGTCTCCTCGCGTCGCGTCCTGATCGCGCGGACCGGGGCCTGGGCTGGCGGGCGTCGCGCGGCGAGGCGTGGCCGGCTCGTGCTCTGCTTTGGCGCTCTGCCGGTGGCCGCCCATACTCGCTCTCTCTGCTCGTCTCTCCCCTTCTATCTCTCTCTCTCTCTGTCTCTGAGGCGCCGCTCGATCGGCGCGGCCTGGCCGAGGCCCAGACTCGCGGCACGCCCCCCTGGGTGCGGGCAGCAAGGGGGGCCCTGCGCGAGTCGCGGCGCAACGCGGCGGCAAGGGGCACGGTGCACAATAGGGGCCGTGGGCGGGTGAGGCCGCGCGGAGGCGCGGGGTGCCCCCCTGCGGGCACCTACCGCGGCGCGTGCAGGGGCAGCCTGCGTGTCTACCGCCGGGCACGCGCTGCACGCACCGCGCGGGAAGAGCAAGGCCTTCAAGGAGAGAAGCGCGTGCGATGCGAGCGGCCCCGACATGTGCCGCTGCTGCTGCTGCTGCTTGCTTGCTTAGGCTGATTGTGCTGGCCGCCGCGCCGCGCGTGCCGCTGGCGCCGGCGCATGCCCTGCAGACGCTCCCTCGCCGCCCCGGCACGCGCGGCCGGCAGGCGAGGGACTTGCGGAGCCACAGAGGCGGCCCGGCTGAATACTTTTTTATTTACAGATGGCAGGTGCCCGGGGTGTGTACCTACGTTCTGTTCCGTTTTAGGAGGGAACAGGGCCGGAGAGTCGACCGGGTGCCCCCCAGCGGGGAGGGGTAACAGGGGCGCGAGGGGGGCGCGAGGGGGCACCGGGGAGAGAGGGGCGAAGTGAGCGCGTGCACGCGCTGCTGCACTCACTGCACTGCTCGCTCACATCGCACCGCACCGCTTCGCTTCGCTTCGCATCGCATCGCTCGCTCTCGCTCTCGCTCTCGCTCTCCGCGTGGAGTCGAGGCGACGCGAGTCGAGGCGGAGCACGTCGCGGAAAGCGCCTTCTGCGAGGCCTCTTCGGCCCACCCTGCGAGCAACTCCAGCTGCGCGGACGCTCGGGACGACCGAGGCCGGCCCGAGAAATAGGCCCTCGCTCCCTCTCTCCCGCTCGCGCCGGGTATATCGCGGGCTAGCCAGCAGCAGCGGAAGCAGCCTCGCCGCAGCAGCGGCAGCAGCCAAGAAGCACGTGGATGAGCAGGTAGTGAGGCGCGCTACTACACGCGCCATCACGCGAACTTGGCACGGATGGTTGAAGTCGCGCGTTTATTCACTTCACTTCACTTCACTGTCAATCAAGTTGCTTCTGCCACTGGCCATGGCTGGCATGGTGGTTGGCTGGCTGCGCCGCGTAGCTCTTGATGGAGTTGACAGTGAATCCTGGTCGCAGGTGCTGGCTGGCTGGTCTGGTGGCCATTGGGCGCGCGACTGGTTGGCTGGCTGGTTGGCCATGGCCATCGGTGGGTCGTCGACAGCGCGCGCAGTGCAGCGTGTGAGGCCTTTGCACTGCGCGTGCAGGTCCTGGCTCGCAGCACGAGCAGCTTGACGGGCACTGTGCACGCACAGGAAAAAGTACTACCTACTATACCTGGGCGCTCGCGGAGGCCGCTGGCCGAGGCGCGTGCCCGTTCTTCAGGGTGGGGTGGGGAGGGGAGTGGGCTTGGTGGTGCGAACGATAACAACGTTTGGCGGCCACTACTGGCCACGGACATGTGATCGCTCTTCTCGGAGTTTATGAAAAATAAAGATCGAAAATTGTTGGTGTTTTTTTTTGGTTGCTATACGTGGATGGAATGGTGTGCGCCTTGCTTGCCAGCCTACAGTGTCCTTGAATCAATGACGATAATGATGACGTGAATGACATGGACGAATAGAACATGCTTGCTCGAGGACCAACATCTTCCGGTAGGATCTTTTCCCCTCGTCTTGCACTCGCCAAACGACGACGTCGTCACTCGCAACAGCAGCAGCCAATAGTTTCTGCATCAGCAGCTGCAGATTGAATTGCATCGTTTTTCGTGTGTTGTGTCGTGTCGAAGGCCCGAGTCGTCCTTGGCTGTCTGTCTGTCTGGCTGGCAGGCAGGGAAAGAAAGCAAAGGAAACAGGTTTGTCCTGCTTACTTGCCGTTCGGATACTGGCCCCGAATCGAGTCCGCAGCGGCCTGAGAAATGCAGCGGTCCTGCACGGCCTGGTGCAAAAAGACGTCGAGGATCTTAGCGGCGCCAGGGGCATCGAGCTCCAAGTCCGGAAGAGCCTGAAAGAGACGACGAAAGCCAATCTCCATCTGCTTTTCGGAAATAATCTCCCGCGAGCTGAGCTCCGCCAGCAGCGACGACATCATGGCCTGCTCGCGCTCGCGACAGTCAAGACTGATCACCACGGCACGCTTGACGACCTCGTGGTGAAAGTGACCCACATTGAGACGCTTCACAAGGTTGCAAGCCTCGTCGATGTCGCTCGAGCTCGTAAACTCCTCGAGAAGCATCTTGATCTCATGCTTGAGCTCCGAGACAGAGGCCCGCGAAGTCGGGCCCCAAACGTGCTCGAGACGCACGAGGCCATGTTTGATGGAGAGCAAAATCTTGGCGTTCTCCACGACCTCGGCGCCAATGTGCTGGATGAGCGGGTCGTTGAGGAACGAGGGCGGCAGGATCTCGTCCGCCACGGCGCGAGCGACAAACTGACTGAGAAACTTTTTCGCGTTCGGAATGTCGAGGCTGAGATCGTCGATCAGCTCAAAGAGCCGCTCGAAGCCCTTGGCAACTTGAGCTGCCGAGAGAATGCGCGACCCGTGCAGCTCCGAGAGCGCCACCGAGACGAGCTCGCGCTCGCGCGCTTTGCGCTCCATGCCAAGGGTCACGGCACGGCGCACGAATTCGTACAGGAGCATGGAGCTGTGCAGCTCCACGACGGACCTCTTCAGATCATCAATGTCCTCGCTCGAAAGGTACTCGGCGACGATGGACACGCTCTTGACCTTGAAGTCGGCAAGGGGCATCTTGGCGGGCAGTTGCTGCGTCTCGAGGGACGACTGCGAAGGCGGCGCGCCAAAGAGATGTCCGCCGCCCTGCAGGCCCTGCAGGCTGATGCCCGCCTTTTGGGCCATGGCCTGGTGGTGGTCCAGGATCGAAAAGATGGCATCCTCCTCGCCCTGCTCGTCGAAGCTGTCATAGTTCGGGTCGTTCTTGTTGATGGCCGGTTCCGCGCCCAGCTCATCGCCCGGCTTGCCCCAGGTGTACTTGCTGTGGCCGCCGCCGCCCTTCTTGGCCCACCCGCGCTTGCCCTTGAGCCCCGCGCGGTCGTGCCTCGCTACCGGCACTTTGCCCACGCCGCCGCCCGCGCCCGCGCCCGCGCCGCCGCTCGCGCCGCCGGGCGGCTTGCTCGCGCGGTTCGCGTGCGCCTTCTGCAGGGCCGCGCGGGTCGCGCTGCCCATCTGCATCGTGCGCGCGCCGCTCGCGAGCTCGCTCTTCGCGAGCTCGAGCTTGCTCGCTTGGGACGAGAAGGATGGACGAATCTGCGCGGCCTCGGGACGCCGAAATGCGACCCAGCGACCGCCGCGCCCGCGGACTCCCTCTTCGCGCGAGGCGGCGACGCAGGCAGGCGGGCGGGCAGAGGGGCAGGCGGGAGGGCACGAGCGGCGCGCGCGCGAGGATGCAGAGGCGGAGCGCGGGGAGGGGACCGCCCGGACGTGGACGCGCCTGCTGTCGCTGTGCTGTGGCGCTTTCTGGATTTGATTGATATCGCCGGCCCGGAAAAAATAGGAAAATATCTTTTTGTTTTCCCCCTTTTCTTGTTTTTATCTTCTCTGTTTCGGGCCCGATTCCGAGTCGGCGTAGATTTTGTCGCCTGGCTGGCTGCAGGGCTAGGTTGGGTGTAGTTACGTTGTGGCGTGGCCTAACGAAGGGCTAGCAAACGCGGTAAGCTGGCCGAAGTGGAGTGCAAATCGCGGCCTGGCGAAACAATAACAATAATAGGTCAAGAGGTAAGTGATGTGACTGAAAATCCACTTTTCGGAGATGGAGGCGAGGGAGACCATACCAGCCAGCCCGTCGTAACCTGGTCGCATCACATTGTCCGCCAAGTGCAGGATGCGAACGCATGCGAGACAAGGAAAGAAAATCATCAGGATCACACAAAAGAACATGGTATACTCAGGCAAATGGGCGAGGCCACTAAGTCCACTCAAAGGTGCGGCGAGGGAAGTTCTCAAGCAAATCGGCGTCAGCGGTTGCCTCCTCGCGGAGCTTTTCAATCTTCTTGTTGAACTCCTCCGTGTAGCGCGCGGCCCGCTGATCAATGAGAAGCTCGCGCTGGCGCTCAATGGCGGCAAGACGCGCCTTTTCGTCAATCTGCGCGCGAAGCAGATCCTGGTTGAGCATACGGCGCCCGCGCTCTTCGCGCTCGTGCTGACGGTGGCGCTCATTGGCTTCCTCGTCGAGTTTGCGCTGACGAGCAATGTAGTCTTCGTCTGCAAGACGCTCCTCGAGCGCCTGGTTCTGTCGCTCGGCAATCTGCCGCTGCCGCGTCTCGTCAACCTCTTTCATGAGACGTGCGCGCGCTTCGGCGTCGGCAGACCACTGCGCCTCGCGCTTGAGCCATACCTTTTCGGACTCCTCTTGCCGAATGCGTTCCAAGTCGCTCTCATCGCGTGCCTCGCGGATGGCCAGCTCGCGAAGATGGGCCTGATAGTCCTGGGACGCCTTGCGCATCTCCGCCTGCTTGGCGCGCTCATTCTCGGCGGCCTTGCGGTCACCCTCCAGTTGCTGGTTCAAGAGGTATTTGTCGAGACGTTGCTCTGCCTCCGCCTCGGCGGCGCGCTTCATCGCCCGGTCCAGGTTCTCTTGCTGAACGGCAATGCGCGCCAATCGCTGCTCCTCCTCGCGGCGAATCGCAGCCTCGCGCTCTTCATCCTCCTCAGCTCGCCACTGGGCGCGCCACTGGGCACGCCTCGCCTCGAGCTCGTCGACCTCTGCCTGTCGCCGCTTTCGAAGCTCCTGGACCTGGGAGTCGAGCATAGTGCGCATCTCTTCGTTGCGCACCGCGGCCTCGCGGCGCTCGCGCTCCTCGCGAGCCCGCTTTACCTCAATACTGGCGTGCCACTCGCGCGCGAACTCTTCGTCCTCGCGAGCACGCGCCTCTTCTTTGGCACGTCGTTCATCGAGCTGGACGCCGCGATCCCGTGTGACCTTGAGTGTGCGCATCTTGGACTGCTGAAGTCGCATCTCGTCTTGGGCGAGGCGGTCTCGTTGCTCGAGGCACTTTTTTGCGAGCGCCTGTCGCTTCGCTTCGCGGTCATCCTTGAGCTGTTTGGCGCGCGCTGCCATGCGCACGCGACGCTGCTCGGGGGTCTCAAAACTGTTGCGAAATTCCTCCTCGAGTTGTTCGCGCTCGCGTTGCAAAAGATCTGCGAGCGCGCGCCGTCGTCGGTCCAGATTTTGCTCATGCGCAGCGAGACGCTGCTGCATGCCGGCACGCACGCGCTGACGTGCCATGGCTGCTTCGGATTTTTGCTCCCATTTCGCGAGGTCTGTGAAGCGGTCTACTTGCCGAATACCGGCCTCGAGGTGTGCCCTGCGCTGCTCGCCCTCGCGTCTCTTGATGATCGTGTAGTCCGCGGGGAGCTTTCGCGTCGGCTTAAAGGCGTCCATCTCGCTGTTGCGCTCCTTGCTCTAGCTCAGGGTCCGGGTTTTCGGCCAAAGCCGCAGCTTCGTTGTCCTCTTGTTCTTGGCCCCTCTCGTCAACTTTCCCCTCCTCTTGACGCACGCGCACGAGGAGCGGCAGCTCGTGCGACGACGCTTTCTTTGCCGGCGGTTTGCGCGCACGCAGTTCGGGTCACGCGGACGTTGTTGTTTTGGCTCAGGCCCGTGGACGCGGGCGCAGACGCCGCTACCTCCCTGGTCTGCTTGCGCGCCTGCCTGCCTGCCTCCGGCCCTCGCGCCTCCCGCGCCTCCGCGACTGCCGCGCAAGCGCCGCTATCGAGCTCTACGCGCGGGCGCGTGGCTCCTGGGTGGTCTTCCTCCCTCCTCCCGGTCCTTGGTTTTTTTCTTTCTTCATCATTGAGCGAGCATCACCAAAACCAAAAAGTCGAGGGCGGAAACAATTATAGGCGTTGGGTTCGCCGTCGACTTATTGGCCGAGAGGAGGAGCGGAGTTGCGACGACGACGGGATCCGTCTTGCTGATATTAGCTGGCGTTGGGCCTGTCGAAGATCTAAAGAATCAGTCTGTTCATCGCCGGCGCCTTGAATAATAAAAGTGGAAAATGGAAAGGAAAGGAAAGGAAAGGAAAGGAAAGGAAAGGAAAGGAAAGGAAAGGAAAGGAAAGGAAAAGAAGTGGATAGCTGTAGGACTTCGTGAAAAGTGGTGAGGCACCTTGCTTGCTTGCTTGCTTGCTTGCTTGCTTGCTTGCTTGCTTGCTTGCTTGCTTGCTTGCTTGCTTGCCTGCCTGCTTGCCTGCTTGCTTACTTCGCTGCCTTACAATGAGTATATCGCTTTTCGGAAAAGAAAAACTTTACAAACAAAAACCTTCGCTTCCCTTCTTGCTCGCTTGCGAAACGGCTCTGCGATCGGGCGGCCGCGCTCACATGCTTGCTGGCTGGCCGCGAGAGATGAGGAAGTCAAAGCACAATCTCGCTTTTGCTACGTGCGTGGGTAAAATCGGGAAAAGATGCTCGGAACAACAGCGTGGGCGCGTGGCATGGCGCTCGTGAGCGTGGTGCTCGCAGCACAGAGCTCAGACGTATACGCGGCGCCGGCCATTGAGCAAGCTGAAGTCACCTGCCCCGAGGGGTTCGTTTTTCGGCAATGCGGCACACCTTGCCCAACAACCTGTGACAATTATGGTGAACAGACAATGTGCATTAAAATGTGCAAGTCTGGATGCTTTTGCCCATCAGATAAAATCCTCGACGAGGCCACCTCAAGCTGCGTAGATTCGATCGCTGCGTGTTCAAACAAGCCGCTTGCAAGTGGCACTGATGCTGACGAAGCACACAGTCAAGCCGTAGACGCGCAGACTGTCGCCTTTGCTGTAAGTGGCATGCTCTTTGCCGTGCTCTGCGCAGCCATCATGCGCTGCGTACGCCGAAGCGCTGCGGCCCCAAAGGTCGTCGCTCGTCCCACAGGAAACAAGCTCAAAGTCGTCGATCTCAACCTCAATCGCGCAGGTGCGTCGCCTGAAGAAGTATCCACGCAGCACGTGTAGGTAGAGATTTACGAAAACGAAAAACAAAATGTATGTTAGCTTTATTTCGTTCGACCTGGACAAATCATGATTCACGTGATCAATTGAGTAGCAAAGTTGGAGAGAAAGGGCAAGCAAAATGAGGGAAAACCAATTTCTGACAATCTTTGCACCCTGGGACCTGTAAAAGGACTTTGAGATGATGAAGAATGCAAGAGTAAAAAATCGTGCACAAACAAAACATGTTTTTACTGTTAGTAAATTGCAAGCGAACTACTCGTAGTATCAAAGACAAAAGGGGAGTGGGTGGGTGTTCTCGCTTACTCGCCACACGTGGGCTGCTTCGTGGGAGCCGGGGTCGGCGCCGTGGGGAACGGCGTTGGCTCCGGAGTTCCGAGCTCAAGATCCTTTCCAGAGTCAACGTTCTGGCCGAGCGTAGCCGTGTGGGTGCTAATGGTGTTGAAGACGAGCGTGACGACATCGCCTTCGACGCTAGCGCTATCGGCACCAGTGTACTGGATCGAGCTCGCAGTACCCGAGGGCATGGTCACCTCGACCTTGCCGCTGCCAGTGACAGTGAAGCTGATATCGGTGGCGCTCGTAGACGAGACAGCCTCGAGTTCCATGCGCATCGCGAGCTTGGTGATGTGCACCTGCGAAGTCGCGCTCGCAGTATCGGCCAGGGTGAAGCGGAAGGAGCCGCCATTCGTCGGAAGGAAGATACGCGACGACGTGTACGCAGGCCAGTCCTCGACGCTGTCAATGACCTTGCTGCCGTCCTGAAGAACAGAGACCGCCATGGCACCGAGCGAGCCACCCGTGGAGGAGATCGTGGCCAAGTAGGTATCGTTACCCTCGTCAGTGACTTCGATCGAGGTCGCGGTAAACGCGCGAATGCGGTCCGAAAGACCCATGCCCGTGACAAACTCGGCGCCCATGTTATATGCCTTGGCAATGACGGGCTCGATCAAGGTGGACGGGTAAAGGCCGTTGTCAAAGGTGTAGCTCTCATCGTTCCAGTCGACCAGGGCGTAGTCGTGGACAGGTAGGTGCATGATGGCCATTTTGGCGTTTTCGGTGGCGTTGTCGAGCTGCTCAAACCAAAAGGCAGTGGTTGCCTCGGGCGTCCACTTGAGGAATTCAATCGCCGTAAAGTCGAAGTACATGTTGGGGGCCATGTAGACCATGTCGCTCACAGCGTCAATGTAACCAAAGCAGCCCGGGTAGCCGGCGCCCTGGCCAGCATAGCCGCCAGAAAAGTAGGTGTCGTTAAAGTAGGGCTCGAGCTTGATGAGCGTAGCGAGCGATTCGGTGGCACCAGGCTGCGCTGAAGCAAGGCGCGAGAGAGACAAGTTGCCCATAGTGTACTCCTTGGCGGTTTTGAACTGGAATTCGAGCTCGGCATCAGTGAGCAGATTGATGTCATCGGGGTGAGTGAAAGAGTGCGTTCCGATCTCGTTCTCGAGGGCAATGTATTGATCGTAGAGCGGTTGGGCCCAGGTCCAGTCCGTGTACTCCTCTTCGTCGACGTCATTGCCAAGATTAATGTAGTACGAGCAGACAAAGCTGTAGTTGCCATACCAGGGCTCAATAATGCGGGGGAGAAGCGCGGTCTCGAGGATGATAGCCTGCGGGTAGTACTGGCTCTGGTCCATGTCATTACGTGCCGCAAAAATGAGGTCCTGGCGCGTGAGCTGTACGCCGACCGTGAGGCCGTCTGCGGCGACGGCCCAGGCAATAGCGCGCCAGACGAGGTCGCGGTTGGCGGCCACCTCGAGGGTAGAAAAGTGCACAGTGCGGCCGCTGGTCTTGCCGAACATGTTGGTAACGCATTCGGTGGCGAGAATGGAGTCGTAGGTGGCGGTATACGTGGCGTTGATGCCGAGTTCCTGCGTGGCCACCGTGGTGACATCGAAAGCCGTGCGCGAAAACTTTTGATACATATTGGTGAAGGTGCCTGCGGTGCTTTCATCAAAGAGTTCATCACCAACCTCCTTGTCGGCGAGGATGGAAAGCGAGTTGTTTGCGACGATGATTTTGGTCGAGATGGTCGATGCATAGACGGGGTTTGCGTCTTCGAGACCAAAGAGCATGTTGAGAGTAAAGTACGGGTCACCAGCGATCACGGAGCGATCGAGGGCATTGGTGGCAAAGTCGCCAATGCCCACGAGACCGACCTTGTGAAGATGGACAAGGCGAATAAAGGCCTTGCGAATTTCAAAGGTAAGGTCGGGGTCGATCCAGGCAAAGTAAGGAACAACAATGACCTTGTACTTGCAGGACTCCTCAACATTGAGAATGTCATCAAGGGTGATGCGATCGTACGGGAGGCCGGCCTGCATCAGCTGGCTCTGCATGGACATGAAGAGTTGGCGGTAGGCCTTATCCTGGAAAAGAAGGTTCTGGGCGTCCAGAGAAAAGAGTACGGCGGCCTTGTTCGGTGTGTAGGTGCAAGCGGGCTCGGCATCGATGCCCTTGATGACGGGCGCAAAGTTGAGCAGGTACTCGGGCTGGAGCTGGCCGACCCAGCCGTTTTGGATGAAGTTTGCCGCAACGCCCAGATCGCGGTCGGTGGAGACGGGCACGCCGGCGGCGACAAGCTGGGCCATGGACACCTCGAATTCGACGGCGCCAGGCATGACAGAGGCTGTGAGGGGAATGTAGGCGCTGGGAATGGTGGTGTTGATTGCCGTAGAGCAAGTGACATCCGCACCAGAGCAGCCCGTGTAGAGTCCAACAGAAGTCAGCAGCTTGGGCGAGTTCCAGTCCATTACGATGCGAACGTAGGCATCCGAGCCTGTGGCGGGCATGGTATAGGCGGAAGCGCCCGTGTATCCCGAGGTCATGTTGCCGTCAGTATTGAAGTAAATATGGGTGTCGATAAATTCGCCATTTCCAACGGCCCGAGGCCGCGCGAGAAAGAGCCAGGAATCCCTTTCATCATTGTAAGACGCGTAGAGCTCGGCATACTGTGCGATGTCTTGGGTCTCGTAGAAGCCCGGGAGAACGCGCTGGCTGGCTACCCAGTCAGAGCCGTCACCATCAACAACCTGGCCCGTGGCGGAGGCCACGAGGACGGCGGTCACGGCCAGCACGAAGCGCAGAGGGCTCATGCTGGCTCGCTCGCTCGCTTGCTTGCTGGCTGGCTGGCTGGCTGGCTGACTGGCTGGCTGCTCGCTCACGTGCGTGCTTGCTCGCTCGCTCACTCGCTCAGGCCGGCTAGGCCTGATGAGCGTGTAGAAGCGGACGGGCGCGCCAGGAGCGCGACGCGACACGACGTGGGTCTGGTGTCGTTTGCGTTTTGCGTCCAAGTTTGTCTGGACACCGCCCAGCGCAGACTTGAAAGGAACTCGAAAGGAGGGAGGGAGAGAGGGAGCGAGGGAGGGAGGGAGGGAGAAATGAAAAGAAAATGAATGAATGAAAGAAACAATGAATGAAAGGAAGGGGGCCGGTCCCGGTGCGGTGCCGTCAGCGCCGCTGTGCGCGTGCAGATAGTGTAGTGCCCTTGTGTGGCTAAGTTGCACTAGGCTTTTCGTTGTCCATTCAGCCATCCAGCACCGCAAGGCAAGGCAAGGCAAGGCAAGGCAAGGCAAGGCAGAGGGCCAACTTTTTAAAATTTCCATCGGGCACTTGATTGAGCGCCACTTGGAAGACGTCTCCCGCAGCTGCAGCGCGTGCAGCCCCCGCCTGCGTCCACTCCTTTCCCTTTTTACCCCGCATTTTCCCTGCTCTCCCTCGCCCTGCGGCAACTCGTCCAGTCGAGAAGCGCATCCATGCCCTCGTGCCCAGCGCAAGGCCTGGCCGCTCAGGAGCCCTTGGCCTGGGGCCGGCGCCGGCGCGGCCCTGCGCCCCCTTGGTTGGAGTGCAGTGCATCCGTGCGCAGGCGGACGAGGGAAAGAAAGGGGACGGAAAGGTTGGAGCAGGAGAGGGCATAGTATACTAATGTTGCTTGAGAGAAGAAAAAAAGAAAAAGGAAAAAAAGTGCGGGCTCCTCCGTCCATTCCGGGTCCCGCGACAAGCCATCGACCGATCGACACACGAAACTGCGCGCGCTCTGAATTCGAACGGTCGATCATCGACTTGCGGCCCGCGGCATGGACTTGGACATTCACATGTCAGCCCCGGCAGCGACGGCCGTAGCGAGTGCAGAGCAGCAGCCCCGGTAGACGTGGTAGGCAGGCCTGGGTCCGCGGTCTCGCGCTTATTCTGCTTCTTGTGACTGCAAGCAGCCATGGCCACTGCAACCTATTTGGCCCACAACGACGAACGTAATCAATCGCGGACAGACGCGATCGGTCGATGAGTCGATCGAGCCAGCAAAGGTGAGAGAGCAATCGATTCACTCATCGATGCATCCAAGCTTTACCCCATCCGCGTCGGGCGACAGCAGCAGCCGTCTGCGTGCGTGCGAGCGAGCGAGTGTGCGTGTGAGGCCGAGTCCACTCGGTTGGAAAGGCAAGTCAAGTGGCATCACGGACCGAGAGAGATACCGTGACGATTGCTGCTGAAAAGTACGATGCACGAAATTGGAGAAATGCACACGCGCCGGCCCCAATTTGCACGCTTGCACGCATGGTTCTAGGTGGCGATGGCGAGGGATTCACTGTAAAATGCATTTGTGGAGTAGCGGTCATGGAAGTAGGGCGACCGCGGCTGATGGCCAAGAAGGAATTCAATGGATGGATTGAGTGAATGGTCGATCAACCAGCCTCGCGAGATTTTCTCCGTTATACTGGTCAGGTTTTCGGTGGTTTATGGCGCTATGAGCGGGACCTACGAGCACCGCCGAATTTCTTCATCGTGCTTCAAGCTGTTGCAGCTGGCATGGCTGCTGCAGCAAAGGATTGAATGGTCCGCCTTCTTCTCGCACGTGCTTGGGCTCGTCGTCGAACCAACTTGACTGTGAGTGCATGTCGTGCGACGCGTCTGTGCTTTGTGCGTCTATCTTTTTACATGTGCCTGTCCCCGGCCCCGACAACAAACAAGGCAGACGGACAGACATCTCAGATGGCTGACTGTGAGTGAGTAGCGTAACCAAGAGCTATACCAGGGACCAGAGGCCAACGAGCGCGTGAAAGACGCGCTCCGTTGCGCCGGTCGCTGTGTGTGTGTGTGTGGGGGGGGGGGGGGCGCCACATCGCGCGCGTCTTCGGCCCCGCGTGAGTCGAGCTGCCTCGCTCCCTCCTCGGAGTTCCTTTTGCGCGCTTTGCCCCTCCGTTCCTCGCGCCTTTACGCCTTTACGCCAGCCAACATCGGCCGATGGCGGCGGAGCTCTGTTTGGCAATCGATTCAACGAGTGGTTGCTTGCACTGCATGGCCGACGACGCGCGAGTGGTCTGGCGACTCGCGAGAGCGCCCAGCTCTCCCTCACGGGACCGCGCGTCGTACAAGTGAGGGGAGTTGAAAACGAGGGGGAAAGAGCGAAAGACAGAGAGCAAGAAAGAGGATACATGGACGCGCGAGATTCTTTTGCAGCACACGGTTGCACATGCATGGTATGAATGAATAAATGAAGAAAGAACGCAAAAGCGTTTCGACCAGCCAGCAAGGGCCGCGCCGGCTGTGTGCTAATAGCCGGCGAACGCGGTCGGGAAAATCCGTGCGTCGCGTGCGTAGCCGCGACGCACCCGCAAGGCGCACATAGCGGGCCGCAGAGACAAAAGACAAGACAACGTCAGTCTAAGCGAGTAAAGAGTTCAACGAACGGTCGGCCGGCCTTATAGCCAGGTGGATGGTCTTCGGCCCTCGCACTCTTGGCAATGATGGGTGGCTGCCGTGAAAGGCCTCGCGGGCCATCGTCCGCGAGTTAAGGAGGCGACCCATTCACATTTTGAGGTCGCCGTTTTGAGCTTGACGAACGGCGCGGCCAGCGCCATCATCCCCCTGCTTCTCCGCAGCGCCACCGGTGGCGTGCTTGATTGTTGTCAGTGGGCTCGCTCGCTCGCGCGCCAGAGCTTCTTCTTCTCCCGTGCCAGTTCGACGCGCGGCGCCCGCAGCAGCAGCTAAAAAGGCGCACGTCGATCGCTGTGGAGTAACAGCAAGTCTAGGCAAGACTCACTTCCGGAACTTGTCGCGGCACCAGCACACTTCGAGTCCGGCTAGTCTCCCTCTCCAGCCTCCGGCCCTGGCATACATGACGCGATCGATCGATACATGGCGAGCGATGGATGGCCAAGGATGAATTGGTGTTGGCTGACGATCGACGACAGGATTGTAGCCATTCGTGCGCTCGCAGCGGGCCGCCAGCCACAGCATGCATAGCATCGTGTTGGCTGGTGCGTGCAGTGAATCGGAGACCCGGTCACTGCGGCCGATTGCTATATTGTAAGTTATTATCGGTGGTGCCCGAGAAAGCGCGCGTTAAACAAACCATGGTCAGTGGCAGGTTGAAGTCGGCCTTCTCGCGCGCCGTGATGCACGAGACCATGGAGGAAGGAAAACTACAATCACGAGCGGCAGGTGCGGCAGCGGCACGTGATGGCAGGGAAACTAAGAGGTCGAGAGTTCATCGGTCAGTGGCTGCACGCGGTGCTGTGCGGTGAGGTGCGGCGCGGCGCTGCCCTGAACGATGGCAGACTTGCGCCTGGGAAGCCTGGGCAGCGACGCCGGCCGATCACTTACTTCTCAATCCCGTCAAGCACCACTGCCCGAACATGCGCTTCAAGCGAGGCCGCGGACCTTCAAAACGTCCATCTACAGCTACTTGCGTCACGGGTCACCCGCCTCGGCTGGCGGTCTTTTGTGCTCTTGGAGCGGCACAGGCAGTTCGTCTGTACTTTTCCGTTTGCCCTGCCGAGTTGCCTTGCCATGCAGTGCCTTGTCAATCAATCACCAACCAGATTCAAGTTGCCCTGCCTTCCTTGGTCAGCGTAGCCCAGCGAGAAGAAACCCAGTGCTAGCAAACAAAGCCCGTTCGTGTCCGGGCCCGAGGTCGGAGCAGTGGCCCGTGCAGGCAGGACACGACGCTATGCGGACGGACGAAGTAGCGGCCAACCAGCCACGGCCGGCCAGGCCGCAGCGCTCGAGGGCCGGCCGCCGCTCTAGTCGATTTCTTTCCGCAGCTCAGCTCAGCTCAGGTTTTGCGGCACGTGCAGTTACGACGAGGAGGAGATGGGCGCCGTGCCGAACCTGCGCAAGCCGAGGTGAGGCGAGGCCAGCCTCGTCGGCACGGCGCCCGCGAACTTTACGGCGTCTTGTCCCCAGCCAGCTGCAGCCAGAGCTTGCTTGCTTGCTTGCTTGCTTGCTTGCTTGCTTGCTTGCTTGCTTGCTTGCTTGCTTGGCCCGTGAAGAAGAGCTTGCTTGCCTCGAAAGCGCCGAAGTCGCGGCCCAGCTTGTTTTGCTTATTTATACTTGCTCTCCCTTGGGATAAGAGTGAAAGAAAATAATAAAAGAGTCACTTGTGATGGATGGCCCGGCTGCCCCGATGTGGCGTTCGCTCCTCGTCCCAGCCCCAGCCTCCGCCTCGCCAGCCTTCTCGGCCCCGCGCCCCTTGCTCCGGGCCGTCGCTCGTGCGAGCTCGCTCACTCGCTCCCTCGCGGCCGCATGCACGCAGGCACGCAGCAAGGGAAGCCTTCCTCCCTCGCGCGCGTCGCCGGGCGTGCCTTGGCTTGGCTTGGCGACGGGCGCGACGTGCAAGTGTGGTAGACCTTTCTTGCTTTCGCTTGCTTACTAACACAATTCGGCACATCAAGCAAGCAAACTTCGACAGACCGAACAATAAGGCAGTGGCACGCCAGACCACCTACCACCATTTTTAGGTGCGGCGCGGCACGTGACGGAGAGAAGCTCCTGCCAGCCCTCGTGCCTCGCCTTGCGCTCCAGGCCTTGGCGAGGGCGAGCAAACCTTGTTCGACCCGCTCGCTCGCTCGCTCGCTCGCTCGCACGCGCGCACGATGACGGCGCTCGCGCCCTACGACGGCGATAGCGGCGACCTGGAGCGCGCGGAAAAGGGCGCACGCGGCAGGGGGGCGCGATGCGGCTGCGGCAATATGAGCAAGCTGCAACTCGCGCTCCTGGCCGCAGTGGCGGCCGTGGTGGCCCTGGGCGCCACGCTCGCCTTTGTGCTGACGAGGAGTGACGCCTGCGGCCTCGACAGCATGTCGGACGCGACGCAGGCGGAATGTGCGACGCCCTCAGAAGAGGCCTATACAATGGCCCACCTTGTCCAGGACTGGGACAGTCTCGACGTCGTCTTTCCCACGCGGGGGCAGCCCGCGCAGAGTCTCACCACCTCTCTCTCCGCGCGCTTTGAAAATGACACGTATGCCTTTCAGGTCAAGTCCACGGCATATGGAGACGCAGTCAACTTGCCTATTACCATCTGGATTGACGTCGACCTCAACGAGACCACCACCATGGTCGCTGCCAACTGGACAGAAAATGTCGTGATCCCGGACGGGGCCGACCTAGCCATCGTCTTGGACGAAGACTTCGCCAAGGTGTACACGGACGTGTCGGCCTCTGACCCCGTGCTTCAAATCACCAGCGCAGAAACCCTCGTAGCGGTCAGAAACGCGAACTCGAACCTCAACCTCGCTGTAGGGGCCAACGATGGAGAAACGGCTACTGTTGGCATCACCGCAAGTGCCGTCGCCAACCTCACCGGCGTGGAGAACATCGAGGATCTCATGATCAAGTTCCAAGACAGCACCAACAACGCGCAGGAGGGCCTTGACGCTTGGCTCCTCTTTGCCACAGACGACCTCCAGCGCAACCCGCCCGCATGTGCAGATCGTCGCTCAGGCATGGTGCGGGGCGCTGTTGTCTTTTCAGAGACGGCGCAGGCTCGCTTCTACAACGACAAGAGCTATAACATGCTCTTTATGTCCATGCAGAATCAATTCATGCAAGCAGGCTTCCCCATCAGTCTCATCTACGACACCGACCTTACCGAAGAGGCGTGGATGTGCGACTTCAGCGTCATCATCATCCCCTACATGAACTATGTATCGCCGGCGCGCGCACCTGCGCTCCGCAAGGTCTTGACGCGTCTCGTGCATCGCCACGGCGTTTCGCTCGTGCTGTCGAACGAGTTCATGACTGCCAGTTCCGAAACGGACGTGTCCCTCCCCGCAGGAGGCGTAAACACCCTGCGCCTGCTCTCGGGCATTTCCTTTTCGTCTTTTCAGCTCGCCTCGGAAGTCGTCGTTCGCGCAAGCAGCGCCTCCACGGCCTCGGGCGCTGCCTTTGCGGATCTCGAGGACAACCAAGTCATCGTCAACAGCACCGTGAATACAGGCTTCTCCCCATACCTAAACGTTTATTCCCAGGCCTCTGACATGACGGGCTTTGAGATCACAGAACTGGCGCGCGCCGATCTCACCAACACAGCTGGGGCTCAAGCTTCCTTTGCGCCCATTCTCGCCTCTCGTCTCCTCAATGCTCCCGAAGCCGGCCGCGTCATCCATCTCGCCTCCATTGACCTCCTCGCTGATTTTGATCTTGGTTGGAGACTCATTCGTTGGGCCGCGCAAACGCACGACACCGTTGCCAACGGCCCGCACGCATACCTTCAACTCACCCGGCATGACTCCATTTTTGTCGTGCGCTGGGACTGTGATCTCACCTCTTTTTTAACTGCAGCCCCCACTGTATATCCGACCATGCAGTCGCGCTTCATTGACAAATGGCGAGAGGAGTGGGACATGGTTGCATCGTACTACATCAACCTCGGAGACAACTTGACGATTCAACGTGGGACCAACTGGACCTTTGCCAAGCCTCTTTATGCCAATTGGATTGAGGATGGCAACGAACTCGGTTCTCACTCCTTTACGCACCCGCTCTATGTGAACGACCTTAACGCAACGCAGCTCGATTATGAGTTTGGCCTCTCCAACCAGTACATTTCCGGCAATATGTCCCTCGACCGTATTGGCGCCGCGCAGCCAGGCAATCCGTTGAATTTGGCTTCGGATACTGCAATGGAAAAGTATTATAGCTCAACCTACTTTTCCACCTCCGTCAGCAAGTCTGGTGCCGGATACGAGGGCGCCTTTGGATTCATGACGCCTCTTAGCAAAATGGTCCTCATGGCACCCAATCTCTCCTTCGACTTTACCTTTATCGAGTACAAGCACCTTACCACCACGCAGGCCGAGGCTGCCTGGCTCCAAGAGTTTGATCTCGCCACTCGTTTTGCCAATCGTCCCATCATCCACGCCGGTGTCCACCCTTATGCCGTCGTGAGCTACACTTACAACAGCACCAAACAGACCATGGAGCTTGACTCGGGTCTGTACAGCTCGGCAATGTTCGAGTCGCTCTTTGGAACCGCGTACGCGAGCAATACCGAGTTTCTTCCGCTCATGACGCTCAACGACCGCATTCGCTCCTACAAGTCGGCCTGGTTTCGCGTGGTGCAGCTCAACGGAAGTGCCCTGCAGGTCATTGTCTCTTCAGATGATGATTCGACTGAGGGCTTTGGCGCCTTTGCGCTTACCATGCCGGACCCTGCTCTTCGCATTGTCTCCGTCGATAACTGGTACGCTTACTCGGCGAGAGATGTCTTTCTTCCAAAGGCTGGTGGAAGTTTTATCATTCGCACTGGGGCGCTTTCTGCATCGCCCCTCGCGTGCACGCGCATTACTGAGATGAGCATGCGCGTCAAGCTCGAGTCATTGACCGGTGACTGCAGCTCGCTAACCGCAACTTTGCAAGGACCTGGCAAGGTTCGCATCGATCTTGCCGGAGATTCCTCCAGCTACACCATTTCAGGCGCCACCGTCGCCCTTGATGCCACCTCTTATGTGGAGCTCACGCTCGTAAAAGGATCCCAGACAGTAGCTGTTTCTGTAGCATAAGCTTGAAAGATAAATCTCATTTTGTTGACCAAACCAAGCAAGCATCCATGTGATACGGGGGAATTACAGTTTTTAAAAAAAAAAAAAGTCTGGAATCTCTTCATGTTCGCGGCTGCTGCTTGCACAATGAGACATCGTTGCGGGAAAGCGAGGGTTGCTCGCACAAGTACGTGCCTTCTATGAAGACTTTGTCGCTCATGTAATGTATACTTTCTATTGGAAGCTTGTCGCATATGCATGCAAGATGCTTCACTCTTTAAATGTTTGAGAAGGAAGAAATCGCTCACGCGCTCGCTCTCGCTTGTAAAAACGACAAAAACTGTTTTTTCCTTTCATTGCTCTGAATTCTCTACCCGCGCGCTCGTACATCACATCAAGCAGCATTTGAAATTTCCATTGCTGACGAAGATGCAGATGATGACGACCCTGCAGCAGCAGCAGCAACACCATCCTGCATTTGGCGTCGGGAAATGAAAAAGGCTCCAACGAGAGCTCCGAGCTGGAGCGTCTCCGAGGTGCCCGATGCCAGATTGTACTCAATTTCTGCCATGTGCTTCAAAAGTTGTACTCGTGTCGACGGCGCAAACTTTACAGCTTTGAGGTCCTCGTGAAGCGCCTGCAAAATGTCCACAAGGGCGAGCCCCTTTGTGACCTGCAGATTTCTCATGGTCTGAAAGGCCTCCGACACGGACTCGCTAAACAGGGCGCTTCGACACGCAAGAATATCAGCCGCCGTGGGCTTGCCTGTGCACCGGTACACGGCTGCCTCGTCAACCTTGCGGTTGTTGGCGAGAGAGCTGGACTGCAGAATATTCAAGACCTTGCGCATGTCACCCTCGCCTAGCTTGAGCACAGCATCGAGGCCTGCCTCCGAGACCTCGAGCTCTTCCTTTTCGATGATCTCCTTGACGCGTCCAACAACAAGCTGCGTTTTCAGCGGCGCAAAGCGAAAGCGAGTGCAACGCGATTGCAAAGCGGGGATGATCTTGCTCGCATAGTTACAAATGATGCAGAAGCGCGCGTTGCTTGCGTATTTCTCAATGACGCGGCGCAATGCCATTTGCGCGTCCTTGGTCATGTTGTCTGCCTCATCGAGAATGACCAACTTGATGCCGGTTGAAAAGAGCTTGCGCGTTCCTGCAAAGTTGGAGATCTCGTTCCGCACAGTATCAATGCCGCGAGCATCAGACGCGTTCATTTCCAGAACCATGGACCGCATGCTCGATCCGTACATTTCGCGCGCCACGGCCAAAATCGTCGAAGTCTTTCCTGTGCCGGGTGGGCCGTAGAACAAAAGGTGTGGCAGCCGGTTGGCGTCCACGAGTTTACGGATTGTCGCCACGATCTCGTCGTGCGCGACCAGGTCCTCCAATTTTTGCGGCCTGTACTTTTCGATCCATGGCAATGCCTCCGTTTCTTCCTGCAGCTTATCCGCCATGCTCCGGCCCTTTCCCATCGTCACCGCCGCCGAAGAAGAAGAAGACGACGACGACGAAGAAGAAGAAGAAGACGAAGCCATGGCAGATCTATCGAAGCTACTCTTTCCCGTTCGCTCGTTCGTTCACGCAAGAGAATCGCTCGCTGTCTGCCTCGACTGCCTGCTTGCCTGCCTGCCTCTACCGACGCGGCGCCGCTCACGATCGCGTGACCCGCGCACGTTTTCTCGTTTGCTGGACAGACAAGTGCTCTCTCTCCCAAGCGGCCAGGCGGTCGTTAAGTTGTTGTTGTAGGCCTAATAGGCCAAACCCCCAAAATATTTTTTTTATTTTTTTTATCCGGCCACGGGCAATGAATGGGCGGGCTATTGCATGGCAAGAAGTTTCAAGTTCAACTTGGGCCTACTGCTAGGCCCCGGCAAAGTGTCACGCTCCGGCAAAAGTGTCAGGCTCACGCAAGAAGGTCGCAAAAACAGGAACGTAATTTCTACTTGATTTCTCCCTTCTTTTGAGACAAAGTCTTGGTCCAGGCAAGCAAAACTAAAGTTTTCAGGTCCATGCAAGCAACACTAACGTTTGCAGCTCCTTAGACGGTGCAGCGCAGCGACCTTTCTCAAAATGGTGTTGGGCGCATACCCTTCAGGAGGGTTATTTCTGAGAATTATAAAATTAATGCTGCTCGCCTGTTTCGACACCGCAAAAACCAAAGATTGAACTTTTCTTTCCATGCCGCTGACAAGAGGAAAAGAAAATATCGAGACAGTTTATTCCTCGCCAGAGGTACAGAACTTGAACAGAATTCCACAGACATCCGTGAAGGAGATGACGCGCTGCGGCACCTGGTTTTCGTCCACGACGTAAAGATGATGCACATTGGTCGCGAGAAGCTTGGAAATAACCGCGTGAAGTTTGTCATTCTCGCCAACCCCAAAGTACGGGAAAACCTCCATGTCGGAACGTTCACGCGCTTCTACAATGTACTTCCAGCAAGAAGAGATGAGGAGTGAAAAACGTTTCTCCTGAAAGACGAACTGGATATCGCTCATACTGATGGACCCCGAGAGGACGTCTGTTGACGGGTCCACAACGGCAACAACAGAGTGGCGCGTTTGGTGCATGAGATGCATGGCCTCCAAAACGCTCTGCGACTTGTTTACGCTGCGAACGGGGCTATGGCCCATTTCGAGTTCAGACACGGTCGCACTCAAGACATCATCATGGCGGCCCTGCACGTTCATCATAATGTACTGAATCACGGCCGAGGGGGAGAGTACAGCGATGACGTTGCCGTTTTCGTCGTCTTGCACGAGCGCGCGACGCAATCCCTTGTCATAAAAGAGCTTGAGGGCTTCAACGAGAGTGGCGTTCTCGCTGATGAAGACCATTGGGTTGCGGGTGCTCAGATCGATGGCCTCTGCCACAGGAACCTTGCCTAGCTCGTTCCAGACGTGTGTCGTGTTCGGGACGCTTCCGATCTTTTCCCAGTCCATCTGCAACAGGTACGCCACGGCGTCGGAGAAGTCGACGAGGCCAATGCATTCGTCCTCATCATCAAAGACGGGGAGCGAGCTCACCCCGCTGTCCGCGAGCCGCGTGCACACGTCGAGGACCTTTTCTTGCTCCGTTGCGCGCACGAGCGGGCGCCCCTCGTCCTCGTCGAGCTGCGGCTTGACCACGTCCTGCACCGTGGAGCTTTCCAAGATCGCCCTGACCACCTGGG
Source organism: Aurantiochytrium sp. KH105 (assembly GCA_003116975.1). NCBI lineage: Eukaryota > Bigyra > Thraustochytrida > Thraustochytriidae > Aurantiochytrium > Aurantiochytrium sp. KH105. Next base: position 406,300 of record BGKB01000042.1, read on the forward strand.
ACTCCATCCCGACGATCAAAGGTGTCTTCCGCCGCGGTGCAGAGGGTCCGTTCGCGGTGTACTCTCCACGTCTCCTCGCTCGCCACGCGTCCGCGCCGCGTCCCCCGCGCTCGCGCGCACGTGCTTGTTCTCCTCGCCGTTCGTATCTTGTCGCGTCTCGTCTCGCCTCGTCGCGCCGCTGCAGCCGCGACGATGCCGACGCCGGCGGACGCACGCACGCTCGGGCGGCCGCGCTACCGCTGCGAGCCGGCAGGGGGCGGGTGGCGGCGAGCGTGGAGGCGCAGACGCGGGCCCGGCGGCGCGAGTCGGAGCAGCGATTCGAGGACTGGTGTCGCCCGCGAGGCGCCCTTCCTCGCCTGCAGCAGAGCAGCAGCAGCTCCTACTTCGCGTGGCTGCTATTCCTAGTGGAGTGGGCGGCGCTATGTATACACTGCGCACACACTTGCTTTCTTGCATGCTCGCAGCCTGCTCGCTTACTTCCACCGCCGCGCTGGCCGGGCGCGTGCCGCTCGCCGCCAGCCGGCAGACCGTGACGATCGAGGACGAGGCCAGCGCTGGGGATGGCCGCCGAGGAGAGGAGCCGCGGTCGCGGAAGAGAGAGAAGGAGTCTCCGATGACATGTATGCGTGGCGACCGAGGCATGCTTGCTTGCTTGCTTGGCATGCTTGCTTGCTTGCTTGCTTGCTTGCTTGCTTGCTTGCTTGCTTGCTTGCTTGCGAGGGTCTTTCTTGCCGAGGAAGAGAGGCCTTGAAGCATGCAGGCAGGCAGGCAGGACGCGGTCGGCTGCGGCGGGGAGGATATGGGCGCGGAGCGGAGGAGAAGCTCAAAGTCGGACGCAGCGATGTAGATCGCATCCGCTATTGGAAAAAGTAGGCCGCTCTCCAAGTTATACGTATACATGGGGGAAAGGGCCAAGAAGAGAAGAGGGTCGATCCAGAAGACGACTTGTTAGTGCTTAGTGCTGGGCCAGGGCCGGCTGGTGCTGCTGGCGAGGGCGGTCGTGGGAGCTGCCATTTCTTTGCCATTTCTTTGCCAGATTGGCTGGCTGATGAAACGGATGATCTGGCCGACTTTGAGCATTTTTCTGGTTGGCAAAGTCCCATTGCTCCTGAATCTCGGTCCCTTCACCTCGATCGTTTCCTGGCCTCGCAGAGAGAGATTTGCGTCCCCCAGGTCCGACTTCAGGCGATGATTGCGCGAATGTCTCCAGCCTGCGCAGGTACCACACCCTCTGACATGCTAGGAACTAGCCCCTTGTATCGGAGTGATGGACGGGCCGGGCCGGTCGAGTCGCTCTTCGACACCAATCAGCAGCAGCTGCAGCAAGCAGCACAGTGCATCCATCCCCGAGTCCTTGCTTTCCGTGCAGCCAGTGCAGCTAGGCCATTCATCCCCGCCTCCATGAACGGCCATACTGTTCGCTCAGACCACCGACATGGACTCCGCCCGCACATGGATGATGCACATGGACGAGGAGGAGGCCCGTGCTTGCGACTCGACTCGATCGATGGTTGGTTGGTTTTGCGCCCGTAAAGGGTACACAAAACACCGTCCGCATTTTCCTAAGGTCTCGCAGACCCTGAAGAGAGGCCGAAGTCGCGACGATCGCGAGCCCGGTCCGGTCCGGGCGCGGCTTCCGCCCTCGACTCTCGCGCGATTCATCGCCGCCGCCGCCCCCCGCCCCCCGCTCCCCCCTCCCTTGCCTCGCGCGCGGTCTCCGCGGCCGGCACGCACGCGCGTTGCGAGCGAGGTTCTTGTTCGACCTGGCGCCGCTGGGCGAGCTCGCCCGTTCAGAAGTGGACTCCGCTCTCTATCCCCCCTCGCTGAGCACAGGCACGCGCCCGCTCGAGGCTCGAGGACAGAAGCAGAAGCAGGCCGCAAACCCACCCGGCGAGCAGGCTGCCGGTCAGCCCGCCAGACGAGCAGAGGACCCTCGCGACGAAGGAGAGCACGATGGAGTTCCGCATGGTGTACATGCTGGTGCTGTGGACGCTTATCGGCGTGCTCACGCTGGTCTTCGTGCTGAGCTCCTACAAGACAGAAATCGTGGTGGCCAAGGACTGCGAAGAGGATGCCAAGGAGCTCGCGCAAGTGTGCCCGACCTCGCAGCGAACCATTTCCTTTTCGGTGCTCTGGCAGGTCTTCATGGTCAGCTTGCTCACCGTGGGCGGCATTCACATGCTGCGCCGACATCGCAATCAAACGATGGTCGGCTTCTTCATCGGCGTCTCTTTCGCCATGGCCAACTGGATGCTTTGTAAGTCCGTTGTCTTTGGATGGTACGTGCTCTCGCAGGAGGGCCTCATCAGCGCCCCTCAAGTCAAAGACGCGCGAGAGCTTTCCTCAGGTTTCAGACTCTATTCCCGTCTTGCCGCTCTCTCCAGCGTCCTTCTCACCGTTGCTTACAGCGTGTTTGCTCTCTTGCTCATCAGCTTTCGGCAAACTATCACCCTCGGCAAGTCTACGCATGATGTGGAGCGCGAGGAGGAGGAACTCGATGCTCCGTCCAGAAGAACTTCCGCTTCGGGAAGCATTATTTCTCTTGTGAGCCCTTCTTCCTTTTCTACATCCCCTGCGTCGTCGCCGGCCCACATGCAAGGCTCTTCATCGCCTTCGACGGCAAAATCAAACGCGTCCGCGGCCGCTGTGGTGTCCTTGGATCAAGTCTAGCAAGTTGGCCTTCACTCTTTGGATGAGCTCCCGAGACGCACGGACGAACAGCAAATCACGTCATGAAAGTTATCCAAGTCTTCAAATTCCTCTCGATGCGATTCGCGACAACAATCTGCATCTCTTCCAAAAACCAGACAACGCATGATCGCTGCAAAACCTTGGGTTGCTGGTATAGCGAGTGTGTGACAATGTGTCAAAATATATGGGAGAAAAAAAAATCACACAACAAGCAAGCCAACCTGTCGCCATCGGCAACCCGCCAAATGTCATCATGCCTTGCGCGAACAGTTATTTTTAATGACCAAAAGAGGCACACAAGCTCTGCCAAAAGATAATCGTGTAAACGTATATTTCATTTCCATGTTTTGCGCGTTAGCGCATAAGGTTTTGACGGAGAACATTCAGTAGCTCAGGATGCTGCTGAGAAAGCGTGAGAAGGTCCTTGCCCGAAATTGTGTTGCTCGTACGCGCCAGCTCTTCAATAAGGTTCTTGCTCTGCTCGAACTCTGCGCGCAGCTTGGACTTTGATCGCTCAAGCACGCTGAGCATATTCTCGTTAAGGGTTGCCGCAGACACGGAAGATCCCGAAGCAGGCGTGCTTTGCCCTTCAATCAGATCAAGGTAAAAGTCAAGGCACGCCGTTTCGCTTGCCGCATCAGACACCGCCGTCTTCGAGGATTTGTTCTTTGTGGCAATGAGCAGACTGACACCGCGCAGAATCTCTTCGAGCGAGACCGATCCGGAACGGTCCGTGTCAAAGGCATCGAAGAGCCGATCGAGGAGCTTTTGCTGATCGAGTCGGTGAAGCCCAAAGTGCTTGCCCATGACGCCACGAAAAGCTTTGCGCGTCAATACGTGCGCTCTTGACCCTTGCTTGGACCGCTTGTGCAAGCTCGAGTACTCTTTGTAGAGAAGTTTTAGATTGTCGAGCGAAAAACTAACGTCTCGGGCCTGCTGCGAGCTCTGCAGCTCCTCCATGACGCCCAGCGCCGTTGTCGGCAAAGGCAGAGCACGCAGTAAGCTCTTGTATAGTTGTGGGTTTGACTTGAGATTTGCCTTGAACTCTTCGAGCGAGACGTGGCCGCTTTGGTCCGTGTCCAAGAAGCCAAAGAAGTCCTGGGCGTAATCAATGCTCGCCTTGAGATCACTCTGATTTTTGGCCACAACGTGCGTCAGCTCTTGCAAGTTGATGTTTCCGTCCGAGCTCAGATCGATGCAATTGAGCAAAAGCGACATTTTGTCCTCCACCCCGGAATTGAGCGTCTTAACGAGACCCATAATCAGCTCGCGAAAATCCACCGTCCCGTTGCTGTCCGTGTCAAACAGCGCAAAAAGACGCAGCAAGAGGGCCTGATGCCCCTCCAGCTGTGGGTATTCGCGTGTCAAAAACGCGCAAAAGCGTTCCACGGTCAGCGCGCTGGCGTTCGCCTCATCGTAAAATCTAGCCCGTAATTTCTGCAAGTCCTCACCCGAAAATTGTGTGAGGCTCTGCAGCTCATCGAGCGTTGCATCCCTGGCGACGGATTCAAGATACTGCGTGCGCCGGTTCGCTTTTGGCGCTCGCCTTTTAAGAGCCGCCATACTTTCTCCATTAGGTGCCCGCTGACCCTGTCCTGCAGCGAGACGCCTGCCAGAAGTTGCGCCTGAACTCGCTGCAATGTTTCGCGTGCGTAGCGAGGCTGGTCGAGCGTGCTCGGGCTTGCAAGCTAGCGGAGGGTAAATTCCTCGATGTAAGCGCAGTCGTCGCTCTTGTGCATGCTCTAGCTTGGCCTCCCACGCATCCGATCGCTCTTGCCATCGCGCAAATGGGTGTTCGTTTAGTGTTTTCCGAAGCCGTCTGCCTTTGACTTGCGCCTCAAAGTCGCTCAGGATTTCCCTCCAGCTCTCCGTGTCCTCGTCGAAACTTGGAAGAGACACCGCCTGCAACGGCACGCCGCCAGCCAATTGTTGTCCCGGCGGGTTCACGCTTGAGAATTTTCGTGGGCGGTTCGCCACAGGGCTCGCCCCGGGAACGATCGGTACAATCGAGGGTCTTCGTGTGGTCGCGAGACGTTGAAGTAGACTCCTCTCCACAAAGCCATCTTCCTCAGGATCAAGGCGACAGAAGATGTCCTCGAGAACCTCGATGTTTGTTTCAAGGTCCAACAGCGCTGCAGCCTTGAAGAAGCCGGGCTTGCTGATGATTCCCGTGCGTTTCACATCCATCTCTTCGAGAATACTATTGACTACGTTGGCCATTTCCTCCGGTTTTGACCAGAGGAGCATTTGTCGCGAGGAGACCACTGCAGTACGAATGACCATGTGAATATCATCGTTGCTCGAGTATCCCGCGCCCATCGGGCCTCTTTAGCTGCAAAAAGTTCTCGTATTCTTTTTCGTTTTGGCAAGTGCCGTCCACGCACGTATCTGAAATCCGGATGGTCGCCCCGATCTCTTGCTCGCCTCGTCTCGCGCACGGGGTCGCCGCCCTTGCTCACGCCGCCGCACCTCTGGGTCTGCACGTCTTCTTCGCAAGGAGTCCACTTGCTGCCCAGGGTCGCGCGCTGGGGGCTTTCTCTTACGCGTTCTCGGCGAGGATGGGAACGATGTGCACGTCCCGCGCCGATTTGCTGCTGGGTGGAGTAGACCAATCGGAGCTTCTTTGAGCCAGGACTTCAAGAGACAATCGCGACGACTTCGACCGCATCTCCTCTCGCGCGCAAACCTGAGGGCGCCGCAAGACCTGGCGGGGCGCAAGGCTACCTTCACGTCTCTTTCTCTGTACAAATTTGTGTACTTGTTGTCTTACAGTTAGTTCTCTCAACCACCATCGTGCAGGCCGAAGACAGCCTCGGAAGAGGGCCATTCCGCGCGCGCACGCGCCTCGAACGACGCTCTACGCGGATCCGCGACTCCGTGAAGATTGCATTCAACGAAACGTCAAGCATTTGGCCAAGTCTTTGCCTGACCTGCTGCCCGTCACGAAGTGAGTGACGAGCTGCATGAAGCAGGCAGAAGTAGTGCCTAAAATCAGATCATAAAGACCTATTTTTCCCCTCTCGAGTAGTATACTAGAGACCTGCCTCTCGCCGCAAGTGCGGAGGGCGTCAACGTGATTGAGAGAAAGAGAAAAAAGAGAGACCGGGCTGAGGGTTGCCATCAAGACCGCCTCGCTCCTTTCGTTCGGGGCCCTCGCCGTCGACTGCCATGCACGGGGGCGTCTAGGGAGAGAATCCTGATTCCCTTTATTCTGGGGACGCAAACAACAACGCAAACAACAACGCAACCACCCCAAATAAAATGGAAAGCATGGTGTGTACTTTCGTCGTAAAACGGGTGTGTACTTCTCTTTCTCGCTAACGTGTTCGACACGCCACGATGCATCGATCGAGCAAGAGAGGAGACAAACAGTCGCCTGAAAGACAGACAGACAGAGAAACAATCAGGTTATCAGACGGAAAGACAGACAGACCTTCTCGTCGTGGGTAAACTCTGCCCGGAGGCCAGGTCTGCGCAGCTCGTCGCAGGGCGTGCGAGACCATGCGCCTCTCCGGGCGCGCGTCCGTGTCTGAGAAACCGAACCTTGGCAGAGCATCAGTGCGCCACCGAGGCAGCACCATCGTGCAGGGAAACATGCGAGCGTCCAGAAGCGCTGCCGCGTCAGGCGCGCGTGCGTCAATTGCGCATGTTACGCCAGCAGGCAAAGACGGCGGCATGGCGCAGCAAAGTGAAGGAGCAGGGAACTCGGACTGGCAAACAAAAATGCAAATACGAATGCAAACGCAGCTGCAATATCAGCTCATGAGCGCAGGCGGGAACTGGGCTGGAATGTCGCCCCATTCGCTGGATACTGTAGAGATCGACACGCTCGAAGACTGCGATCGTATCAACTTTCTAGAAAGCTCTTTCCGCAATTATATTGAGGCTCGCGACGAAGAACTCAAAGAAGAACTCCAAAACCCCACGGAGACATTGTCAACGAAGCTGCGACATGGTGACAAGATGTTTGACGAGTTTTTGAAGGATAACAGTCTGCGCTGCTCAAGCCTTCAGTCGATCGCCAGTCTTGTGGAACTCATGAAAGAAAATAAACAACGCCGTCTCGAGGCCGAGGTGGACGAGGAGGCCAACATTCTACAAAATGCTGATGCCTTTCACAACGCGATCGAGGCAGATCTCGACGCCGACGCAAACGAGGAAGTCGACGAAGACGACGTTGACGAGGAAGGAGAGCTTGGCAAGGAGCTTGGTGCAGGGAGGGATTCATACGATTTGTGAGTAACAAGCTTGTACGAGAGACAATACGAAACAAGAGATGCCCACTGCGTAAACGTGCGTATAGTCGAATCACATAGTTTTTAGATGGAAATTATTTACATGATCACTTCCCAAAACTCACGTGCTACCTTTGCTAGGCAAGAGTTCGTTCCCCCTTCGCCAGGCGGGAAAAATAAGCATTCACTCTGCGACACCAAACTACGGTCTCTACGCTTGGCAGGCAGCCAGGCAGAAGAAGAAAAGAACGAGATTTGTCTTTGGCTCTCAATGTTCGCTCGGTAAAGAGACAACATTTATGTCTCTGCTTCACGAGGACCACGACTATAAACCGCGAGAGTGTGTGCGTCCTCTGCGAGTGTGCGTGTAGTCCGCAGATTTTGCGCGTGCGATCCACGCATGAGTGCGAGGTAAGAATCGACCTGCATGAGCCAAGCGTCGTGATTGCTCGAAAGATTATCGATCGAGGTGGTAATGCTGTTGCGTGTGAGCAAAGAAACCTTGGAGCTTTGCAAAGACCCTTGGCCGTCCCGCTCGCGCTGAAGCGCAAGGTGCGTTTCTCGCTGATCCACCTCGATCTTTGTGTACATGTTGTCTTCGAGCAGAGTAAAGTAGTAGGTAACTTGGTCTCGGTTCACCTTGCGACCGAGCGCAGCTTGAAGCATTTCGGCGTCGAGAAAGTACACATTGGCATTTTCGCGGCGCTCTTTCCAAAGTTTGAGACGCAGCATCGCCGTCTCCTTGTCGATCCATCCGCGACGCGGTCGAGCGCAAGCAAAGACACAAATTCGCTCGCGGCCCAAGCGGCGGCGTTCCGCATTGCGGTGACACAAGTACCGAAGGGCGACACGAAGCGAAGTCTGACTGTGCGTCGCATACGGATCACGCTCGAGCGTGTCGCCAACGGAAAAGAGCGCAAGAAGATCCTGTCGCAGCATCCTCTCCTTCCAACCCTTGCTGGCCTGCTCGTAGGTGGCGCCTTTGGCCCAGTACCAAGCATTGTAGATGATGGCGAGTAAGACCGAGGCAAAGGTCCACACGAATACGAAAAAATAAGAAAAGAAGTACACTGGGGTGAAGACGCTCGCGTACACGTTGACGTTGACGAGCGCATAGTACGCGGTATCCACACGAATAAAGTTCAAAAGAGTGTACATTGCAGAGCGGGAGAGAGAGCGGAAATGCGTCGAGTTCGCTTGATAGAAGAGGTAGCCAGACAGAGTGTAGCCGACAAACATGATGGTAAAGATGATCAAAAAGAAGAGCAGATCCCATCCAGCCTTTTTCAGCGTCTTGGTAAATACGCGGAAGCGCCAGAATTGAAGCATGAAGCGCATGAGCTTGAGACACCCCGAAAGAAAAAGGAGCGCAAACACGAACTGCATGCTGATAAAGTCTTTGGCCCAGAGACCAAAGTTCTCGCTCAAGGGAGGTTGTCCTCCGCATGGCGCAAATGTCGTTGCTTCGCCTTTACAGATCCAGAAAGGGTCCGTGACCTGCGAAGTGTAAATGTCTGCATCAGGGAGACTCAATGGGTTACCCTGTGTGAGGGCATAGGCTCGCGCAATCCAAGCAATTGAAACTCCATACAATGCCAGCGTTGTGAGCTCCACAAGCACCCACGGTGAGCCATACCTGTACGAGTTGAGATTGCGAAAAAGGCGTAAAAAGCAAAGCACCATGTAGCCTACAGCAATCCACGCGAAAATGACCTCTGCCAACGCATTGCTATCCAGAGGCACGCTCGACGATCCTCGACCCGGTTGCGGTGCAATGTAATAGTTGACAAACGTGTTGAATGTCCCTGCTGCGCTGATCTCGAGGACGCATTCAACAAAAGCGTACAAATTTGTGTTGCCATTGTAAAATGTCATGGAAAGGATTACAGCGCGCGTAGCCGGCGTAAAAAAGGTGCGCGCAAACTCTCCTTGCGAGCGACGGCTCGTCGAGCTTGCGCCTACGTCCCAGCCGTCGCGCGTAAGGTTCGCAATTCCATTTCGGAACATTGCGATTCGATTCATGGTCGAATACCATGAAGAATTTTGGAGCGGCAACGTTGCCGTAAATCCATTGCCCGGGTATGACGCGAAATTTCCTCGCACGTCCCGCGTCTGCAAGACCTCGCTCTGTTCCCATGAAAAGACAAATGTGGTAAAAGCGGGGTAAAAGTTCTGCGGAACGTTTCCACTCGATGATTCGTTCAGCTTGCAGGAGAAAAGACCATAGCGCTCAAGAGAGGTGGCCTCTACACTGCTATCAAAAGGTGGGTAAAGTTGCAGATCCTGGAATTTGTTTGCAGCTGATTTCGCGCGCGGTTCCGCTGCAACAACCCGAATTGAGCGAAAACGCGCGCCCTCCAAGAGAACCATGCTCGGGGTCCGGGTCCGTGCTTGTTGGAATATGTACGCGTTTTCAATTTGGGTCTCTAGCGTACAGTTGTTGAGATACCAAAAGGCTTCCTCCTCGGATGCACCAATGCCCATTTGTTGGAAGCGTGGGAACATAATGCCCTGACCGATGACTTGCGTAACCCAGTCCCAGTACTCGTTTTCTGCAGAGACTTGCGCGAAATTGAGCTTGTTGAGCCCATCAGCGGCTACTGGATCCGAAGGGAACCAAAATGGTGGTGGCTGCTGTGAAGTGAAATTCGTAGGAAATCCAGTGTAGAACTCTCTCCGTTCCAAGAGGCCTCTGAGCTGTTCGAGCGTCTGAAAGCGGGCACTAATATGGCTCTGCATGATGAAGAAGGGCACCACGAAGACGAAGAAGAAGACATGAAACCTGATCTCGCGGAAAGCAAAGTCGATCTTGTCCTCCTCCTCGAGCACGTCGCGCAGATCCTCCCAAGCCACGAATCGCTTTTGCGAGCTCTTGTCCCGGGCTCGCTGCTTTTCGTCCGCGTCTGCCTGCGCGTCGACGTCCAGCTGCGCGAGCAGCTGCTCCCGCTCCGCCGCCGCGGTCTCCTCGTCCTCCGCGGTGGGCTCCATGGCGACCCAGCGAAGAGACAGAAGAGAGCGCGGCTGCTGCCGCCGCTGTCTGCAGGCAGCGCGAGGCCGTCGCCGGCAGCGCCCTGCTCGGGGTCCGGGCCCGGCGCCGGGCTCGTCAGCTCGCGAGGCGCAGCAGCTCCGGCACGAAGGAGCAAACTTGCAGCAGCTGGGCTGGCGAGAGTGACGAGCTCGGCCGAGCAGACCTGGTCGAAGCGGGTCGAAGGAAGGAAGGGTTTATGCGCTCTTGCGCGAACCAGTTCGCTTTCGCTCTCGCCAGCCGCGCGCGCGTCGCGACAAGGCGCGGCGAGGGGAGACGAGGCCGGAGGCAAGGCGAGACGCTGCCTGAGGCGGCGCAGGAGAATGGAGACCCCCGCTCCCAGGTCGCCCGCGGCGGCAGGCGGCCATGCCGGGGGCGATGCCAACGCCCGGCTCACGACGCCGTCGAAAACCCGCGCAAGGGCGACGGCGTCGACGCGGACACCGCTCTCGCAGCGCGCGTATGCAGGCTTGGGGAGGTCCGAGAAAAGCGCAGTTGTCGTAGATATCGGCCAGGGAAGCGTACTGTGCGGCTTTGCCAGAGAGGCAAGACCTCGCGTCGAGGTGGATACGCCGCAACCGCTGCGAGATCTGCTGGGCGCCGGGGCAAAGGATGAGCGGCAAGACTGGCTCGACGTGGTCTTGGCACTTTTCCAGGACATCTACTTTGTACATTTACAAACAAAACCGCGTGAGCGCCGCGTGCACTTGGCGGTACGGCACCACGCGCCCAGCGCACTTCTGAATGCTGTGGCGGAGGCCGTTCTAGTATACTTCGGGGCGCCTTCCCTTTATGTTTCATCCTGTAGTGGCCTGGCGCTTTTCCCATTTGGCCAGCGCAGTGGGCTCGTCGTCGATGTAGGCGCCTTGGAGGCGCGATGCCTCGCCGTTGTAGAAGGCGCAGCCGTGGAACCCTCGTTTCGTGCCTGCAGTCTTGAAGGAGCTTCTGTTGAGGCCCTTTTGCGCGACAACGGATGTGCCGAGGATTCCATCACGCAGACAGTTTTAGAGTGCTTATTGGCGACACCGCGCCAAGCGCGGTCTCTGGTGCTGCGTAACGTGGTCTTTTGTGGAGGTGGCGCACAGCAAGTTTCGGATGGACCGGCACGTTTGCTGCAAGGCCTGCGCGAGATTGTCTCTGCGCGGCCTCAATATGAATGTCTACGCCACGTGGTTCTCGAGTTCGCAGCGGTGCCTCGGAATGCTGTCGACGCAAATGGACTGGCTTGGCTGGGCGCAAGTATTGGTTCGTGTCTCGATTCCTTTTTCGCGCGCTCTGTGACGCTTGCTCTCTTCCAGGACAAGCCGACACTCTTCGGAGATGGCAACTTCTTTTGGTCACCGCAGCTCTCACGGTCAAGGGGCGGGGGAGGACAAATTTCCACGGGGATCTCCGATTTGTCAAGCGTAACAACGGCTGAAATTGCAACGGCTGGCCCGAATGCGGACGATGACAACGACGAGAGCAGCGGCACGGCTCACGTGGTGAAGTACACGATGCCAGCACCCGAAACAGCTCTATCTACAAAATCATAGGGCAGGATAAGAAACAGATTAGCTTAGGATAGACCATTGGCTTGTGTTATCTTTTTGGTAATCGGAATCGCGGTGGCAGAATTGCCGAAATTGCCTACGGGCGCAAAAAAACGAATGCCCAAGACGCTACAGTGAAAGGGCATGCCAACGCTCTTTGCAGGCAGAATCTACCTATAAAGTTCTAAAAAAAAGAAAAAAAGAGGAGTAGATGATGAAAACCCCCAAAAAAGGGGTGCGCAAGATTGCTACTTTATACAACTTGGGGGGTGTTTCGAGACGGCGTGGGCTCGTCGTCAACTGCTGTGGCGACAGGCGGATCATTGCTCTCCTCGTTCGCCGGACTCGCTTCGATGGGGGCCAAAATCATCTCGCGCTGAACTAACAGCTTGTAGTAGCGGAACGCGATGCTCACCATTGCGATCCAAATCATAGGGTGCACAATGAGCATGGCACCGACGATGGAGCGGATGGCCTCTTCGTCATCCTTGGGACGCATGTGCTCGTAGCGGTGGGGTGGGGGTACACGGACAATTTCGTGACGAAAGAGTGCGGCAATCCACATGAAAAGGTTGATAAAGTGGACCACAGCCAGAGAGCACAATTCGCGCGCGAACTTTCGTGCGATCCGAGGGCTATCTCGAACCGCTGCCTGCAAACCGGAAAAGGAGACGATGATGCCCAGCACGTTTTCGAGAGTGTCCACGAGGGCCAGGGGAATGTCAGATTTGACCTGGCGAAACTGGCCTTGCTGATCCTGATAATTAGCCTCATCGTCGTCATCGGGGCGCAGGTAAATGGAGATGGAGGTCATAAAGGTCAAAAAGTAATAAAAGAGCATGAGCATCGACATGACGCGAACACGGTAGCGCCAGATGCTCATTTCGTACTCTTCTTCAAAACTAAAGGCGGTGTGGTCGAAACTTGTCCTTGGCAGCTCGCCGCGCGCGATGAGCATCTCCTGGATGTGCACGGGAATGCGCATTTCGTCAAGCCCGGCGGCGCCACGCTGGCCGCCGGCGCCGCCTTCGCTATCGGCCCCTTCAGCCGCACAGGCTGCAGCAGGCTTGGGCACAAGGTGCACAAAGGTCTCATCTTTCACGTTGCTCTCCTTGAGTGTCTTTTCGTCCATCAGAAGTCGCCCGAGGCAAATGAGCCGCTGCCGCGCGGGAGGGAGCCCGGTCGTGCCCTCGAGCATGCGTTTGAGGCCGGCCACGGTTTCGGAAGCTGAAACACGGACATTGTGCGTCTTCTCGTCGGTGCTCTTGACCTTGACGGTGATGGCGTCTTCCGGCTCAGGGCCGGCAGCCACCTCCACGGTCGGCTGCTGGCCCTCGTGCAGCTCCTGCTCTTCGTGGTCTTCGTCCACAGCGCCCACCTTGGCGTACGTCGACATCTCCTCGTTCTCCTCCTTCTCCTTCACCGCGCACACGCTTTGCTGCTAGCTCCTGCGAGTGCAAGTGCGCGTCCTGCGCGCCGCTCGCGGCCGGTCGGCACGGCGCAGGCTCCGGGGCGCTGGTGCTCCCTCTCCCCGCTGCTCGCGCGGCTTCTCTCTCGAGCGCGCTCGGGCTTCGCTCGCGCGGGCTGATGGCGTGCGCGAGGTCCGCGTCGGAGCGAGTCTGTCTGATCCGATCTGATCTAATCGAATCTAATCCCGCCTCTCGCGCTCGCGCGTGCGGGCGTGCGCGTGCGGGGGGGCGCGCGTGCGGGGGGCGTGCGCGCGCGCGAAGGCGATGCGGGGCTGCCGAGCTGCTGCTGCTGCTGCTGCTGCTGCTGCTGCTGCGCGCCGACGCGAGTTCCGCCACGCGGCGCTCGGCTTCTGCTTTCGCGCTCTGCTTTCAAGTTGTGCGCCGAGCGCGTTGTTCCCTTTGACCGCCTTAAGCTGCACGGCGCGACAGAGGGCGACGAAGCCTGCGGGTAAGGTGGGTGGAGGTGCGCGCACCCCGGTGTGCACTGCCGCGCACCCCTCCTGCGCTTTCGTCTCGGTCACCGTCGGTCAGGCAGTCCCGGCGGCGCAGAAGACGCTCGGCAGAGCGAGCGAGGACTCCGGACGTGGATGCGGAGCCAGAGGAGGAAAGGGGAGAAGGGGGGGAAGAGGGCGACGAACTCGGGCTCCTGGAGAGGCAAGCCGGCCCGCGCGCCGCGAATCGGCGTGGACGAGGACCTGGCCCACACATTGCCTTCCTTAACGGCTCGGTCGTGCAAAAGGGCTGGGACAAGACGCAGGTCTCGGGCGCGTCCCGCCCGCCCACGCCCCGGGGGCTGGCTTAACGGGGACGAGCTGAAACAGCGGTCTACGGCAAGACGAGGCAAGGCACGATAGAGTCCTCAAGCTCCACATTGAAGCAAGTTTGTAGACTCTCACTTGCTGTCTCGTCACGTCGCCGGTGGGCATGAGGTTGGCTTTCGTCTTGGCGCTAGCAGGCTATTGCGCTGTCGGCGTCAACACGCTATCGATCTCATCATGCTGCATGGAGGGCAACGTTTGCACTTTGGGCACGATCGGGTGCCAAGTCACAGCAAACGTACAAAGTGGCCGCGCAAGCGATCGATGCACGCTAAATGCAGACGCCGATGAAGCTTGCAACGAGGTCGTGACCTTGACCATGACCCTTAGCGGTGAAGACGTCGAAGAAGACGATGAAATTGCCCTAGTACCAACTGGAAGCTGTACAGATGCTTTTCTTGCCGGGATTGACGACTTGTATTTTTCTACGCTCACCAGCAGTGGCAGTAATTCGAGTGGCACGTGGACTTCTTTGGTCCGAGCCCCGTGGACCCACGGCGACCACATCGTTTGTGTGCGGCACAAACTCATCGCAAGCTCCGAGCCTGCGACAGTGCAGGTGGACTGTCCAGCAAATTGGTACGCTCGAGGCAGCGGGGAACCTGAGAGAGCCGCAGATGCTACTCGTGAGGGTGGCACGAGATTTGTCGTGAGCACTTTTGTCCCAAACTCAGCATCAAACGAGACCTCGTTGACCTTTCGTGAAGCGAGGGATGCGTGCGCGGCTTTAGGGAGTGGCGCTCGGCTCTGCACGCTTTCCGAGCTTGAACATGGGGAAGGGTCGCGTCTGAGCTCCTCGTCACGCGTATGGACGAGCACGGAATGCACGCTTTCCAACGATGAAGGAAGCATCACAGGAATAGGATTTTGGACAATGGCTTCCAATAGCCCGTGTGCATATGCGGACTGCGCACCTTCTTACCCTGGGCAGCGATGCTGGCACGATGCAAAAAGATCGTTGCCATGCACAACCTACGATCCGAGCGATCCAAGTACCCGCGCCTCGTGCCCCAGCGACACGGATTGGCGGCTAGCTGGAACGAATGTAAGCATTCCCGCTTGGAAGGAAGCAGGGAAATGTGATGCGAGTGGTTCAGCGTTGTGTGGAAACATGGCAGGCTATACAGTTTCTGACGGCGCAATGTTTATGGGTGGCGAGGCGTGCAGCACACTAAATGTCTCGGACGTTAGCTCAAGCGGAGGAAACGGGGCGTATGAAAATCATGGTGCCGCGCCAAAAGTATGCGTTGCTTTGGACGAGTCAATTCTTGATACAGAAGCGGTCTGCTGTCGCGGAGAAATGCCAACGTGCTCGCTTTGTCCGTTCGGCTACACGAGTGAAGTGGGCAGCAAAGGCATTGAGTCGTGCAGTCAATGCGAGGAGACATGCGGACATGTTTGCGAGACGTCTTGCGGTGTTATGACAACATGCTCGACATCTGAAGCCACGGTTCGCGAAAACGAGGATAACTTGGGAAACCAAGACACCCTGTGCAAGTGTGAGACGGCGTGCAGTGCGCAAGGCCTCTGTGATGTGAACCAAGAGCTCTGCGGGCTCGCAAATAACAGTCAGACGCTTCTTCTCCGAGGCGGATCATCAATTGGCGGGTTTGGCCTCGAGCCGGCCCCAGTCGTTCCATCAGCCTTTTGCGACGATGTGGTCAATGGCACCGATGCGCTTTCGGAAACGTGTTGTTCCTGGGAGGACGCGTACTATTACTCGGCGAGCAGAGATGCAATGCTTATCCCTGTGGACCCTTTTGCGACAACGTCAAGTTCGACAAACGTTACAGAAAACAGTATCGAAGTGATTGGAGGCAAATCGTATCGAGTCGTGCGGCAGAATGAAGGGCCGGACCTTTTGGGAGAGGAGATGTCTCAAGAGGAGTGCAGCGAATGATGCGGTAATGGGTGGAAGCGCGCACGCGCACATTTGTGATGACGCAAGAGACTGAATGCCATGGAAAAAGTAGACACATGGTACTAAGAATGAAAATTTGAATTGTTTGTTTGCATGCTTTCGCTTCAAGTACAAAGAGTTAGCGATGCAAGGCCCTGGTGCCTGCCGCAAGATCCTCTGCGCGGTCATGTGGGGACACTCAGGACCGGAAAGGGTAGGGTACGAGCGAGTGTAAAAGTTATCTGTGTGCAAGGGAGCAGAGTGTGTGTAAAGGGGGTAGGGGAGTTAGGAACGGGCACGCGTACTAGCGCTCCATGTGCCTCGGCCTGATGATCGATTGTTCAAAGGGTCGTCCATTTCCCATGAAGAAGAAGAAGAAGAAGTAGAAAAAAAGGAAGGAGGAAGAGGGGAGGACAAGAAAGAAACGAGGCGACTTCGCGACGCGTCGAGGACGCTCACTCGTTTCAGTCGGCGGCCGCATCCCAGCTAAGCGCCTTTTTGCTATTGTTGTTGGAGCCGGAGCCAGAGCGACGGGGCTTGCCAAGAACCTGTGCGGCGCGTTCCTGCTGCGAGGCTAGCCACAAAGCCTGGTCGCGCGTCTTTGGGGTGTCGCTGCCAGTGGCGAGGCGGTGCTGTATCCTAGGTCGTAAGAGAATGGTGGCAGCGGCAACTGTGCGTGGCGTATGGCCGCCGGCCGCATCTTCAGGCTTGGCTCGCGAGGAGGCGCCTCGGCCACTGGGTTTGGAAAAGCTGGGGACGCGAATCGAGTTTGGCTTGCGCGCCGGCGGCGCCGGCGTGGCAATGGAAGAGACTGCGGGCGCAGGGGGAGCAAGTGCTGCACCGGGCGAGGCTGTCGCGGAGGATGAGGCCGCGGCGCCGGCGCGGGGTGCATTCGCGGGACTGGCGCGGCGTTTGTTTTTGGGGGAGTCTTCGCCGGCATCATCTGTATCCGATGGATCGGCGTTGCGACGCTTGCGCGCGGGGGGTCTGATGACGTCTCCTTTTTTGCTCGTGGACATGACAGGCCCTCCTGTGGACTTGGCGACCTTTTGAAAGTACTTTTGGGCGTGCGTGCGGATCTGGACCACGGTTCGCGTCTGAATCATGTCGGAGATTTTTTTCCATTCCTTGCCGTGCAGTTTGAGTCCTTCGAGGAAAATTGAGTGCTCCTCGTGGGTCCAGCGGCCGGCGTTGATGAACGATCCGGAGCCGCTGCCGCCGCCCTTGGCGAGCGCCTCACTCTCCTCATCATCGTAGCTTGCCTTGGCGGCCATCTTTTGTGCTCTATGCTCGATGTGCTCGCAAGATAGAAAGGAAAGGTTCAGGCCAGGCTAGGCCAGACCAGGCCAGGATCGACGTGGATACAATCGCTCGCTCGCTTGCTCGCTCACTCAAGCCAAGCTAAGCTAAGCTAAGCTGTAGCTGTAGCTGCGTCAACTCCAGTCGCACCGAGCCCCTGCCGGCCAGCCAGCCAGCTAGCCAGCCGGCAAGCTAGCTAGCTAGCTAGCTAGCTAGCTAGCGGGTGCTCGTTTGCCCTTGCTTTCTTTGCTTTGCCCTACTTGCTCACTCGCCAACGGACGGCGCGTCGAGTTCCGGCCGGCGAAGAGCCCTCGCTCGCTCGTGGACTCGCGCAGGCGCGCTCGCGCAGGCGTCTGCCCGGCGCACGCTGTCCCGGTCGCCTCGAGCGCGACCGCCTCGCGCGCGAGGAAGGCGGCTTGGCTTGGTCCCTCGCGGGGAGCTTTCTTTGCCGGCGTGCGCGCGGTCCTCGTCCTCGCCCTCGTCCTCACCCTCAATCTCGCGCGGCCCGACCCAATCTCGCGCGAGCGAGCGAGCGAGCGAGCGAGCGGAGGGAGGGAGAGAGAGACCGGGAGAGCGCGGGCGGCGCGGGGCGCGGGGCGGCGCGGGCGGCGCGGGCGCGCGGCGGCGCGACGCGGGGCGGCGCGAGAGGTGGCGGCCGGAAGCCTGCCTGCTTGCCTGCAGAAAGGGACTTTGATGATGATTCGAATCATTGCATTCAAACCATCCGCGCGGCAGAGGGAGAGAGGCAGAGCCGCCACTGCCACTGGCGCCACTGGCCTTTTCCGCCAGATCTTACCCGCCGCCGGGGCCTTCCACTCACGGAGCTGCCTCGTGTGAAGTTTCCCCGAGTGGACGTGCAAGACAGTGCCGTACCACACGGAGGTAAGAAAGAAAGCTGTAGTGGCGATAATGCGCCGAGTTGACAAGTACGGGCGGAGAGGGGCAGGGAGGAAATTTGAGAGGGATAGGTAAGATATGGAAAAGAATGCGCAGTGAACAGAGACGGCCGTCCCAAGGATTCGGGTGGCCGGTGCGGGGCGCCGCGGGGCGGAGAGGCGAAGTCGGTATAGCGGGCGCGCAGCACTGTGCGCGGGGCAGATACTCGTGTTGCGCCCCGGCATGCAGCAAGTGGATCTTTCCCGGCGGCGGTGCAGGGCAGGCTGGCGGCAAGCAAAGCAATGCATACGTGAATGCACAGCAGCCAGAGACAAGCCCAAGGAAGCACGCAACAGCAACCAAGGTGAAGCAGCAGGCGCCGATGCCACGAAAACAAGACCAGATGCGGAGCACCTCGCGCGGCCATGGCAGCTGCGATCGATCTGGCTGGCAGCCGGAGTGAGTGAGTGAGGGAGCGAGTGAGGCAGGCCGGCTGGTGAACGGAAATTTGCGTGGAAATGAGGTGAAAACGATGAAGATGATGAAATGGATCGAGGAATATCCATCTATCTATCCATGAAGGTGCTCTCGAGCATGCGATGCTGTTCTGTGCCGACCTCAAGAACAGACGCTGTGATAATGGACTCGCAGCCAACGGAGGTGACAGTGAATGAACGAATGGATGAGTGCATGCATGTTTGAATGAATGAATGATTGATTGATTTGATTGATTGATGTGAAATGTAATGTGTGCACTTCCATCTTCGTCTCGCGATGGCAGCCGCAGCCGCAGCTTCCCGCGAAGTCGGGCTCGCGGCTGCGAAACCGCAGCCCGGACAGACACCGACAGACAGACAGACGAGACAGACGGACACGCAGAGCGACGGGCAGCCAGACGCACAGACGCAGCTGCAGGCGCGACGGACGCGGCTGCAGTGCAGCTGCAGCGCAGCGTGCACTTGGATGATCTTGCCTCGCGCCGCGCTGCAAGTGCGCTATAGCCTCTCCGCGCAAGTGCGCTATCGGCGCCCGCAAGTGGCCCCTCTGCGCCATTCCGCACTTGCAGAGAGACGCGGGGCGGCGCCTGCGGCCACTGCGCGCGCGCACAGTGGCGCGCGCCGCGGCGCAAGTGCGCTATCCGCGGCGCAAGTGCGCTATCGGCGCGGCCACAGTGCGGCCGCGGCATTGGCGCAGTCGCGCTCCCTGCCTGCCTGCCTGGACGCCGCGGAAGAAGAGCAGAAGCAGCGCAGGCATAATACATACCCCGCCCAAGCCGCGCCGCTCGGTCCGCTGCCGCCCGCGAGCGCGAGCGACGCCGCGAGCGCGCGAGCCAGCCAGCCCGCCAGCCCGCCGGCGAGGGAGCGAGCGCGCGACAGAGCGAGGCGCCGCGCCGCGCCGGCTGCGCCCAGGAGGCTCGAGCGGAGGCAGGCTCGAGACGGAGCAGATCGATCAGACCGCCACCCGCTCGCGCACCAGCACCTGCGCTTGCCGGCGCCCCTGCGCGCGCGCGCGAGGACGCGGCGAGCCCGAGGCGGCGCTCGCAGCCCCGCCGCGCCCGGCCCGGCCCGACCCGCTCGCGGCTCTGGCTGGAGAGACTGGGGGCCGCCACCGCGCCTGATTAATGGCAGGACTTCGCAACTCAGTGGGCCGACACTGTAAGATCATAAGGTGGAAACTCCCCACGGAGCGCTGAGTGCACCGCAAAGAGCTAGCGTACACGCAAAAGGCGCCGAGCGGGCCCGCGAGCGCCCTTGGGCGCTTGCCTGCTCCCGCTTGTCGCCTCGAGCGCGCTCGTCGTCTTTGCGAGGGAGTCCGTTGGACCGGGGAATAGTATCCCAGTACCCAAAAAACAACAAGACACCCGACCTGCTGCCAACTGGGGACTGAGCAATTTACACTTCACTTGCTCGTGTCAATCAAAGCCTCTGGTTTGGCAGAACCCCCAGCGACTTGCTCACTGCTTCGTTTTGCTTTGCTTTGTTTTGCTTTGCTTTGCTTTGCTTTAACGTTCGGGTGATTTGATTTCATTTCATTTGCTCTGCTCTGATCTGCTCTATCAAGTTCTGTCATTGGACGTGGCGATAATAAAAAAACTACCTCGCTCCCATTTCTAAAGAAGAAAAAGAAAAAAGAAAAAGAAGACGAGTCGTCGCTGCTGCTGCTGCCGCACACCATGCCGTACCGCAGCACGCTCGGGCCAATGCCCGAGGAGGAGCCGCCCAAGCGCCGGGCACGCCTCATCATCTGCTCCAATGTCCTCCCCGTAAACCTTCAGCGCGACGAACGCACCTCCGAGTGGACCGCCGAATTTGACTACTCGAGCCTTTTTGAAGACGGACCCATGTATTCTGCGATGCGCGACATGGACCCGAACCTCGAAGTGCTTTACGTGGGTGTGCCGAGGGCCTTTATCCCCGACGATGACCGAAATCAGGTCTCGGCCCTCCTGGCGAGCATGAACTGCCACCCCGTGTACTGCGACATTCATCGCGCGCACAATCACTTTCAAGGCTATTGCAAGGGCATTCTCTGGCCCACCTTTCACAACGTCATTGATCTTTATGCGCGCATGGGCAAAATTGGCGAATCCGGTCAGCCGGACTACTCGCACGCCGCTAGCAACGCTGACGCAAGCAGCAACGGCAACGAAACCTCGTGGGCCCCTGCACGCTCCTGGAGCCCCATGGAGGCCGAGACGTGCTGGCCAGATTATTGCGCAATGCAGGGCCTCTTCTCCCGCAAGGCCGTGGAAATCTATTCAGAAGGCGATACGCTCTGGGTCCACGACTATCACCTGCTTCTGCTGCCCAGCTATTTGCTGCGCCGAATCCCAAACGCCAAGATTGGGCTCTTCCTGCACGTCCCTTTTCCTTCCTCAGAGATCTTTCGTACCCTTGCCACACGCGAGGAAATTCTGCGCGCCATGCTTTGTGCCGACCACATTGGCTTCGATCTCTTTGAGTACGCGCGGCACTTTCTCACCTCGTGCAACCGCATGCT
This sequence comes from Aurantiochytrium sp. KH105, assembly GCA_003116975.1. NCBI lineage: Eukaryota > Bigyra > Thraustochytrida > Thraustochytriidae > Aurantiochytrium > Aurantiochytrium sp. KH105. The sequence continues at coordinate 427,145 of BGKB01000042.1, forward strand.
CGGCCTTCAGCACGAGCCGAAAAAGGGTGGTGTCATCGTCCTGCACAACCAGGGCCGCGAGGTCTCGATCACGTGCTCGCACGTTGGTCACAACGTTGCCTACGTGCACAAGCAGCTCGAGTCGCACGAAATGCAGACCATGGCCCGCCGCGTGGCCAACTCGCTCGAAATCAGTTCCCGTCCTCGCAGTGGCAGCGATGTTGAGCGCCGCCAGATGCTTCTTGGCATCGACGAGGTTGAGGGCCTGCGCGGCCTCGGTCTCAAGCTGCTCGCGCTCGACCGCCTCTTTCGCGACTACCCCTATTTACGCGAGCGCGTTGTCCTCAAGCAAATCGGCCTGCGACTCGATTCGCGCCCGAACGACTACCGCCAGTGCCATGATGAGGTCGTTGGCCTTGTGGCTCATCTGCAAAAGAAATGGGGCAAACACGTCGTCGAATACGAAGAGCGCGACAGCATCGACCTCACGGAGCGTCTGGCTCTCCTGCAGAATGCCGACGTCTTCCTCAATACCTCGGTCCGCGTAGGAGTCGACATGCTGCCTTTCGAGTATCTCATGGCACGTCGTAACCCTGCGGGGTGCATTGTTCTCTCCGAGTTCTCTGCATGCTCGCGCGTGCTGCATGGATCTCTTCGCGTGAACCCGTTCAAGACTAGCGCCCTCGCTGCCACGATTGAGGAAGCCCTCTCCATGTCGGCGGCGGAGCGCACGGCGCGCTGCGCCCGCGACCTCGTCTACATTGAGCGTAACACGCTTGCTGACTGGGCGGATCGTATCATTGAGGATATTCGCGATGCGCACCAGGACACCAATGAGCCTGTGGCCAAGTTTGGTGGTGGCTTCGGAACGCGTCTCCTCATTCGCGCCAACGAGGTGCACAAGCAAATTGAGCTTGACAACGTCGAGTTTGCCGAGGCCTTCAAGGGATCAAAGCGCCGTGTCATTGTCCTCGACTACAGCGGCACCCTCGTCGAGACGTCGAGCATTAACATGTACATGAAGCGCGGCGGCACCGCGCGATCATGGCACTACGAAAAGGGAGGGTCTCGCCGCCCCGGCGGCTGTCTCGAAACGCGCGATCCTATTTCCGACACTACGCGCGGCCGCCTCATTGACCTCTGTCGCGACCGTAACAATACGGTCGTTGTCATGAGCTCTGACTTGCGCGACGAGCTCGCGCATGCTCTCGAGGGCATCCCGAACTTGGCGCTCATTGCCGAGAACGGATTCGTTTTCCGCGCCCACCCCGGCGCGCGCTGGGTCCCTGCTGTCGACGACGAGCACAACGGCGGCGGCGATTGGTACGGTGGCAATTCTACTGCCGGATATTATGCCAAGGAAACAGCAGGCACTCACAGCAGTGGGGCGAGCAGTACCCATAGCAGCGGCGCGCACAGCCACACGACAGACGGCGATTCTGTTGGCGACTCTTCAGACGCCGCTTCGCTCCCCGACGACTTTGACGAGGAGTTTCACGGATGGCAAGAGTCCATCAAGTTCGTCATGTTAAAGTACTCGAACCGCACAAACGGCTCCTTTGTCTGGGAAAGCCCTTCGGCCGTGTCCTTCAACTATGTACTCGCGGACCCGGGTCTCGGAGCCATGCAAGCCTCCAACTTGCAAATCGAACTCGAACAGGTCACCGTCAGCATGCCTCTCACGGTTGAGCCAGGCAAGGGTGCCGTGACGGTGCGCTTGCACGGTGTGAACCGTGGCACCGCCGTGCGCGAGCTGCTCAGCTATCTCGAGGTCCATCCCTTTACGGAGTCGGAATTCTCCCCCGGGCCGGACAAGCCCCATGCCAAGTCCGTGATTGACTTCCTCGCCTGCTTTGGCGACGACAACGAGGACGAACGTGCGTTTAGTGCTGTCAACAAGTACCGCGCGCCCAAGGGTACCTCGTTGCAGAGCTTTTCCGTGCGTGTCGGCAGTTCAGCACACTCCAAAGCCAAGTATTTTGTTCACGATACCGAGGATGTCACCGACGTTCTTGGCGCGCTCGTGGAAGCTTCAACGAACACCAAGATTCGACGCAACTTTAGTCAGGGCATGTTCGGCTCGGAATCGGGCAACAACAACAACAACAACGAGTCCAGCATCATGGGCAACTTTCGAACCAAGCAATCGTACGTCACCCTTTCGAATCACGACACGGAGCAACCCGGCGGGGGCCTACACCATTCATCCACTGCCGCGCCGGGAGGCGCTGGACCCCAACCGCGAGCTGGTCTGCCCCACACGATGTCGTATGTAGCCAGTAGCGCCGAGCTCGCAGACATGTTTGGTGGCCAGGAGAACCTTGTTGGCGCGTCGGCCTCGCCCTCCGCTATGCCTCCGACCTCGATGCCCAGCGCCGAAGACGGAGGCGGCTACGCGGACTACGACTATGCCTCTGGCGACGACGATGATGACGGCGGCGAAGATGGCGCCTTTATGGGAGGGCCACCCATGGACCCACGGAACATTCCGCCCACTTCGCCCTCGCGCGAGCTTGACACCGACCTCGACGATGACGATCTCGAGCACAGTGATCACGACGGGCGCTACGACGACGCCGATGACGACGAGCCTCATAGTGCAAACGATGATAGTCGCGGTCAAGCGGCAGACTCCAAAGGGGACAACCGCGTCATTCGGGAGTCTTCCAATGGTGAGCTGGTTGTTGTCGACGATGACTACGAGGATGGCCGCGCTGCTAACGGCAATGGCCCTCGCTCGAGCAAATCTCGAGCAAGCTCGGACCACTACAGCTCCGATACCCTCGACTCTGCATTTCACAAGGCGATGTTTTCCTCGGACGGGCTCGCCGAGGCCCCGACCCGCAGCGAAAGATCCAAGACTCCCAACAAGCCTCGTCGTCGTCCTTCCAATGACTATGACGACGACGATAGCGAAGATCATTCTCGTTTTCGCCCGGACTTTGCGGGTGAAAACTTTAAGCTTCTTCTCGCAGGTTTGGCGGGGGCCTCCTTTACTTTTGTGTTTTTGAGGCCGTCCCGATAGTTTTCGCTGGAAGAGATGGAGAGTGGAAGAAATCACCGCAATTCTTTTTATTTTTTTTTCTTTCGTAGTTGCTTGCGTCGTTCAAGACAAGATGCATATATGAAGACGACAAGCAATGTTGTATGAGTTGGATGCTCTGTCCGTTTGTCACGCACTGGGTTCATGAGCTGCATTCGTTTGTCAGCTGTATAGAGTCTCCACGATACGGAAGCAGCTTTTCACAATCGGCTTGCATGGACCAGACACAAGACATAAAAAAAAAAATCAGCTTCTTAAGTTGTCCAGAACATCTTGAGCCGACGCAAACTGGCTCATGTGGGTCTCAGATGCGCGGATTCCAGTCACCTTGAGAGGCATGCTGATGCAGTGCATATGGAGCTGTAATTGCGTATTAAAAGGGGGCGTCATGAAGCCGTAGACCACGCGACGATCCCCGCTACCTTCCGCCTCAATTGTCCTCTTGCCGACCTCCATCATGTGTTCGATGAGAGACGCGTGCTCTTTGGTCAGCGAAGTACACTCTTTAATTTTTTCCTTGGGAATTACGAGGAGGTGGTAATCTGCGGCGGGGTACTTGTCCCTGATCACCATCACTTGGTCGTCTTCGTACAATTTATCCACTGGTATCTCGCCATCAAGCATGAGCGCAAAGACGTTCGGTCTGAGATGGCACATCCCATAGTGTGCCCACGCGAAAGGCAGCGCTGCGTAGTACGACGCCGTGGCCCCCATGGCCCTGTTGATCAGGTTCGCGTTCTCCCGGCGGTACTGCTCCGTGTGCAGGTCGTCACGCTACTCGCGTGCGTGCGTGCGTGCGTGCGTGCGTGCGTGCGTGCGTGCGTCCGGGCGTGCGTATGGCGAGGAGGGCTGGCTTCCCTGGCAAAGTGATCGATCGTTGATGCTGAGGCCTCGCTCTGGCCGGCTGGCTGGCTGGTCGATGATGAAGGGTTTGCTGGACGACCGCTTTTTCGCTGTATCACGAAATCTGTGGAAGAGGTACCTAGTGTGCACACTGTTCACTGGACGTCACTGGACAGCAGATCGGAACAAAGACAGGCTGGCTGGATGGTCTGCGAAGACCTGCCTCCTCGCACAAAGCCTGAGGGCGTCCGTGGAGAACCGCGGCGCCTTCTCCGCCTCGCGCTCCACGTGGCGTTTGTTGGTGGGACTCTTGATGGGCTCGCTCTCCTCTTTTCCCCGCCTCGCTCTGCTCTATTTGCAAGTATCCGTTGCTGCCTGGTGCTATAGGGCCAACTTCGTTCATAGACAACGCAGAGCGACGATGTTGAACTTGCTGACGTAGTAAATGCGCAAAGTCGTTCTTGATGTCAGGCGCGAAATGGCCCGGGCACTTTGGAGAACAAAGCAAGAGGCACGGCCCGCAAGGGTGTTCGTTTGAGTCTACAAAGCCCCAGCCAACGGTTTGGGCCGGGATGGACAAGGATGTCGAGCACGAGGATGTGTTGCACGCGGAGACAAGCAATGAGGGGGGACACGAAAACGCGGAGAACGATAGCGAACATGATGATTCTCCGAGGTCAGAGTCCGGAATCATGACACTCACACCGAGAGTGAAGCTCGGGCTGGCGCACGAATTTCTTCAAGGTGATGATGACAATGTCAAAAATGAAGGCATCAATCCACCTAGGTCTCGCGTAAAGCATCTGCAGAGACCGCATTTTGTGCGACTCAACTTCAATCTTCTTGCGACGCGAAGCGCCCCAGTACTTCCTTCCTTGGGAACCGGGGAACGTGCCTTGTTCAATCTGGAGGCAGCCTTGGACGACGACGAAGCGTGCGAGGCCCTTTTGAACGATCTACGTAAGTCGAGTATCGCGCGAGAGCGTCTTCTTTCGGATAAGCATGACAACATCTTTGGCATCTTGGCTGATGCACTGCAAACAACCACGATCCCGCGAAAAAATGCGCCCCAGGTGCCGTCAAAACCTTCACCGCCGCAAGAGCCTTCAAGTGGAGCAGTCCCGGGGCTTGCAGTCGCGAGACTCCGCCTCTCAGCCATTGCCCAGAACCAGACCACCCCGAGCAACAGCAATAATGTTTGCGGCATCGACTCGACACAATGCACAGCCGACCCAGCGCGACATGCTCGCGCAGATCGCGCGGCGGCACTCGTTCTCGGTCTCCTCATGGAGAGAAGTGGACGGGGCGTCTTGTCAGATGACCGCGTTCCATGGTCAAGCATACTCAAATACTTTGCAAGTAGCGCCTCAATGCTGCAGGGTTCATGGGTAATGTGGGCTTGCGACCATTTTCAGGGAGCTCAAATGCTCACGCGTCTTCTCATGCCGGCGCCCGATAGAGTAGCATCCGAGACTTCTGTCGTTGCCAGCTCATCTGCAAGCTTTCCGCATGACGATGCACCGGAAAATGATGCCACAGACCGCGATGCTTCTTCTTCGTTGAGTATTACTTCGTCTCTTGGGTCGCTGCCTCTTGCAGGTGATGAGCTTGGAAATCCAAGTTCCCCAATTGTCCGTGCACATGAAGATAGCAATGGAGAAAGTGAGACCGCGACTGGAGGAGTGTCGTCGAGCGAGATGAACAGTAGTATGAAAGATCGAGAGATTCTCCCCGCTCTGCCATTGGTAAACATCGAAAAGTGTACGACAAGAGTTCGCTGTGGAGATCGCGACGATGCTGGGAGCTCTGAGACATCAGCGACGCAAGGAAAAGGTGATGCCTCTGTTGGAACAGAAGCAAACGATAAAAACCGCATTCCAAGTAAGGAGCATTTGGGTGCAGGGCGGCACGGTGTGGTGGAGACTGTACTTGGACGTTCAGACGAAGCTCTCAAACGTTGTGCTATTCAGCCTCGACATCTGCGCAAGGAGCGAATTCCTCGGATTTTTAACGAAGTGTGCGCCTTGCGCCTTTTAACGTCTGAGCAGACGCATCGCAAAAAGACGTTTGTCGTACCGTTGCGAAGGTACGGCCGGCTGTCCAATGGTGATGGAGATATCTACATTATTATGCAAAGGGCCAAGTGTAGTTTGCGCGATTGGCGATCCGGGCTCGTTACTTCCTCCATGACCCAAAGCTCTCCAGCGTGGATGGAGACGCTCTTGCGAATCTATGTACATATCGCTGATGCACTGGCCTTTATTGCGTCGCACGGAGTTACGCATTATGACGTACGCATGGACAATATACTGCTGCTGCCACATGGCGAAGGAGGCTTTGACCCGGTTTTGGCAGACTTTGGCGAAGCCTTTTGTGCGGCGCCAGGAATTACGGAAGAGGAGGATATGGTATTTGCGAACAAGGCAGGTCCAGTGAGACGTCCGAGTGACGATTTCCAATATGAGTCTCGAGGGACGGAGTGCATCATGGCGCCAGAGATGCTGACGGTGTGCGAACCATCGCAGGCGCGGCGGCGAGCCAATCACGATCGGCGACAATCTTTCCGCTTTGGTACCTCTGCACCGGCTGACGTCTGGGCTCTGGGCTGTCTTCTTTTTGAGGTCGCAACGGGCGACTTTCTTTACCAGGAGGCTCTTGACGCCTGGGCCACCTTTTTCGCGCGGCTCACGCAGCAACAACAACGAGAAACCGACGCACTGCCTTTGCTACCAGAGTCAGCACGAGAGCGATTCATTGAAGCTTGTTTGGGTCCTGTCGTGCCAGAAGAGCAGGAGAAGCTTTCGACCGAAGCGGATGCAATGCTGTCGAGCCTGGTCGTGGGTGCCTTGCAGACAGATCCACGAAGGCGCCCGACAGCGACGGCTATGCGAGACCGCGCTGTGCGCATGCTTGGCTCTCCGGACCAGATGAGGTCACCGGCAATTACAATGTTGTAGTGTGTGCAAATGATCATTATATGTACCTGACCTCGAAGAGGGTTGGGCGCATCTTCAAAACAGTCTGCACCTTGACTTACATCGCTTCGTAACGGGCCCTTTCCTTCAACATGAAGGTGTATGCTGTGTTCAATTTGTTTCCGAGATTCTGATTCCTGTCCTTTGAGCAAAGGGGGACGGACCTGTGTGTATCACTGAGCTTGGAAAAGGAAAAAAGGAAAAGAAAGATGTTTCTTTTTGAAAAATGTATTCACAATGTCGAGTTCCTGGACGTCTTGCGCGAGGACCGCGCGTCGGCTTTACTTTGCTTGGCAGCTTCAATTTCTTCTGCGATCATTTCGTTCCAAAGAAGTCGGTAAGGACCCGTGTAGCCCCATGGTGAGGTTGCATCGTCGTTTTCTGTGACGTGAGTGGTGTTCGAGTGCCCGGCAGACACCATTGTCCAACGATGACCCGTCTTGGGACCAAGTTCGAGCTCAAAGACGCCACACGGCGCAAATGTGAAAGAGAGGTCCTCAGGAAACGGAATGCCGAGTAAGCCCGCTACGAGACAGACACTGGCAGCATGAGAATAGCAGACTACAGTTTTGCCTTGAAAGTGCGTGGTGAGAGATCGCCCGAATTCGATGTTGCGACGCATGTACGACTCCGGGTAAAGCTCCGCCGGCTTGCCATTCTCCATGGTATCCGGCTCGATCACGTTGAGCGGTTCGTAGCTGGGATCGATTTCAGGAAAGTACGCGAAGCGTTCGCGCGCTTCAGGCAGCCTGTTCGTAAAGTGATGCGTCTCTGCGAGGCCCTCCTCGATGCACATTGGCGCCCCGAGTCTTCGCGCGAGCGGCTGCGCCGTCTGGATGACGCGCAGGTACGGTGACACAAGGATGACATCGGCTGTTTCGCCCAGCTTGCTAAGCCTCTTTTCGACGTGGTCCGCGGCCTGCTCCGCCTGCCGAAACCCGAGCTCGGAGAGCGGGGGGTCTCGCGAAAACAGCCCGAGGTCTTCTGCGCGCTGGGCCCAGTCCGGGTTGGCATAGTCGTAGCGAGCCCCGTGGCGCACGAGGATGACGCGCGTCGTCATGGTCCCCTCCTCGACCTCGTGCTGGCCCTCCTTCTCCGCCGCCGCCGCCGCCGCTGCTGCTGCTGGCGGTCTGTCTTCGCGGGGTTCTGCCGCGTCTTCTCCGCCGCCCCCGCGCTGCCGGGACCTGCACCTGAACCAGCTGCTCTTCCGCGAGCCGCTGTTGGAGGTCCTCGTCTGCATCTGCGCACGTGCGACTTCAAGGGGTTCTGGCGCCGCCGCCTGGCTGCCTGACGCCGCCGGTGGTATGCTACTCCTACTGCCAGAAAGCCAGAACTTCACTGTCTGCTCATCGATGCATTATCGCGTTTGGGCCTCGGGCCTACAGCAGCAGCGGCAACAACCCGACACGCGGGCGATGACGCGAAGGAAGATGAAGGTGTCACGCGGAAACACCGCAAGGCACACTAGTTCCGGAACTAGTTCGCGACTTTGCGAATTGCGGCACCGTATTCATTTGGTCGCACCTCCGGCCTGCCTGCCTACGCTTTGCCTGCCTGAGGCTTTCGATTTCACTCTGGGCTCGGAGCGATGGACGAAGACTCTGGGGATTCTCTGTTTGCTCTGAGAGAGAAAGACGGATCGAGTGCCAATGTCCGAAGAAATCTCTGCGGCAAGAAGACAGATTTGCGAGTCTTGGAAAAAACAAACCAACAAAAAAAGCACGGATGAGAGACGAGAGACGGTTTCTTTTGCAAAAAATCGCTTTGTCCCCGTGGTTATTGCACGCACACAACATTCGACCTCGTGATCCTTCGGTGGCGAGGACGAAGCAGAAGCTTACGCGAGCGAGCTTGCAGGAGCCTTCGCGAGCGAGCTCGCAGGTAGAGCTCGTGTGCGAAGCGAACATGGCAGGCTTCCACCGGGCAGAATGCGCCGAGGGAACCCAACCAAGGTCAACGACGACGCCACGAAGGCGAGGCTTTCACACGCACGAGGTGCTCCCCTTTGGCTTCGAAGAGGAGAACCAAGCTGCAAGGAGAGCTGCGAGACGAGCTCAGAATTATGCGCGGAAAGTGGCTGCTCGCGAGCGCGAAGAGCGCGAGCAAGAGCTTGCCGCAAGGTGGTATGCTCGACAGGAACCTGCAGTCGAGAGCGGGCCAGCGCTGGCCAAAAGACGCGTGCGAGAGCGCAAGCGACGCGAGGCTGCCGAAGAGCGCCGCAAACAGGAAATGCAAGCTTCACAGCGCTGGTATTTGCAAAATCCAGCGCATGAACTGGCGCCGAGTGCCGTGGACGCTGCGCAGGAACACACGACGCAATTTTTTGCCACGCAACGAGAAGAAGCAAGAGCTAGAGACGAGGCTGAGGAGATACGTCAAAAACATATTGAAGAGGCACTCTTGCGGGTCTTCGCGGCCCGGGATCGATCCTTTGCGGTATCCAGAGGACCGACGCTCGAGGAGCAACGTTTGCGAAACGCTGTACCCGTCTTCAAGCCAGGGCCCTACACCAACAAGTACATTGAGACATATGCCCGTGAAGCTGTTGGTCTGCCACGTCGCGTCTTCTCACACGAGTAATATTAAGAAATTAATACTATGGCCATGCCTCACGCCTCACTGCAAGTTCGTTTTTTGACATGGCTGCGGGTCGTAAGGGAAGCACATGATCGAGAGAGGGTTGGCCCGATATGATGAACAGAAAGAAACGAGTTAAAATTGCAATGTGTGCTTTCACTAAAAGTTNAGAATCCAGCGCATGAATTGGCGCCAAGTGCAGTGGACGCTGCGCGGGAACACACGACGCAATTTTTCGCCTCGCAACGAGAAGAAGCAAGAGCTAGAGACGAGGCGGAGGAGACACGTCAAAAACATATCGAAGAGGCACTCTTACGGGTCTTCGCGGTCCGGGATCGATCCTTTGCGGCATCCAGAGGACCGAAGCTCGAGGAGCAACGTTTGCGAAACGCTGTACCCGTCTTCAAGCCAGGGCCCTACACCAACAGGTACATTGAGACATATGCCCGTGAGGCTGTTGGACTGCCACGTCGCGTCTTTTCACACGAGTAACGTTAAGAATATAATACTATGGCCATGCCTCACGCCTCACTGCAAGTTCGTTTTTTGACATGGCCGCGGGTCGTAAGGGAAGCACATGATCGAGGGGGGGTTGACCCTACATGATGAACAGAAAGAAACGCGGTGAAATCGCATTGTGTGTTTTTACTATAAGTTTACAAGAGAAGAAAGCAGGCTGTCTCTGCGCGCCTGCAGATAAGCAAGGTGAGAATCGAGGCTTTCGCGCGTCAGTGTGCGCCGACGTGGGCGGCCAAATGAGATGAAACAAGGGCAAGCTTCATTTCCCAAAGATCCAAAGCGAAGCCACGCCTTGAGCGGCGTCATTGGGGAGGCGGGCGAGCTCGTCGGTGCCTCCGGCCTTTCGAGATCAGGAGCGTCTTCGTCGTCTGGAAGACCGATTGCAGCGGCAGGGCGCGTGACGTTGCTGGTGCTGGTGCTGAGGCTGCTATGACTAGAGCTTGCGCTGAGTCCACTGGGCCGAAGCGACACATTACGTCGAGCTTCGGCGTCCGCTTCCGGGGTTTCTGCAATCGACGCAGGTGCAAAGGCATCTATTGCGCAAGCAGACACTGTGTCCGGTAGGGCTCCCGAGGCACGCGCTGCCCTGAGCTCCTTTTCGGAAGCCCAGACTGTAAGGTTCTTGTACGCCGCGAGAAGAAACGTGTAGCGCATGTACTCCTCATCAGGGCTGAGACGGACTAGATTCACCGCGTAGCCAAGGAAGCCAGGAGCCCGGATTGGCTGCATAGCAATCGAAGGATGGGGCGTGAGCAGTGAAGAGATATTGTCTTGAGAATAAAAGGAGACGGGCCCGCGGTAGTCTGTGCACTTGCGGAAGACAATGGCATCATTGGATCGCGAAAGGATCACGGCCGACATGGCATACTGCCGATAGCTACTGACCGCGAGCGAGATGGCGGCGTCGTCAAAGTAGCCAATGTTGCTGACGAGACGAACCACAGCACCCTTTGGCATTTGGCAAAGCGCGCTAAGCAGCTTGAGCTGCGTCTTGAAGTGACGCAGCTCGGCCTCGGTCTCGAGAAGACAGAGCCGGAGGTAGGCGCGCTTGGCATCGCCGGGCGCGCCCGGGGCGGGCAGTTCTCGAACGCGAAGACGTTTCTCCAGCTGATGTCGATGCGGTGTCCAGAGTGCCATTTCCCGACGAGGAGCCGTGCAAAAGCGCATCATCGTCCTGCACGTGACGCTGAGCGCGCCGAGCGAGCGCGGGTCCGCGAACTGGAGCACGTGCTCCACGACGTCACAGTCGAGGCGGCCAAAGTACTCGAAGCGAGCGCCTCGCTGCGCCGATCCGCGCGCGGCGAAGCCTCCTCCCGCGCGGTGACGTGCGTTTTCCCGCGCGCTCTCCGCGGCGACCGACTGCCAGAGCTCGCCAAACTGCAGCGTGAGCGCCGAGGCGCGGAGCTGGTATTCGGTCGGCACGGCAGACATGACTGCGCTCGCCGCGGCCCGCGAGCGCGCCACCGTCGTCTCGCGCGCCTCGAGCCAGGCGGGGGACTCCAGCGCGGCCCCGGCCCGCCGCAGGCCCGCCGCCGCGCCCTCCACTGCCGCGGCCACCGCCGAGGCCGCGAGCTCGGGCGAGATCCAGCCTGCGGAATTCGCTTCTACGGGCCGTGCTTCACCACCGTCACCGTCGTGCAGAATGCGGAACCAGGACGGAGAGGATGAACCGAAAGGCAGAAATGCAGGTGGAGAGGGAGAGGGCGAGGATGAAGACGAAGACGAAGACGAAGACGAAGACGAAGACGAAGACGGAGACGAAGACGGAGACGGAGACGGAGACGGCAAAGGCTGAGGCGAGGGAGAGGGAGCGGAGGTCGCCGCAGAAGATCTGGACGGAAATGATGTGCGCTGGGCCATCAGGACGAGCCGCGCAACCGCAATTCTTCTCGCAAAGATCGAGGAATTGGCAAAGCGTACACGCACGGGTGCTTGCAGGGTTCGAAGATGACGATGCAGATTATGCGTGCGAGCGACGCCAATCGCAGCCTGACCACAGCTGTATTCAACTCCAACGCACGCCAAAAGGCCTGCACGAACGACCTCGCCGTCACTATGGAGTGTGCCGCGCTCTCAGTCAGGCCAGCCAGCAGGTCCGTGCGCTTGCCCTTCTGCAACCAACCAACCCCCTTGCCCTGCCGTCTGCTCCTCCTCCGCCAACTCGACCACCCGACGCCGCGGATCCTTTTCTTCGCGGCCTCGTGCTCTGCAGCTGCTGCTGCTCGCGCGGGCTTGCGCCTGCGCCCGAGCGGGTCCTCGAGGGCGGCCGGGACCGGGACCGGGACGGGGACCTCGAGGGCTGCGCTGCGCAAACTTCTGACGCTCGCTCGCTCGCTCGCTCGCGCGCGCGCGGCCGACCCGAGGCCGAGCGCTGATCTCGGTCTGGTCCTGGCGCCGGGCCTCGCCCGCGGCGGCGGTCTCGCGGCGCGGGCGGGCGGCGGGCGGCCACCTCATCGGGACCACGTCATTGGATCGGATCGTGGATGCGATCTCCATCTCG
>BGKB01000043.1:0-18027 GCA_003116975.1 Aurantiochytrium sp. KH105
CGCGTACAAGTTTGCCCCGGGTAATAAATCAGTGCTAAAAACGCACTTCAGAAATAAAGCCTGGAGTGGCGTGCTCGAGGTGTCTTTCCCGCACTCGAGGTCGGTCTTTCATTTCCGTTCCCACACGTGGCGCGAATGTGGTGTGGCAGCGCGAAGGCGGCAGCGGCGGGTGCTCTTGCAACAGCAGATTGATTGCGCGCTTTCATTCACGGCTGAGGACGTCACCCGGCAGACGGACGCCACCACTCTCTCTCGCTTCTTACCGCACTTGTCGCTCCGCCCCTCTTTATCTCTCGTTATGAAGATGAAATGGCCCTCGAGAAGTAACGAATCCTTGCGTTCGTTCGTTCGTACGTTCGTTCGTTCGTTCGTTCGTTCGTTCGTTCGTCCGCTCGCTCGCTCGCTCGCGCGCTCCTTCTACTTGTGTTCTTGCCCAGTGCAACTCGTACACTGCAACTCTTGGTGGCTCGGCGACCAGCTAGAAGTAAGCCTCGAAAGCGTGGTCTGGCTAACTGCCTCTCGAACGCGCGCGCTGGCTCGCTCTTGCGACTGTGACTGCCTGAGTTGAGTGGCTAGCTCCCGGCACGGCTGTCCCGTTGATTCGTGTGCAGCAGCAACTTCGCGCCTCGTACCCAAGGCACGCGGTTGCGAAGGAAGCAAGAAAAGAAAGAACCTTTTCAACAAACCGACGAAGCATCGACCGCCAAGTTTGAACGAAGTGTGAACCAAGGACAGATGAAAAATAATTCAAATTGACACACAGGATTGCTCGATCGATTGATTGCTCGATCGATTGATCGACAAATCGGTCGGTCATTCGGTCGGTCGGTCGGTCGGTCGATCGATCGATCGATCGATCGATCAATCCCTCGCCGGGCCTTCATCTGAAGTTCCGCGCCTGCGACATCATGCATGCATGGGTGGACCAAGCAAGCCGCACTGCCGACACCGCGCGCAGGCTCCGGGTCCAAGCTGGCGTCTGCTGCTGCCTGCACATCTTCCTCCCTCTCCGGGTGATCGGTGTGGTGGCAGCGACGCTGTCGGCATCTCCCGCGCCTCTTTCTGTAATTCTACTCTCAATCACATCCCCTCCCCGCTTTGCGTTGCGTTGCCTTGCGTTGCCTTGCGTTGCGTTGCCTTGCCTTTCCTTGCGAGGCGTCGCGTCGCGTCGCGTCGCGTCCGTGGCGCGGCGCGGCGCGTGACGTCGCGTCGCTGTGGAAATGCCATTTCCTGTGCAAGAATTCTGTGCCGGCCGCCTCCGCGCGCCCCCTCCCCCCCCCATGTGCGCAGTGAGCTTTTACCGCCGCAGCCGCTCGCTCCGTGGGCCGTCGGAGCCGGACGCGAAAGCCCGCTCCGCCCGGCGCCAGCGCGTCAGCGGCGCGTCATGCTCGTGCCTGCTCGCTCTCCCTCGCCTGCCTCGCAAGGCCGCGCTCCTGACATGTGAATAGATGAATGGAAGGAAGGAAGCCAGGCGGGCGTCGCAGGCCGGCCTTCCTGCTTGGCCACTGGGGCCGCGGCGCGCCGCGCTCCAAGCTCTTCGGACTCGAACTATTTCTTCGGCCGGCGGACTCCAAGGTCTTCGGAGTCGAGCGCCGAGGCGTCGGTGCGAGCGCGGAGGCTTGCTCGCTTTTGCTCGCTTGGCCGCCTTCTTGCCGGCTGCGTGACGGGCGAGGCCGGCGCCGTGCTGCGCGCACGCCTCGGCTCGGCGGCGTGACTGGCGCGGGCGGAGGCCGCCAAACTCAACGCGCACGCACGCACGCACGCGGCCGAGGCGGGCTTCGCGACGGTTGATCGATTGACGAACTCGCTTGGATTGATTGATTGATTAATTGATTGATTGATTGGCTGGTTGCCCATGGCGGACTGTGAGAAATGAACAATCGGTGGAAATGTTTGCCATTGATTGACCTGCGTGTCGCGCCGCCTCTGCAGCTCGTCGTGGCTGGCTCGCAGGAGGGGGCGTGGGATCTCGGCGTTCCAGTTCCTCGCGCCCTTCTTTCTCTTTCCCTCTCTCGCGCAGCCTTCTGCGACCTGGCTGGCCGTCGTGATCACGTTCCTGGGCGATGGAGCTGCTTGCCTGATCACCAACCCGTGGGAGGAGGAAGAAAGAGAGGAAAGAATACGAAATGCAAGTCACACCACCCGTAGCCATCATGATACTACTGTATAGCTATAGCTAATCCCTTTCTTTTCTATTCTATTCTTTTCTATTCTTTTCTGTTCATTCTTTGAAACTATTTTTTTTGCGGTTGCAGCTCGTCATACGTAAGACGCTTCCCACAAAAGAATGCTTTTTTCTTTATTTATTCTAACCTTTTTCCTTTCTATTCTTCATCTGTTCTTTTTGATTTTAAATTTAATTTCTTTCAAGCCCTTCCCTCCCAAACAAAAAGAAAAAGAAGAAAAATAAAAGATTGTTTTGTAATTTTTCTCGAACATCTTTTACGGTTAATTTTCATCTTGTCCGCCCTCGATCCCACATCTTCCCCCAGTCGATTTCCCTCTTTCTCCTTTTAGTCTTGGCCCCAACGCTCTCCCCGCAGCGGTGTGGACCGGCGCGCCAATTTCCACTAGCCCATGCGGGCCTCTCCTCTGAACTCCGGCGCAAGAACTCAGGCTCAGGCGGGAAAACCAGGCTGGCTGGCAGGCAGGCAGGCAGGCAGGCACGCAAGCAGGCCGAAAGACTCGAAAGACCTCGCCGCACGCCAGCACAGCGCACCCGAGCGCTTTGCTTCGCCTCGCTCTGCCTCGCTGCGCCTCGCTGCGCCCGCGTGACCCCCCGCCGCGTCAAAAGTGAAAGGCCCGCTCCGCTTAACGTCGAAGCCGCGAGTTCGCGGGTCCGGCCCCGTTCTTCGCGAGACGCTGCCTGACGCCGGCCTGGCTGCCTGCCGGGTCGCCGCCCATCAATCTACCAACCAACCAGCAACCAATCAACCAGCCAGCAACCAACCCACCAACTGGCCTCTCGTTTTCGCAGCCTGCCTGTGCCGCCTCCCACGGTGGCGCGCGGCAGCGAGCTTCTGCTAGTTGCGGCCCCCGCGGGGCGCTTTGTGCCGTACTCCGCGCCTCCCTCCGCGCGGCGCAACGTCGGGTACCGCGCAGTCCCTAATGTAAAGAATGAAACTTTTAAGGCCACGGCACTCTCGCCCTCGTTCCCGCGGCCGCTGGCCGGGTCCGGCGTCCGTCGGACTTGATCCGGCCCCGCGGCGCGCGGGGCGGCGCTTTGTTCGGCGGCTGGCACAAGCTGCGTCGTTTTGTACTCGTGACGGACATCGCTGTCAGCTGTCGCGCACAGTGGCATGCATGCAAACAGTGAGACTGGCAGTGACTGCTCAAAAGGAAAACCGTGGCCTCAAAGTCAAAGTCCCGCTGCTGCTGGAGGCGGCGGGCATGGCTCGATCATGGACCGACCGATCGAGCTCCGTCCGGGAGTTGAGAGGACCCGCGCGCGGATCGCGGAGCGGAGCCGAGGGACGCTCGTGATGCTCGCTCGCCTGCTCGCTCGCGGAGACGCGGAAGCACGGAGCGCCGACGCGGTTTGGTTTTCTCACGAGCGCGGCGGCGGTTTGCTGCAAGTTGGTCGGGAAGAAGAAGATGAGAATGGCGAGTGGAAGAAAGACCATCGCGACTGACCAAGGAAAAACTCGCCTCGTCTTGCCACGCATACCGCACCGGGTTCGAGAAAGAAAGACTTTCTCCTCGAGACGGCGAGCCGCGCAACCAACCGACCGTGCGACCGACAGAGCGAGCGACCAATTTCTTTTGTTCAAGTGAGTCACGCCGGCGGCGCCGCGCTTGCGGCAATTTCTCGTTCTAAACAGAAATTACAAAATGGCCAGTGCAGCATGGCATGGCATGGCATGGCATGGCAGGCGAAGCAAGCGAGCAAGCACGCTAGCTTCCCGCGGCCGCCATGTAGAAAGAAACAAAGAACCGTGGCGGCCCAACAGGCTGACCAACTCACGGTCAGTGGCCGGCAAGAGCGCCACCAACGACGCTGGGGACGCCTCAGCCAACATGCACGCACGCACACACGCCGGCGCGCCGGCGCCGTGACGCCAGCCAGCACGCAAGTTCGCATGCATGTATCAGTCTCTCTCCGTGAGCACGAACTAGTCCCCGTCGCGTGCTGCGCGTGCGCGCGTGCATGCGTCTCCCGGATGCATACTCATGCACGCATTCGCATGCAAGAGCCGGGGTCTGGTCCGGCCCTCCTCACGCCGCCGGAGCAGGCCGCTAGAGCCAAAGCTAGCGGCAAAGCTAGATCTTATTACTGTTTAAGCCGAGCCAGCCTCCGAGTCCTTTCCCCAACACAGGAAAAGCGTCCCTGCGGCCAGACTTTTCCTCCGAAACGCAAACTGGCCGCGCTCGCATCAGCCAGCCGGCCGATTGCAAGAGCGCAGGAGGAGGCACGAAAGGACGCGGAAAAGGATGCCGCGGTCCATCGCAGGCACGAAGCTAGCTGCCTGCCTGCAGCTCGTGCCGCGTCGCCTCGCGTCGCGTGGCAGCTGTGCTGGACTTTGGGCGGCTTCCCAGCACCGCGGCCCGGCCGCAAAGCCGACGTACCGGCCGGCCTTCCCTCCTTCCCTGGCCGCCCCATTGGCCCCGACGCGCGGAGCTGCCCCCCCCCCGCAGCCCCACCGCGCTACTGCTGGCACGGACGCTGCGGCGGGCTGCCCGGGCAGGCTATAACCGGGCTTCTTTGTGACGCTTTCCGATGGGGCACGGCCGCCCCACTGGCCACTGTGGCCGCGCAGACGTAAAGAAGATAGGATGCCTAGCACGCAGACAAAGCAGAACTCGCTAAATACACGCGCGAGGCCGTGCAAAGGGGAAGGAAGCCACGCTCGGCGAGGGAGGTGGCTGCAGCCACCAGCCAGTGCAGAGGCAGCTGGCTCGTCAATCGTCTCACGCAGATTCGCTAGGGTGATCTATCTATCCAGCCTGATGGATTGTGGGCTGGCTGCTGCTGATCTTTCTCCTCGCCTGCGCGACTGCACCTCGCCATGCCCGATTTCAGCCAGCCTGCGTAGCTCGACTGGCCGCACAGGACCTCGCTCGTCGATCGCATCGCGCGTCTGTCTGTCTGTCTGTCTGTCTGTCTGTCTGTCTGTCTGTCTGTCTGTCTGTCTGTCTGTCTGTCTGTCTGTCTGTCTGTCTGTCTGTCTGTCTCCCCACGCCATGCTGTGTGCCCTGCCCGCCAGGCTGAAAGCGAGCGACGCGGCGGCTTGCCAGTTGCCACCGACAGCGAGCGCGCCCCGCGTCGTCAATCTTGGGCTCCGGCCGGCCGCCCAGCAGCCAGCAGCAAGCCATCCGGCCAGTGGCCGACCGCGCGAGACGGCGCGGTCGTGATCACGCTGCCTGCTCTGCTTTGCACTGCTCTGGCGACGAGTTCGCGCCTCGTTCGGCCGATCGGTCGATGAGTCGGTCGGGCGGTCGGTCGGTTGATCGGTTGGTCACGAGAGGACTCGGCGAAGCCGCAGCAGCAGCAGCCAGGAGACACAAGCCGAGACGAGCCGGAGGAGGCGCTTGATCGCTCAATCAATCGATCGATCGACCGACAGATGCGAGCAAGAGGTCTTCCGATCAGTCGGAGAGAGGAGAAAAACGAAAGAACGAAAGAAACTTGTAAGAAAGAAACTTGAAAGGAAGAAAAATAGATAGGAAGGAAGGATGAACCAAGGAAGAAAAAGTTGAAAGAAGTGAAAGACTTCTCTCTCCCTCTTCCCCACCCATTCTCCAGTCTGCCGCCTTCGCTCCGCCTCCGCCTTGGCCGCCTGCCTGCCTGGCCGTAGGACTCCCCTCCCTCCTTCCCTTCCTCTCTCTGGGTCACCAGCCCTCTGCGTAGAGCTGGCTGGCGGGCAGCTCGCCGGCCAGCTCAGCTTCCCTCCCTTCCTCCCTCCCTCCCTCCCTCCCTCCCTCCCTCCCTCCTCAGGGGTCCGCGTGCGCCCTGTTCGAGTCGCGCGTCTCCCCGCGCGAGCGTTCCGAGGCTCCGACCTCTGCGCAACGGCGGCCACGGTGTCCCGTCACGGTCTCGGCCGTTGCGGATTCCGGCCGCCCCCTCTCTCCCACTGGCACTCGTCTCGTTCGCGCCCGTCGCTCTTGCACCTCAGGCCTTCTCCTCCTGGCGGCTCGCCTCGGCTTGGCGCTTGCGGCTTGGCGCAGCGGGGCGTGACATGGCGTTGCGAGGCGCCTCGGCCGCAAGCTGCAGCTGCCAGCAGCCAGGGCAGCAAGACGGTGCGAAGCGGTGCGGTGCGGTGCGGTGCGGTGCGGTGCGGAGACCCTTTCGGGCAACCATGGATGGCCGCCGGGGCGCCCTCGCGCACCTCGCCGTCGCGCGCAACACGACCGACCAGTGGAGACCCATCTCTGGCGTCCTGCGTCCTTGCGGCGCCCGCGTTCCTCTCGCCAAACAAGTCTGCACTCAGCCAGCCAGCCAGCCTGCCTGCCTGCCTGCCTGCCTGCCTGCCTGCCTGCCTGCCTGCCTGCCTGCAGTCGCAGCGCGAAACGATCGTTGGCTCCTGCACCTTCTTTCATTTTCCTTTGTCTTTTTACTTTCCCTTGTTGCGTCTGCTCCCTCAGGTCTTTCAATCAAATTCGTGAGAAGGAGGGAAAGACGAAAGGGCGGCGGCGACTGTGGGCAGAGGGGCGACAAGGGGCCCGGCGACCCAGCTGGCCGGCCGCGCCGCCACTGCTACCCTCCATGCACTCACTGGCAGTCACTGTCAGTCAGTTAGACAGGCGGCCAGGTTGCTTGGCTGGCTGGCTGGCTGAGCGGCCGGGCCGGAGGGAGAGAGCCGCGGCGGCCGTTCCCGTGGTGGCCCCATGGCGGCCGGTGGGGTGCCGTTCAGAGCCTCCGCTTCCGCTTCCGCGCGAGCCCCTGATTCGGCTCTGCGCAGGGGCGCGTTGCTACCCCTTCTTTTCGCTGGCTGGACGCTGATTCGTTTTCGCTGCCAGTTGGGCCTTTCGTATCTTCACACTCTGCGTTCCTGCGCGCCCCGCTGTAATAATCGGTAGATACTTTGTACAAAAGAAAAAAGAAAAGAAAAGAAAAGAAATTTTAAAGTAAAGTAAAAATGAAAAATGAGGAAATTGAGGGGAACTGGAAAGCAGGAGATGCTTTCACTGCACTCATAATCGCGTAAATCTCAGCGAGAAAAAGGGACAGACTTGCGAAGCGAAAAGGAACGCAAGAGGCCTCAGTCGTCGTCGCCATAAGCCAAGTAAGCACTTCTCCTGTCTCTGATCTCTGCGTATTTCACCTTCGTTATTATTTTAAAAAATTAAAAATAGCTTGCTAGCGTAATTTGCGCGTCCCCACCAGGACCTTCCCTCACCATGGTCAAAGAAACTTTCACCAAGCTCGTCATAAGCTAAGCGCTTCTCTCGTCTCTTGTCCTTGCGTTCTTCAACTTCGTAACAGCCACCAGGAGCAGCAGGAGCTTGCTGGCGTAATTCGTGCGTCTCCACTAGGGATTCTTCTTCCCAAGAAGCTTTCGCCGAGCTCGCCATAAACTAGTAGGAAGCGCCTCTCTCATCTCTTATTTCCGACTTCTTCACGTCCGCAACAGCCTGCTGGCGTCATTTCCACGTCCAGCTTGGATTTTCACTACAAGGCCTATCACTTCTTCAAATTGTTTCTCGCCGCGACTCAGCCAATCTAACCTCGCTCCGGCACTCGTCCCGATGCGGCCTGTCGGCCCAAGAAGAGCGAGGCCGTCCCAAGTCGTCCCTCAATCTCGCGGTTCGGTGCTCAACGCGCTCCGTTCGCCCGGCCCGGGCCTCTCCGCACCCCTCGCGTGTCGCCACTCCGCTCCGCGCAACCTCTCTCCGGCCACTCCGACGCGCCTCTCGGACAGAGCCGTCTCGCTGCGTCCGCTTTTGTCCAAGCCGCCTCGCCGCCTCGCGTCGAGTCGCTGGACAAGACCCTCTATTGATTTACTACAGCGCGAGGGGTAAGTCCCCGTCCCTGCTCCGATCCCGCCGGCCTGCGGGACCAGACTCGCACAGCGCAGAGCCCGTCGCAGCCACGGAGCGCAGACCTCGGCGCACTCGGCTGCGGGTGGCGCCTGCGCTCTCCGGCGGCTGCTCGAGCGCGCGCGCCGCGCCGCCTGGCCGCGTTGTCCCGGAGCACAGCACCGCAAGTCAGGCGCGGAACCCAGCCGGAGGCAAGCATATGGGACCTGGGCGCCCGAGCTAGCTAGCTCGCTCCGCAAGGCGCAAGGCCCCCGCAGAGCCCCCGCAGAGGCCCCGAAAGGCCTCGTGAGACCCGCAGCAGCCCGCAGCGGCGCGCGGAGTGTGCACTGTTCACGGCCGTTCGGTTGCGAGGCAGCGAGCGCAGGTCTTCCGCAGCGGCCCCGGGCAAGGAAGGGTCTGGGCACCGTCGCCTGGCCGGCGGGTGCAGCGCGGGTGGAGGGCGACGCCCCCGCGCCAAGCCTGGCTGGGGCTATCTTGCCCAGCTTCTTCCCTGCTTTGGGTTTCTTCCTTTGTTTTGAAATTCTTTCTTCCGTGGTGCGGCGCAGACGATTTGGGGAAAAGAAAGAAAACGCTCTGAAGAGGCCTCTCTCTGTGAGCGACACGAAGTTGGCCGGCTCATGAAAAGCGGCGAAGGTATGAAAGAAACGTCTTGCTCCGCCGCGGCCGCAGGCAACGAACCAACCGCCGAGCCGAGCCGAGCCGAGCCAAGCCGAGCCAAGCCGAGCCCCGCCTCCCCACGAGGACCCACAACGGCCTCGCGCTGCCAGCAGCAGCCAGCTGCCAATCCATTCCACCCAACCCTCAGGCGCACCATGCAGCGGGCTGGGCCTCCCGCGCTCGCCCGCGAAGACGCCCACGGAGACGCCCGCGGCGCGTCCTTTCGGCGCCGCGTCGAGTCATGTCAAGTCGAGTCGAGTCGAGTCGACGGCGCGGGGCCTGGCGGGGTGGACGCAGCGCAGCGAGAAGGGCCTCGGAGCCATCGATTGGCGATCGAGCGCGCGCAGTCTTGGAGCCGCGCGCACACGCAGCTACTATGCACGCACGCGCACACGCACACGCACACACCTCCCTTCCGCCCGCAGATACCTTCCTCCCGCAGCCGCCGGCCGGCGGCATGCATGGCCAACTTTGCTGCCACGCCCTGGCTGGCCGCACGGGTTGGCCAAAGATCGCTGGGTCGATGGATCGATGGACGCAGCTGTAGCACGGCGCGGGCCTTGGCGCGCGTCTGCGTCTCCATCGCGTCTTGGACTTGCGCTGCCCTCGCAGCTTGGCTCGCGCAGAGGCTCTTGAAAGAAGTGCGAGAAGACAGCCGAAGAAAGACGGACGGGGAAGCAGAGGCGCCGCCAGTCGCCCCCCTCTGCTGCCCGCAGGAAGGAACGACCCAGACAGAGAGAGGGAGAGCGGGAGATGATGGTGGAAAGGGCAAGCTCGTGCGATGCGCTGCGATGGTGATTGGATGGAGAAATCTCACTCGTGCTCATCGAACGGTCGATCATTCCTAGATGCGAGAAAAAACAGGGAATGGCAGGCAGGCAGGCAGGCAGGACGCGAGCGCCATCGTTGGTTTGGCTGTTCGTAGTTTTGTTCGCGCGGAGGAACGAACGATCAAGCGAGCGAGCGAGCGAGCGCGCGATCGGTCGATTGATTCATCAATCGTTCGCGGGGGGTGCACAGCGAAGATCGTCAGACGCGGGACAGTCGTACAAAATGCTGCGGTAGGCAGGCTGTGCTGGTGAATGCTTGGATCCCGGCTGCGGTGGGGACTTGCAGAGAGATAGATCCTTGTGCCGTCCTGGCTGCAATGCATGCTGCCTGCTGGACAGCAGTGGCACGCTGCTGCTGCATCCGGTCGTTCGCAGCGCGATGCCTTGCGTCGCATGGTCACGCGTCACAATGCCGGCCACTACACTGCACATCACCGTGGGCGCGGATGGCAAGCAAGCATGGTGCAACACAATCTAAAGGGGATTTCACTGATCTTTCAACGACCCATCCTTGCAAACCAACTTCAAACAAACGGATTCAGACACCGAGCAAGCGATGCTGTGCAGTACGTATTCCACGTATACTACCCGTCTCATGTTCCATCTTCTGTGTTGCGCTGCAACTAACTGCAATCAGCGATGGGTCGACCCTTCTTTCGATCAATCGATCCGCGACCGCTTCTTCGCGGGCCGCCGCTTTTTCCTCGCCTCTGCGCCCGCCAGCCAGCCAGCCTGCCAGCCAGCCACGCCCGGCCTGCAACAGCCCGACAGCAGCCCGACAGCGGCGCGGGCGGGCGGGCGGGCGGGCGGCCCATCCGCAGCTCGTATCGCCGTCTCTGAAAAAAAAAATCCGCGGCCTCGTCTCGACGACCCTTCTTCACTCCTCCCGATGCGCCTTCCTGCTGCAACCGCCGGCGGCGGGCAGCACTGCAGGCGCGCTGCTCGTGTGTGGTCTTCTCGGCCGTGGATGGATGGGTGGATGGTGGAGAACGATCGGCGGTTGGCTTGGGTCAAGCGGAGGTACGCTTGGGCGCAACGTAGAAACGAGGAGGGGCAATTCAGCCAGGTGGAGTAAAGTCAACCAAGTCAGGTCAGGTCGAGTCAAGACTGCCCTCGAGAGGCCCACGTCGGGAGCGAAGCCCCGGTTGATGGATCGATTGATCGACCGACTGATTGGTCGGGCTAATCCTGAGAAGCGGTCGCTCGTGCGCGCAGCCACCGTTTTGGAACGCGCGGGCGCGATGCTGCCACCTTTGAAAGTCCCAGGGTTGATATGGTTGGAGGCAAAGACGGGCAGCGTCTTTCATTGCAACCGCGCTGCACACATCCCGTGCGCCGTTGCGCCGCTGGGAGTTGCGCGGTTGTGTTGGCGCGTCGCGGCGCGACTGGCAGCAGCCACTGCTCCCGCGGCCTGAAATGCCTGTGGCGTCGTCGCGCAACTGCGCCCGCCTCGCCCGCCCTCAGCTGCTTGCGGCTGCAGCTGCTGCTGCTGCTGCTGCCTGCGCGTGCTTCCCACGGATCGTGCGAAGACTCACGGGCTCGCGCAGCCACCAACGAAACCACGGGCGCGGCGCGATTGCAGTCGCGACCGTGAGAAGGGAAGAATGAAGGCACCCACGAGAGGAAGAAGCAAAGAAACAAAGAAAGATAGATCGATTGATCGATCGATAGATAGCTCGCGAGCGTGCGCCCATGTGAGCGTGCGCCAGCGCCACGACCCGAGGGAGGCATGTGCGAAAGGAAAGGGAAACGAGCTGCGAATTACGACGCCTCGCGCGGCGTCTCGGGAGCTCCCCTTTTCCGGCCGTTGCTTCACACAGTTGCCCTTGTATCGCCCGCGACCTCTACCCTCCCGGGACTCCCGCACTCGCAGCCGCCACAGACCACACAGCCAGTCAGACAGGGAAGGGGATGAGGGAGGGAGGGAGCCTTGCAAATTGTGCACGCACGCACGCACGCGCGCACGCATGCACGCGCGCGCTCTTTTAGTCGGTCACTGTGCGAGTGTGTGTTTCTGTCTATCCCAAAGTATCTTATTGTAGTATGTATACATAATTTACGTTTTCTTGTTTCGTTTTTTTTTCGATTCCACTAATTTTCCTTTTCTTTTTACTTTTTCTTTTTCGTTTCCTACTTTATCTTTCGTTTCGAAACCCATTTCTGCCACATGGTTCCTCTGCGTGTAAGAATCTCACGACGCCATCATGTAATTTCCAGGCTAGCGGGCCGGCTGGCTGGCTGGCTCGCTCGCTTGCATCTTCTATCAGCGTATCTACAGCTGCACGCACCACTGCAGCGCTTCGGCCCGTGGCTGGCGGACGCGTGCGGCCAGATCGTCGATCGATCGAAAAGGTCATGAACACATCACTTTGGCTTGCCTCTTGGCGTTCCTGCAACACAAGCACGCGACTCCATCCACCCGTCCATCCATCGCGCCGGCGTCTTTCACACCCTCGTCCTAAAGATCTTTCTTCTCGCGGCCGCCCATCAGTCAGCCAGGCCCGCGTCGGCCTCCTGACTGCTGTTCGTATCGTTGGGCCGGTCGCCCGTGCTGCTGCATCTTTCTTTCCATCTCGGGACTTGGCGTCCCGACTCTGTGGCCGTCCCCTCCATTCATGCATGCATCCAAGGCAGGCACGCGGGCCGACCGCGAGGCCCCGGTGTTAGGAGCTTCGCGCGCCTGCAAACCGACGGACGTCGCGGGCTGGCCTGCCGGATCGCCAGCCTGCTTGCTACCACGGCTGCTCGTCTCGGCGCGTATCGATCGAATCGCATCGATCGTATCGATCGTATCGATGCGCTGCCGGCCCCTTGCCGCTCGCAAGGGCTCCCGAGCCGAGCCCGGAAGAGCAGAGCAGAGCAGAGAGCAGAGCATAGGCGGACGCCGAGCCCGGGCAAGAAAGCCGCGGACGGAGGACGGCTTGGTCACTGAAGGTGGCGACAGGCAGGCGGCCGGCCTGGCAGCAGTCCGAGGCGGAGTCAAAGAGCGTCCTCGTCGCGCAGTGCAAGCTAAGCTGGCTACAGAGCAGGAAGGAAAGAAAAGAAAAGAAAACAAAAAAGAAAGGAAAGGAAGGAAAGAAAGGAAAGGAAGGAAACAAAGCCTGGAGTGCAAGGCTCGGACGAGGCCCTGCCCACCTTTATCCTGCTCGCTACGGCCTCCTCTGCTTCTTTCCTTTCCTTTCCTTTCCTGTCCTTTCTGCACCCACAGAACGACTTTCTGCGCGCCGCCCACAGGAGCTGCTGTTGTTATTGCATGCAGCAGTTCGGGTCTTTCACCCCCTTCAAATTCATTCATTCATTCATTCATTCTTTCTTTTTTTTCGCTCTCCTAATTTTTTTATTTGTCTCCCCAAAACATTTTTCTTTTGTTCTTCTTTTACTCTTTTTTTAAATTATAACTGTGGGTCCCTTCCTTCCATCCTTCCTTCCATTCTTGCTCTGCTTCCCTTCACTTTCCGTGCCTGCTCCTTTCGGGGCGCACTATCTTGCTGCTGCTAGCCAGCCATGGCCAGCCAGTGGACGGCGGCCCCGCACGCCAGAATCCCGTTGCATCGTGAGCGGGCGACGTCGTCCGCGCTCGGAAAACCGCACCCGTTCACAGCCGCGACAGCCTGCACTGGCCGCGGCAGCACCGACTCTGGCTGGCCGCACGAGCCCAGCCGGCGGGGACCTCTCTCTCTCGCTCTCTCTCTCTTTGCCGCTGTCAACGTCAAGCGCAAGCAGGACATGAAAACCAACGGCCACCGGTCGCGACGGCCCGGCCCGCAACAGCAACCAATGGCACCGGCCAGGCGGGCCGCCCGCACGCACGCCCGCTCGAGCTCGAGTCCGCGAGCCACACCTTGCCTGCCCTCGACTCGCGCTGCCGCGCACTCGCTTGCTTTCCCGGCCTGTGGCCCTCGCTTGCCCAGGTTTGGTCAGCATCTCGCGCACACGCACGCAGGCAGGCAGGCAGGCAGGCAAGGGCAAACAAAGAAACAGAGAGGCATACCTACCTCGCCTCGAGGAATCCCAGGGGTGCGGCCCGCGGCCCGCCCACTGCTCGCTGCTGCTGCGTCGGCCGGCGAAAGACGCGGCGCATCGCCGGGCTCTTTGTCCCGACCGGACCCGTGGGCGGCCAGCCGCAACGGCAGCGGCGCCAAAGGCAGGCGCGGGCGCGGGCGCGGCTACAGCGCAGACGGCACGGTGCGCGGCTGCGGCTCGTGGTGGCGGCGCGCCTCGTGCGACCAGTAGGTGCTCATGGGCGGCGCGCGGAGGCGCGGAGCGTGCAGTGACGGGGAGCGCGGCAGGCGGGAGGTGAAAGACAGGCTGCAGTGGAGGGGGGATCCGTCCTGGAAGAAGCCCCAGCGGCGCGCAAAGCGGCCGCGGCGGGGCCACAGAGGCGAGGGGGGAAGGACGAGGGTCTTTCAGGCCCCGCAGCCGAGCCGCGCGCGAACGGCGGAGGACAGACAGAAGGGAAGGAACTGGCATGGTGGCTGGTGCAGCGCGGAAAGCGCAAGGAGAAAGAAAGAAAAGAAGACGGATGGATAGATGAATGATAGAAAGATGGGTGGCTTCGCGTGGTCTGCTTTGGCCTGGCCTAGCTTGCCTTGGCGTGGCGTTGCGTGGCGTGGCGTTGCGTTGCGTGGCGTTGCGTGGCGTTGCGTGGCATGGCTTCCGGATGGGCGGGCCGGCCTAAAGGTCGGCCCGCGGGACACGCACGCGTTGAGAGGAGGGCCCTAAAAGGAAAGGCCCAGCCAGGTTTTGAAAGAACCAAGGAGTTGGCCCTAAATTGGTCGGCTGAACGAACGAACGAAAGAGCCAACGAGCGAACGAGCGATCGATCAATCTCCAGGACAGACGAAAGACTACCCGCATTGCAGTTGCCTGCCCGTCACAGCTGAATGCTGCCTTTTCTTCTTGGGGACAGACACAGTCCGCTCGCCCAGGCTTCGGCGGGCCCTGGCAGGCCGTGCGGCCAGACGCCTAGCCAGTGGCAGGCGGCTAGCTGGGCGTGGCTCTAGCGGCTTCAGCAGGGCGAGCTCGGGCCTTACAGTTAAGGGGTCGCATGGGCGCGCCGTTGCTTGCTGATGCCTGAAGCTGGCTATCCGGTCTGATGTGTGGCTGCAAAAAAGAATATGGATACGCTCTCGAGTGTTGAACACGCCACCGCTAGCCATTTTATTGCCCAAGGCGCATAAGTGTGGTGGGCCAAACAAAGCCGAGCGCGCAGTCACATTCACTGTCAAGGAAAGATAAGTTGATTGACTGTGACTGTAAGAGATACATTGATTGAGAGCCAGATGCAATGGAATGAATGAGGAAACAGCTGCAGCTGCCAACGACAGATAAAGGGTCGGGCCATGTTAATGATTGCTTGCTTGCTTGCTTGCTTGCTCTTGGCCTCGCCTTCGCGCGCGCGATTCGAGGCGAACGCAAGCGGTTGCGTGACGGGCGGGCCTCCGCAGCTGCCTGGTAGCCGCCGCGGCGTCTCTCGATCTCACTCTGAGCAGGCAGCAGCTGCAGCCTTCCTTGCTTCCTTCCTTCCTTCCTTCCTTCCTTCCTTCCTTCCAGGGCGCGGGAGTTGGGCTTGTTTTGCTCTGCCGCTGCAGCTCCCTTCGCCACTGCGGCAGATATCCGACATGCAGCATGAGCGGCGACGGCTGCTTATTCTCCGGCTCCTACTGTCACATTGGCGGGTGGCGAAGAACCATGTCACCCGCGACGAATGAAGTAGAAGTCTTCGAGGCTAAAAACCGGGTTCTTTCTGCCGTGCCGCTGCCTGCATGCTGCCACTGCGATCTGCGCGAAAAGCCAAGCTCGAAACGGGAGAATGTGGCCGGCAGGACCGCCCCGTCCCACTCCATTCCACTTCTCTGTCCGCGGAGGCTCCGGGGGCGGCCATGGCCATGGCGGCCGACCCGCCCGCCACACCATTGTCGAGCGTTGGCCGATCGATCCATCGATCCATCCATGGCGAGGGACAGCCTGCTTGCTGCCTATCATCAGCGACCCTTCAAGACTCCCGTCGGTTGCGGGCGACGCATCGTTGATTGGTTGATTGATTGATTGATTGATTGATTGATTGAGGTAAGAGCAAGGAGACAAAGCCGAGCCTAGGCCGACCAGCGAAATCTGAGGTGCGAAGAACCAGCAACACAAGAGATCAGTCACAGATCAGTGGCGGATCTTCTATCTCCTATCATGATGGCCGCCAGGCGGGCGGGCGGCAGCGGGCGGGCGGGCTGGGAAGAATCGCGGTCAATCATGTCAGTCGGTCGGTCGGTTGGTCTCTCGCTCGCGAGCTAGCTTCGCTTCTGCGTGCTAGCTTTGCTTGCTTGCTTGCTTGTTTGCTTGCTTACTAGCGAGCGAGGCCCGCGCCGGCCTGCGGCAAGAACCTTGTGGCCGCACCGGCCGCAGCTCCCCCCTCCCTGGCCGGTGACCACTCCGGCGTCGCGCCATTACGGGTCCGCGCGAGCGAGAGCGAGGGAGAGTCCGTCGAGAGAAAGAGCTCGCGAGCGCAAAGAGCTCGTCCTCGCTACAGCGAGGCTTCCTTCGCCAGCCGCTCGCGAGAGGCTGTCGCGCACGGCTGCGGCAGCGACTGCGGCTGGCTACCAGGACCGTCCCCAAGCGCGGCTCCAGGCTCGTCCGCGCCGTCCAAACGGGCGAGCCCAGGCAGGCAAGAAGGCCGGCAGGCAGAAGCGAGCGCGCAGGCCGTGGCCGTAAAGCAGAGCTGACCAGCCGACAGAAAGACAGAAGCGGGGACAAACAGGCAAGGCAGCTAGCTATCTTTCTTTTCCTTTCTTCTTGCCTTCTATTTCTTTCTTTCTCTGGCTGGCGGGGGGCTGGACGGTCTTTCATCCCGCTCTCTCCGCAGCTGCAGCGGCTGTGTGTCAGGACGTGAGTGCACGCCGCCCGCGCTGCGGGGGGGAGGGACCCCGAGGGGGAGGCGTGCTCGGCCGTGGCAGGCAGTGGCGGTTGGCATGCGTGGGCGGCGAGAGGGAGGAAGCAAGGAAAGGGAAGGAGGGAGGGAAGGGAGAAAGAGCGGGGCAGCAAGCAAGCAACTAAGCAAGCACGCGACAGCAAGCAGCGGGACTGCATGCGTTTGGGAGGAAAGGGAGGCAGGAGGAAGAGCGCGGCGCCTCCGGCCAAGAGAGATGCAAAAAGGAACGCCGTGCGGCGGAGGAGACACATGTGGGGCGTCCAGCGGCCGGCCAGCTGCGGCGATCAATGGAGGGAAAGACGTGGAGCCGAGGACAGTGGTCCGCGAGGGGTGCGCAGAGCACAGGGAGTCCTCGCGGGCGCCATCGTCGTGGCCGTCGGCCGTGGCGCGGCGGCGGAACGGAAGGGAGGGAGGGAGGGAACGGTGGCGGAAGGCGGGCAGGCACGATCGCTATCTGGCTGGCTGGTTGGCTGGCCCTGGCGGCTGGATTGCTGACATTAGTGCTAGCGACTTTTGTTCGTGCTTGATTGTGTTCTGCGGCACGGGCGTAGCGCTTCCGAAAGCTTCTTTCATTCTTGTGCTTGCCTTCTTTCTTGAATTTTCGAGGTTCGCTTCAAACAGCGCAGCGTGGAGAGGAGACGAGCGAAGAAGAGCAGCCGCTGCGGTCACGCACGCAAGAAGGAAAAAGAAAACAAGCACGCAAGCAAGCAAGCAAAAGCACGCCAGGTCGTGCTAGCTGTGCACGCGCCTCTCTCTCTCCATCCTTCCGCGGGACAGACGGTCAAAAAAATCAGTCAATCAGCCAGATATAGACAGACTGACAGACAGACAGGCAGAGAAACAGAGAGACAAACAGACAGACACGTCAGCTCGGGCCGGCCTAGCGTGGCTAGGCGTTGTGGCGAGGACGCGTGATCGACGGTGATCGATCAATCTGTCGGTCCTTGCGGTGCGTGCGTGCTGTATGTGCCGTCGACCGTGTGAATGTGCGCTCCGCCACCCACCGCTGGCCGGGGGGGAGGGTGAGAGGCGCCACAGCAGCAGCCGCTGCGGAGAGGGCCGGGGGCTGGATAGACGTCCACCCCTTAGGCGAACCCCGCAGTGCGCCCGCATATTTGGGTCGGGGAAGGGGACAGGAACTGCGGCGGCATACTAGTGTCGTGGGACGCCGCGGCGAACTGCGGGCGCAGGCGAGAATGACGGATGTGTCGAAACGGGAGAAGTACGAGGATCAGCACGGGCAAGAAGCTGCGCGCGACTGCGGGTGGGAGGGACCTGCCTGTCTGCGCAAGGCAGCCAGCAAGAAGCCAATCAATCATAATGGGATTATACCGCAAAACAGTGGAAAAAAAATCTGCTTTGTGGCTGGCTGGCTGGCAAACCGGCGCGCGTGTCTGACAGATCTGGTTAGTCCCCGGAAATCTTTCCTTCCAATTATCC
The DNA here is from genome assembly GCA_003116975.1 of Aurantiochytrium sp. KH105. NCBI lineage: Eukaryota > Bigyra > Thraustochytrida > Thraustochytriidae > Aurantiochytrium > Aurantiochytrium sp. KH105. The sequence continues at coordinate 17,827 of BGKB01000043.1, forward strand.
CACCGAAAAAGAAAAGTTTTGAAAAAAGAAAGAAAGTTTCGGAAAAGTAAAAGAAAATTAAAAATAATTGTTTTGACATGAATAAAAAAGAAATGAAAAGAAAAGGAAAGGAAAGGAAAGGAAAGGAAAGGAAAGGAAAGGAAAGGAAAGGAAAGGAAAGGAAAGGAAAGGAAAGGAAAGGAAAGGAAAGGAAAGGAAAGG
>BGKB01000043.1:18052-137995 GCA_003116975.1 Aurantiochytrium sp. KH105
AAAAAAAAAAAAAAGAAAAGAAAGGAAAGAAAAAGGAAAGAAAAGAAAGGAAAGGAAAGGAAAGGAAAGGAAAGGAAAGGAAAGGAAAGGAAAGGAAAGGAAAGGAAAGGAAAGGAAAGGAAAGGAAAGGAAAGGAAAGGAAAAGGAAAGAAAAGGGAAAGAAAAGGGAAAAGAAGAGGCAAGGGGAGAGCAGAGAAAAAGGAGGCAACGAGGCCGCAGCAAACCTGCAAAGCACCTCGGCCGTCGCAGCAGCTGCGAGCCCAAGGAGGCGAGGCAAGAAAGAAAGCAAGAAGAAAGCAAGGCACGGCGGAGAGAGAGAGAGTGAGCAACAGACGCGGGCGAGCGCACGGGCGCGGCGCGGCGCATTGCTCCCTCGCTGGCCCCTCCCCTGTCTCCCTCCCTGGCCTTCTCCACGCGCACCTCGCGGACACAGAAAGGAGGGCGGCGGATCCGTGGCGCGGATCCGCGGCGCGGATCCGGGCGGCCCACCTACCCGTAGGCTCCGTCCCAGTCCCTCCGCCTCCGTGCCTTGGCGACCTTGGCATTCACGTCCAGCACAGCACGACACGGCGCCCCCGCCCGTGCCTCGCCGAAAGAACCGCGCGCCCGATCGCGGTGCTCGCGCGACCGGCCCAGGACCCGCGCGCGCGCCAACGCGAAAGCGATAGAGGGCGAGCGAACGCCACAGCCACTTGTGTCAGATCTTGGCGTGCGCCTAAACCTTCCCTTGCCTGTCTTGACGAGCTGCGGGCACGATCGACAGCTCGAGCTACCAGGCAAAAAGTAGAAAAGCCAAATCCGTAAAAGGGCAGAAGCGAGCGAGTGAGCAACGTGCACAGATCGAACTGCTCCACATTTACCATTGCCATCATGACCATGAGGAGGACGAGCTCTGCTCATGCGGCCAACGCAGACCTACCTTCATCAGCACATCACGCTGCCGCGCTGCCGCGCATGGCACGAATTGTCAGGATGCTTGATCACGGGCGCAATGGCGTCGTCGCGCTCGCCACGTGGGCACCAGATAATAATAACAACAGCCACAACAACAACAACAACAACAACAACAACAACAACAACAACAATCAAAATCACGATGTCGCTGCCGGTTTACATCGGGACTCCACCCGATACGTCTACACTAATGACAACAACGACAACAACAACTCGTACCAATCCGGCACCGTTGTCAACGTCCCCGTGCAAAATGAACTCTCCCGAGGAACCGTCATCGATTCCTCCATCAGTGGTCACTTTGCCCTCAAAATTGTCAACGTCCTCCGAGCCAACGCAGACGAGGCTGGCAGCGCGGCGAATGATGCCGACAATGGCGTTCAACTTTCTGTCTCTGCTGCTGCTTCCTCCTCCTCCTCCTTCCCTTCAGCATCAGCCATGGCTGCTGCAGCAGCAGCACAAGATCAAGAAGAAAGTGACGAAACCCTCGCAGCAACCGCTGCGTCAATAGGTCGAGTCGCCGACGACTGCGTCACAAGGGAAATCTCCGTCCTGAGGCACCTGGGTAAGACCCCAGCCCGGAGTCCCTTTGTTATCGACTTTTACTTTGCCAGCCAAGACGCAAACCGGTTTTTTATTGGCATGGAACCCTGTCTCGGTGGCGATCTCTTCACCCTCATGCAAGACGAGGAACTCGCCTTTCCCGACATTCTCTTTTACGCAGTCGAAATTTCTCTTGGGCTACAATTTCTTCACGAGAACCACATCCTCCACGCCGACATCAAGCCAGAGAACATTGGCCTCACCTCCTCAGGTCACGTTCGCATCCTCGACTTTGGGCTCTCCGTCGTCCTCGACCCCGAGGCCGACTTCAACGTAGAAACTGGCCGCCTCGAAGTTCGCACAAGCTCGGGCACTCTCGCATACGCCGCGCCCGAAGTCCTCCAGAGGGACAAGCACGGCTGCGAGTCCGACTGGTGGAGCCTCGGCGTTCTCATGTATGAAATGCTCTTTGGGGGATGGCCCTGGCACATACCGCATGACCCTCAAGAGACTTGCAATCTCATCTGTGTTGCCCCCCTTCAGCTCCCGCCAGAGCTGATGCTCTATGACGCCAATGATGACGATTCTGATGCTGATGATGACAACCACGAGCAAGTCTTCGCGCCGAACAACGCTCAAGCCGATACTGAACATGACGACCTCGACTTGGCCGAGACTTCCGCTTTCGACCTTATCTCTCGCCTCCTTGTAAAAGAACCTTCGGCGCGCATGGGCTGGGCGAACGGCCTCGAAGACCTCAAGGCGCACCCCTTTTTCTACGGCATTGACTGGGACGTCGCAGCCCACCAGGGCTATGCGGCTCCTTTTGCCTCATGAGCCACACCTCAACTCATCCAATTTATTCTCGTCACCAGCTAGTCAATTGATTCTGTAATTCAGTCCATTTGTCGACTCGAAAGGTCGACCGATTCCGGCAGCAACTTCTTTCTCTCCCGCCACCCACCTCACCCTACCCCCAGACACAAAACAAAAAACAGTTGCTTGCCATTTTGCCAGTCACACTTCACCTTCAACGTAAACTCACCTTTCAATTCATCGTATATCACCGACAAAAATAACTATTCTCTTCATACCATCCAATCACCAACTCAGACTCAAGTTGCACTTGTTGGCTCCTTGAAATGTGCACCGTGTCTAGCTGTCATTGCACCCGACAGACGAACGATGACGCTCGGCGAGCCTTTGGCAAGAATAAACTCGCCTCTTTGACCCGACAACATCTTGCATCTTCGCTGCGCGCGAACAACGTGTCTGTAAATCGAGGGAGCACAGTGTTTCTCCTGCATTTCGTAGAACACAGAGAAAATGCATGTCCTGCCTCTTGATGCAAAGGATCTTTAGTAGACGGCCTCACTGCGCGCCTCGAATCACGTTTCTCGGAAAGCGCCTGAACGCATCGCGTCTTCTTCTTCTTCTTCTTCTTCTCCTCCTCCTCCTCCTCCTCCTCCTCCTCCTCCTCCTCTTCTTGGTCATCATCATCTGACCTTTATCATCATGAGGGACAGGTGCAGCGATTAGTCATCACTGCCCATAAACAGGGTCTGCTTTGTCGCCACTGCCACAGTTTCACGCGTTCATGATGCAAGAAGATGTGCGAGCGTCCGTGACTTCGGCTCCTCGGACCCTGTCCCGGTACCCGATCCCTGCGCTTGTCCGCCTGTCAATTGTACCAAAGCGAGAGTATTCTCAGTACAACTACAAAGTAGCACTATACTCCTTCTAGATCATCTCTAGGCCCAGGCTCACGCATCACCGCACATCAGTCTTTATGCAACCAATAGTTGACATCTTTGAAACGGACGCACACACCTACCTGTTCTCACAGTATGCAAAAATGGGTTGCGCGAACGCAGGACCGCACACACACTTTCCGGCGCGGGGTCAATCAACAGCTTGCAAAGCGCGAGGGGACGAGAGCAACAAGTGCAACGACGACCGGCCTGCAAACCTGGCGAGCCCCCGCCCTCTACACGCACTGCGTGCGCGCGTACGCAAGCGACGGCGCGCGGAGCAGTCTCGCGCACCTCTGGACGAGCGCCAGAAGGGAAAGCTCGCATTCGCAAGAGAATGGCTGACGAGTCTACGACAAGCGCGGATCAGAGGGTTGCTGCTCAGATGGACCCCGACGCCGCTCAACAAGGTCGGGATGAAGAGCAGCTGCACAAAGAACACTCTCTTGCAAGCACCGGGCACGACGCTACTACGAGTGCAGATGGTGCAGGAGAAAAAGAACAAGTTGCAGATCCTGCACTCGCAAGTTACGATCGCGACGATCACGCACTAGACTCCAGCCATCTCTCAAACGAGGTTGCTGCTGTCACTGCTACGGTTTCGAACGACGAGGCTTATGATAAATCGACGGTAGAGAAGAATGCCAGCAAGAGCGATATTACAACTATTGCCGCTCCACAGGATGCCAACTGCACGCCTGTCGCAGATCTTTCCAACAAAAATGAGGCAAGCGCTGCCGCCACTAGCATGGGGCATATGTCAAGCCTTGAGCGAGAGGACACTTCGACAAATCCCCAATTCATCGACGATGCCGAGATGGACGACCAGCCTATTACGCCTTTGAACGCCAATGATGATGAACTTGCATCAACTCTCAAAGACGCCATCCATGGGAACAACGATTCTGTTTCTCCTCTCGAACAGAACTCTCAGATCAACTCTCCGATGTCTAAAGAAGCCGACCAACTGCCTACACAAGTCAATTCTACCGCGTCCTCAACAGCCAACGCTGCAGGGGCAGCATTAGCTGAAACAGCTTCTTTGCAGACAACGCCATCGGTCAAGTCCTGCAAGCGCAAATCATCTCGAAAAGTCCTTCATGCAGAGTCATTCACCAAACTTGAGGATTCACCAGCGCACCAAATCGACTCGCGACCGCTATCGGAGACCACCTCTCAACCGCCATCAGAGACTGCCTCGCAATCGCCATCGGAGACCGTCTCGAGGCCGCCATCGACGACTAGCTCGCGATCGCCATCGGTCTCGGAGACCAACTCGCAATTGACTTTTGCAATCCAAGCAAAAGACACGACGCCATCGCCTGCTCCCTCGCCTTCTCCCAACGCGTACCACAAAGAAGAGAAGGCGATGGTGCGCCCTACACAGCCATCGCGGCAACCGCAAGAGCCTGCAGCACCAGCGAGCGAAGAGAGCCAGCTTCAGGAACTCTTTCGTGTCTATGCGAGTGGTCTTGATCTCGTTTTTAGGCGGTATGCCTCAGCCGTCCTTGTGACAGGAACAACCTTTGAGCACATGGCTGTCGAGGCCGAATGCATGGATTTCGTCAAGTTCTATCGTATGTGCCGAGATTTTGGCGTTGCGCACGCAAAGGGGCTTTCCCAGGTACAGCTCAAGCATCTCTTTCTGCAAGTGTCTAAAAGAGGCCACGACTACAAAAAGATTGGCTTTCAGCAGTTTCGCCACGTGCTCGTACTCTGTGCAGAGACGCTTCTCAGTCGCGAGCCATTCGCAGTCCGCTACACGACCCTCGTCTCTCGTGCACGCGCGCTTTTTCACCGAATGGATCTTGGTGATGACCGACGTGCAATCCTCACCAAGCGCATGCTCGCCTTTGGGGGATTTCATTGCGGCGATGGCAAGCTTGGCGGTCACAAAGAGGCAGGCATTCCCTCCAAGAACTCCAAAGAGTTCACCTCCTTTGACTATCACCAAGACTTTAGGAGCGTCGACGAGCAGGGACGAACGCTCGGTCTCATTGATCTCTTTGGTCGCCCTGGCGAACCTGATACGCCTCCAGCCCCAGCCAAAGGCACACGCAAGTCCCGTATCGCCACGAATGTGGCTAATACACGTGGGCTTACCATCGTGCAAAATCAGTTTCCTCAAGCGCACGCAACTCGAACAACGCGTCAGAGAATAACTCAATTCATGGAGCACAGACCCACTGTGCGCACGCGCTCGCACTACCAAGGTGGAGGCTCGCCATCTTTCCAACCCGCGAGTCCAGGTACAAGTCGCATCGACCCGCTTGCAAGAGATCAGAAGAAGCTTCACTGCACCAATCCCTACCATCTCAATGCGCGTGAAAAGGCTGCATTGGCGTCTGCACTTGGAATCGCTGTAAATGATCCAGACCTGGAGCAATTCTCCCCTTTGCCTCAGCACAATCACGTGGACAGCACAGTCGACGAAAATCTTCATGCCCGTGATTACTTTGATGCGAGCAACGACGTGCTCTGGGATAATATTGATTCAGTTGAGGTACCACGTGGGCAGATTCTTTCCCCGCAAGAGCCATCAACGACACTTCGACCCGTTCTCCCCTTTGAACCACCAAAGCAGCAACCTCAAGACATCCAAAAGGCGCCCGTGCGTCGCGGGGCTGTATTGGCAACAAGAAAGCCCCGAGCGCCGCCCCCTCGCGCCGGAGCCAAGCCTGCGCCATCCCCTAAAGCGCGTACTCTTCGGCAGCATCAGCACAAGCACCTGCAGCCACGCAATCCGCAATCTCGTTTGCCCAACGATGGACGTCGAGACGTTCGCTCAAAGCAACGCCCACATCAGCGCCAGCAAAAGCCCAAACAATACCAACATCAACCTCGCGCCATGATGCGTGGGAACCTTGCCAACGGCGCAAACTACTCGAGTGCACACATGGGAAAGGTGCCTTCACCGCTGAATCGTCGACGTCCAGAAACACTGAACAAACGTCGAGCAAATCAGGATGTCTAAGCGCAGGCCAAAGGTCCATTGAAGATCTGGGGCAGTTCTATACCGCTGTTGCGGTCCGGGCCAGAGTATATTACAACGCATGAGCGACTGGCATCTATTATTTGCATGCGATGCAAATGTCCGAACGACTCGCAGCCCTTGTCGTGAGCCTTTCCAACAAGCGTTTGCTTGTCCTGTGTTGCACGTCTCGATGACACCGAGCAGACGCAAAGTCGCATGACGAAAATGACCTTGGCACATGGCCGTTTAGTTGACGAGGACACAGAAATATTCATTTTCACAATAAGATTTAGACTTGTATTTCTAGTCAACCTTGAGCGTCTTGTCAATGCCACCATTCTGAGCATAGTGGCGTCCAACCTCGTGAAGGTTTCCCAAGGTCATCTTCCATGCCGTCAAGTACGACACCTTCTCGTACTCGAGACCGTGCGTCTCGCAGAATTGGGTCAGACGGCGGGAAACCTCTGGCTGGTGAAACTGTGGCATCTGGGGCCACAAATGATGAATCACCTGGCAATTGAGGTAACCCATGATCCAATCGACGGGCCAAAATCCAGGGTCAATGTCAACTGTATGCTCGAGCGCATAACGCAGCCACGACTTGTGCACGTCGCGCTCCACCACGTCCTTATGAGTGTGCGAGAGCGAAAAGTGCCCAAAGAGGTACATGCCGCTCACCCACATTGAAGCCCAGTAACCAATCATGTAGCTGCTCAGCAGACTCCAGCCAGTGCATTGCTGCACGAGCAGCGTGCGCACGATGTGCGAAGAAAGCATGTAGAGACCCTCTTCCCACAGGCCGTTGCGCAGAACATGACGGGGATGCAGCAAGCCCAACCAAAACCACATGACAAAGACGCCGCTGGTCAGCGGAAGAAAGGTAAAGGCCTGCACGCGCGCCCACATGGGCAGCATGGGTGTCCTGAACTTGGACTTTTCGACAGCCGTCTTGAAGAACGAGACCACAGGCGCGGTGTCAATGTCCAAGTCGTGCCCCACCTTTTGCGTCGCACTGTGATGCTTGTTGTGCATGACACGCCACAGGTGACCAGAAGTTCCGAGGCCAAAGCCAATAAGCACGTGCTGAATGCGATGGCCGAGCCAGACGGAGTCGACGAGCGACCCGTGGCCGGCCTCGTGCTGGAGCCAGCCGCAACGTCCACCAAAAAGACCGTGCAACAGGACGGCTGTCACCGTGTATCCCTGCGAGAACGCGTACAGGCCGAGTACAAAGAGGACGACAAGCTCGGCTGCACGCATGAACGCATGCTTTTTGCTCGTCTGAAAAAAACCATCTGCCTTGAGCTGCTCTTCGAATTCGACAAAGGCACGATTGATTTTGCCTTCCTCGCTGTCCTCGGAAATGGACTGCCCAGGCTGAATCTTGCATTGCGGCTCGCGCTTTGGCAGCGACTTGAGGATCAGATTGGCCTTTTTGCTTCGCAGGTGAAAGGCCTTGTACATTTCGGTCGCATCTGCTCCCGTGTTGGCCAGTCCGTATCGAATCACCGATCCTCCCGGATGCCTCCGCATAAAGTTCGTCACATCGTACTCGACGTTATCGATGAGCACCCACTGTTTCTCTTGCTCCTCGGCTTCCGCGCCGCCGACACCTCGGAGCTTCCCCGTCGCCGGTGTCGCCCCGCCGCGCTGGTCCTGCTGGGCGCCGCGCCCCATCTTTCTTCTTTCTGTTGCTTCTTCTCCTCCTCCTCGTCGCTTCGACACAACCCCACCTAGCTCGCCTCGTGCGTTTGGCAAATTGTAGGTCTGCGTTTCTTCTTCTTCTCGAGCCCGTCCCTCGAGTGAGTCGAGCGCCCAAAGCGTTTTTGCCTCGCGCTCAATCAGTCGATCGAATCGTCGTGCCCGAGTTCTTCTGTTCGCCCCTCCCCCGTACGCGCCGGGACCTCGCGCGCGTGTCCCCTCCTCCGAGATCGATCGATCGAGTCGCCTCGCCTCGCGCGTGCATTCATACAAACATACGAATAATGTGAATGTGAAGTGACACCATCATCCATCCATCCACCTGTCCCTGCCTCCCGCTCCCTTAGACCGATCGATCCATCCGTCGATCAGTCAATCGATCAGTCCCCGTCGCACCCACCTTCTCTCGCGCCGCGTCTGAAGTACCGCGGCGCGGGCCTCGCTCCCGGCGGCGCTGGGTGCGTCGCGCGCCGCGAAGGCTCGAGAAGCAGGGCCGCGCGGTGTCGGCCGCGGCCGCGCGCATTACAGCGCGATGACGAAGCCGCTGATGTCATCGCCGCAGCCTGTGCTTTGCGCGCTCTTGGAACTTTGGCGGGCGCTTGCTTGCTTGCTGCTGCTGCTTGCTGACGTGAGCACACCCGGGCGGCAACAACCGAGTGCTCTTCGAGGTTTTGGCTTTGACGTCACATGTCAATGAATGAAGAAAAGCCAAGCTAGGCAGGGTTTGCGAGCGCCGGTAGGTGGGTGGGTGGATGGATGGACGCATGGATGGATGGGCCACCGAGGCGCGATGGCGGCTGCAACCTCGACTGCGAGCGAAGGCCGGCGCGACAGCGACATGCGAGCAGCACAGGAGTTGAGACGTCAGGGTTGGTCGGGTGAATCGAACGGAGAAGAAGGCTCAGCTACTCTTGGTTGACGTTACGCGAGCGATTCTCGTGAGAAATAGGAGCGTATACAAACGCAAGCGAGCATGAGCGGGAGCAAACGTAGTGACAGGACCGCAGAGTGATTGTGTCCCGAAGGCGATGAAGAACTACACGCGAGCGACCGACAGACACATGAATGTCCGCGCCGGATTTGGCATCTCCGGCTCCTTCTCCGCCCGGCGTTTGAGAAGCTATGCTGTGGCCGGTACGAATCGGTGTGGTCGGTAAGAATCGCAGCTCCAAAGGAGTGACGGGACCAGGAGCGAAGACCTGAGCGCGGTCTGACCTGATCCAAAATCGGAAGGATGTGTCGGAGCAGCCAGTCAGTAAGCATGCCATAGCACGCCGCCAGTGGTGATCATGAAAATTTCTCTCTGACGAGAGAAGCTGGCCATTGCGAAACATTTTTGCAGCTGGCTGCCTGCAGATGCTTCAAAATTAATAAAGGGGTGGGTGACTGCTAGTATAACACCCGAACTTCGCGTGCAGCCCCCCCTCCCTGTCCTTATTACACGACCCATTCGACCCTGCAGAACTTTTTGGCTCAATGCAGATGAGATGAGGAGAAGCCCACGCACGGTCTTACCTTGATGTTGCTGCACATTATATATGGCCTTGGATGACGATTGACGACTGACCAGAATTCGATCGTATGCTACCATCGTGATCCGTCATTTAGAGATGTAGAACTGGCGCATTGCGTGGAAACGAGACTTGTGTCTTGAAAACCATTTTGTCTCGCGCCTTTGAATGCAAGCGACTAGCAAAGCATGGGCTGCTGATTTTCTCCGCGTCTATCTGCAAAGAAGCAAAGTATGGGCTAGCGAATCTGCCTTCAAAGAAGCAAAGTTTGGGCTACCAGCAAACAAATGATGTGCCCATTTACGAATGCCTTGAAAAGCAACGCATTTGGCATCATAGAAACGGGAAAGTCTTGACCTTCAAAAGCAGCAAGGGTTTTCGAGGACAGAACAAAATAGATTTTTCACCCCTGCGAAGAACTGGAAAAAATGGAGGTGGAAAGTTCTGATACCATCTATCGCATCTGGACAGAGGAGTTTATCGAACGACGGTAGAATCAAGCTCATAATGCAAAAGCAAGCAACAGCGATCGCCCTTCGTCTATGCAGCGAATTCTTCTGCCAACGCACTCAATTTGCACAACAAGACCATAAAGGCTGGTTCCGTTGTTCCTCCAAGAAGGCTTTTCCTGCTCCTGTGCTGGCTAGCGCCGTGATGTCTCTCCTGAGAAACGAGCCCGCGCCCAGCCTTGGCTGACCCAGCGCTCGGCTTATTGTCGAGACAGCTCTCAGCTCCACCGGTGACGTGGCCATCTCGCCGCACGCCGCCACGCTCTTGGCGACGTTGTGAAGACCGTGCTCATAAAGGCAGGCAAACAGAACCGGCTGCGCCTCACCAAGAAGCACAAGCTGGAGAAGGCGAGCAAAGACGCAAGAGACGGCGCAAGACGCGGGCCGACGGGGCTCGGCAGCACGCCCAAGAGCTGACGTTCGCTGTGGCGCGAAGCGAAGGCCGCCAGGTGAGCACGCGAAGCGAAAGAACGAGACAGGATAACATGCGGCATGGCGAAAGCGACGACGCCTACGCGTCCATGCCGTCTCGCGACGAAGACGACGTTTCGGGCGAGATGAATACCGCGGGTCCCATGAGCACGAGCCGACAAGACCCCGGAGCAGGCATCGATAATGATGACGATGACGAAGAGGAGCTCGTTTGGGAGGCAGACGCCCAAGGTCAGACTTCGACTGAAGCCACGTCTGCAGCCAAGTCCAACGCTGCCCCGCCTTCAGCCCCAGCGCCTCCAGCTTCTTCAACGCAGCAAGCACCGCAACCGGGTCCTAAAGCCTCGACTGTGCAGGCCGGCACAAGACGCGTGAGCATTGGATGGCTTCCTGAGCAAGATGATCGCATGAAGATCTCGCTCGCCGGCCTCGTGTCGTCCGTGGGTCTCAACCGTGACAAGATGCTCTCCACCAACGATGGCGGCCCCACCAAGGAAGACAACGAATGGCTTGACAAGTACCTCGACCTCGTCATCAGTCACGTGCTCACCCTCTCCAAAGACGTCAAACCTGGAATCCTTCCGCTTGCCGTCATCGACTCGGACCCGGCGCCTCTTGCCCAAGTGTGGAACGAAACGGTCGACGAAGCTGACCGTGAGAGAGCATTTGGCGAGCTATTTGCGCAGAGCATCCTCTTTATCGGCGCAGAGTCCAAGACTACTGCTCGTCGCTACGATGCGCGAACGCATCGCTGTCTGCGACTTGTGAGCAAGTATCTCAACCTCTCGCGCGCGTGCATTGACGAGTACGAGGAGATGATTGCCGGGCTGGTGACTGCCAGTGCCGAGCAAGAGGCCGAGGCAGCAAAGCAAAACAAGGAACTCGACGAAGAGGCCAAAAAGGAAAAGTCTCGCGCCCGGACCTGGCGCAATATCAAGGTGGGCTCGGCAGCCGCACTCGGCGCAGTTGCTGTGGGTGTCACGGGCGGACTTGCGCTCCCGGCCATCGGGGCGAGTCTTGCTACGTTTGGCGGCGTGGCGGCCACCACTGGAGCCTTTGTGGCAAGCGCAAGCGGCACGGCCCTCTTTACGACGCTCTTTACCGCGCAAGGTCTTCGCATTACAGGCTACAAGATGTCAAAACGTATTGCAGCCAACCTTGATGAGTTCGAATTCCGTGACGTCCCGCGTGAGGCTGGTGCTCGTCGCGCTGGCACAGGTCTTCACGTCTCAATTCTTGTGAGCGGATGGGCTGCGGACGAAGCGCGCGCCATTAAACTCCGCGACAAGCGAAGAAACGAGGCTCTGGCACAGCAAGTTGAGAGTGCGACAGACACCAATGATCTTGCAAAGGACCTGGACGCTGTGGACATTTCCGAAAAGGCACCTGCTGCTGGAGTCGCCGCCGACGACATCACGCAAGAAGCGCAACCCGCTCCCAAAACAGACTCAGGTAAAGCCGCAAAGCCTGAGCAGCAAGAGCAGCAGCTGCAGCCCAACGAGGAGCAGCAGGCACCCGGCGACGACGCGGTTAGCGTGGCAGCCGCCGCGTCCAAAGCCGCTGCAGAGGCGGCCAAAGCCGCGGACGAAGGCGAAGCGACGCACCCCGACGCGGCCAGCGCACCCGTTCAAGAAGATGGCCCCATCGCCAAAGGCGAACTGCAGTCCGCAGAATGGATTTCCGTGGCTGGCAAATTTCGCCCTGAGCTCGGCGAGACCTTTCACCTCGTGTGGGAGACCAAGATTCTCAAGGACGTGTCCACCTCGCTAAAGCGCTTCGCCATCGACAAGGCTGTAGGCAAGGCCGTTTCCGAGACACTTGCTCACACCACGCTCGCGGCTCTCATGTCGGCAATTGCCTGGCCCTCGTTCGTGGTCGGGGCAACCAACTACATTGACAACTCTTTTAGTGTTGCATCGAACCGAGCCAAGATCGCGGGCGAAGAGCTTGCGCGAGCCATTCTCAGTGGTGCTCACGGCCAGCGGCCTGTGACACTCGTTGGCTACTGTCTCGGCGGTCTCGTCATCTTTCACTGCCTGCAGTATCTGGTTGCCAAGAAAAAGTCGCTCATGCCCAACCGACCGCAGGTGGATGGTCTCGTGCTGGACGTTATCATTCTCGGGGCGCCCATCACGGCCGGTGCTGACCAGTGGCGGCAGATCCGCAGCATTGTTAGCGGCAATCTTGTGAATGGCTACAGCCCAAGCGACTGGATCCTTGCTGTGCTTTACCGCTCGACTTCCCTCTCCGTGTCCCGCATTTCGGGCTTGTACACTGTCGACTGTCCTGGCGTGACCAACATTGACGTCAGTAGCGTCGCCAAGACACAGGTCGACTACTATAGCCATCTGGACGAGTGCATGGACCTCATCAAAAAGTTCTCCTCGCCAACGCCCTGAACATCCTTATGTCTGCATGCCTTGTACTCACATCACATCACATCACATCACATCCCTCACTGTCAGTAGCAAAGCAACTAACTGATTGGCCGATTTTTTTAAAGAACAATTTGTGCTTCTTTTTCATCATCGTTGCCGTTACTTTCGTTCTTGTTTCCCCTTTACGTTCACGGCAAATCGGGACCATGTTTCAACACGTATTGCTGCTAGTTTGTGAAAACACGGTCGCTCTCCTCGATTCAAGATGCGAATTTCACGCTTCCATTTTTACATTTTTGCTGAGTGACAACGCCCTCTTTTCCCAGTACAATCAAATTCAGGTTTGCTGTCAAGCTTTTTGAAAGTCCACCTTTTCGACGACCAAGCAGACAGACCCCACCGAAGCAAGATATTTTTTTTTACTATTATTATTAGATACGCCAGCCGCTACCGCCGCCTCCTCGAGAGCTGCCGGGCCCAGCAGATGGCACCGAAGGCCCGGGCTGCGATCCAGGCAGAGGAGGCCTCTCGCCATGGGAACGGTCACTATTATGGCTATTGTGGCTACCGCGATGATGGTCCCCACGATGCTCGCCGTTGCCGCCTCGCGAACGCATTCCTTTTGCGTGACTCTTGTACTCGAGGCGCACAAAGCCGGGCAGATCGAGGACGCGCTTGAGACCATCGCGAATGCGGTTCACCAAATGGGTGTCGTCGGCCGTTCGGTTCCAGATGGAGATGACGTCCTCGTGCGCGCGAATAGACAGCACAATGCCAGTGATCTCATCACCCACCTCAAACTGGTCACCAACTAGCGCAATGAGGAGCTGCTCCCAGATCAGGTTTGTGAGGCCCTTGACGAGACGCAGAATGACCTTGCCGCCGCGCTGATTGTCGCGCGCCTCCCAGATGGGCTTGATCATATTGCGAAAGAGGTGGATTTCGGTCGACACGGTGATGCTGCTCGGCTTGACGAGATAATTGTACACCTTGAAGAAGCCCTCGACGGTTTCAAAGGCCGCGATAGGCTTGATGCTCTTCTCGTACTCCTCCGCGGCCTGCGCCGTGCGGCTGTTCGCGTCGCGTTGCATGAACCAAAAGCAAAACTTGCTCTGAAGGGCATGCTCGCCCGGGTACGGCGGCACTTGCACCGGAGTGGGGTCCATCGTTCCCGGTGTCTCTGCTCCGCCTTGTACGCGGCCTCGCGCGCGCCGTGCTCCAGCAGCGAAGGAGGCAACGCTGTTGCGGGCTGGGCCCCTGCCGGATGCAAGCCGCTCGAGCTTGCGCGCGCTCGTTGACCACGAAATACAAGCAAGCAGAGAAGCGAAACAAGGTGCGCGGCAGGCCGTGCCTGCGCCGCGCCGCGCTGAAGGTCGGGTCCGGTCGCCGCGCCGCTGCGCCGCGCCGCGCTTCGTCAATCCAAAAAGTTACTAGTCAAACAATTGATCGATTGTTCGGGATTTGTTTGTTTGCTTATTTTTTATTTGGTGGCGACTAGCAGTTTGTGGTCCTTTTCGCCTCCGTTTGCTCCTGTTGCCACCTCCTTTACTCGACTTGCACCTTTTCCCTCCCATCATTTTACAACACACAGAGCCTCCTCCTCCTCCTCCTTCACCATGGCTGCCATGACACGACGGCGAGCAAAAACAAAAGCTCGTGAGCTGCCAGCGAGCAAAGCTGCGGTTGTGATAAACCTTTTATGGAAAAACATGGTACGTATGATACGTAGATTGCAAAATACGATAAGAGAATGTGAATTGCTACAATGGGGGTAATTGGCGATGTGCGGCGAAATCTTCTGACTCGCTCGCGACCCAAGCACGCGCGTACGCGTGCGTGGGCGTCGGAGACGATTTGATGTGATTTTGCCACATTGTGGTGAATTGGGAATGGGGCTCGCTCCACACTTGCGGAGACGAGCAGCACAACTTTCCTCCCGGACGCCTTGCTAAAGACAAAACCGGGGGAGTGCGCGGCAAATTATATGGGAAAAAGACTAGTGCAGAGCAGGCGGTCTCTTACCTGACTGCCTACAGCTGACTGTCTGACTGTCTGTTTGTGTATACTTGTCTGTCTGACTGTAAATGTGAATGGAGTGTGGTGAGCGGGGGGTGGGGGGGCGCAAGTGAGATTGGCTTAGCCCCAATAGTGCATTTCGACCAATCGTGCCAGATCGACAACGATTACGCTAATGTCGTCATGCTTGGCACGGCGTGCGCGGCCGACCTTGAGAGCCTTGAGCTGGGCAACCGAGAGGTTGGCATTCTGCGCTGCGCGGCGCAGCGCCTCCTCAACCAGTGCGTCGCTCGCTGTCTCGGGACTTCCGCCCTGACGTCGCAGCTCCTTACCTGCGAGATCGACAGCCTCCTGACTCGACATGACGTCCCACAGACCATCCGTTGCCATGATGAGAAACTCGTCGACGCCCTTGCGCAACGTGCGAACCTGAACCTCGGGCGTGGCTGTGATGTAGGGTGGCGTGTAGGGTGGTGGGACGTATCGCCCAGCTGCAGCGTCTTCCTCGGCGCCGCGCATGAACTCTGCATACTTGAGGTAAAAGTCTCCAAAAGCACGGGTGGGCTGCAATTTGCCCTTAATGTAGCACTGATCAGGATTGTTGACACGGCACACCACCACGTCCTTTTCATTGGGATGAGCGCGCTCCAAGAGCTCACGCTCGTGCGGCTCGCGGCAGTTGTGGTCGTTGCTCATGTCCAGAGCCACAAAAGAAGAATCGTGCTGAGGTCCCTCCTCGCTCGTCGGCTCGCCCGCGCGCATGTTTCCGCCGGTCAAAAGTCTCACGGCGTTGACGAAACGGTTGCTAGACTGGGCGCGAGATGAAGATCCGGACTCGCTGCTCGAGGAGGATTGGCCACTGGACGCCGCCTCTTTGGAAGCTTCTTCAGCGGCACCAGGGCGCGAGCGGTTCCGTTTGGCAAGGGCGGCAGCCTCCTTGACGAGGGTCTCTGTGTCGAGGTCCTCGGAAGGGAGATGGTCGTCGTCGTCGGCCTTGCCGGATTTGCGCATTTCGTAGATTTGGTTGAGAAGTTTGGCGCGCAAGGCTTCGGCCATAATAGGACTGAGGTTCTCCCCGATGCTATCGCTGAGTGCGGCTGCGCCCATGAGCTCCTCAATGTTCCAGTCATGCATGTCGACTTCCGCCTCGGCCGACTGTTGGCCGCCGCCACGAGAGGAGGTGCGCTTGTGGAGCTGGGCTGCAGGGCTCGAGGTAGAGAGCTCAAAGCTCTCGCGGTTGACCGCTAGCACGGCGCGCGAATCACCTGCGTTGGCGACAAAGAGCATGCCGTCCACGACAAGCGTACCGAGTGCGCACGATCCGGCGCGCGTGTCGCGGCCGAAGCCGAGCTCAAAGGCACCAAACACTTTGACCATGTACTGGCGATCGGTCCGCTCAAAGGCGGACTTGAGAGCGCGGGTGACGACGCGGCGGTCGACATGGCCCTCGTAGAGCTGGGGCTCGGACCCCGGGCGCTCGCCGAGATGGTTGCTGATTGCCTTTTCAACGTTGAGGTGCAGGTGCTTGCTGGCATAGTCGGAGCACTGCCAGCCGCCGTGGCCGTCAAAGACGGAGAACCACCAGGCGCCGTTCGCAAAGCGCTCCATGTGGGTGCGGTCTTCGATGGGGCGGTTCGCCGGGTACTGCATGATGCTTGCGACGGAGCCGGGGCTGCGTTCGCGCGCCGAGACGGCCTTGGCCTGCGCCACGCTCCCGAGCGCCGCGCAGGCGAGGCCGCCGGCCGCCGCGAGAGTTGCAAACCGCTCGCGGCGCGACCAGGACCACGACGAGGACGACGACCCGCCGCTCCCGCCGCCGTGGCCTCCGTCCGCGAAGTCGCTCGCCGCGGCCGCTGCGCGCGGGACGCCGACCACCTCCACGCGCTGCCCGCTCGCGTCCTGCGCGAAGAGCGCGCGCCGGCACTTGCCCTTGGGGTGCTGGCATCCATGCGCCACGGCGCCGCGCCTCGTGCACGGCCGCTTCGACAGCGCGCTCGCGGAGCACCTCCTCCCGGCCGTGCGGAACAGCGGCATCCTCTCCGCCACGCCACGCCACGCCACGCCACGCCACGCCACGCCACGCCACGCCACGCCACGCCACGCCACGCCACGCCACGCCACGCCACGCCACGCCACGCCACGCCACGCAACGCGCGTCGAGTCGCGTCGAGTCGCGTCGAGTCGCGTCGAGTCGAACGAGCGCACGACCGACCGACCGGCCGGCCGTCCGGATGACCGACCGAGCGAACGAGCACTGACGAGCCTCGACGCCCGAGCGAGCGCGCGTGCGACCGCGACTCCGCCGCTCTCGCCGGGCCGCGCGCCGCTGCGCCCGTCGCCTCCGCGCGCGCGCCTGTCCGCCGCCGCTGCTGCTGCTCCGCCGCGGGTTGGCTGTCTGCCGTGCTCCTTCTTTCCTTCTTTCCTTCTTTCTTTCCTTCTATCCGTGATTTTGCTCCTTCTTTGCCGGACAGAGTCTTGCTTTCTTTCTTTCTTTCTTTCTTTCTTTCTTTCTTTCTTCTTCTTCTTCTTCTTTTACCAACTCACAGGCAGGCGCCGGCACTCGCTCTTCCCCTGCCAGTTCGGCGCTTCTCCGTTTCTTGGACGAGTGAGTGGTGGTTGGTTTGTTTGTTGACTTGTTTGTTATTTGGGGTGTGTGTCCCTGCTTGTGTTTGTTTGTTTGCTTGTTTGTTGCAGTTGGTGGCGAGGCGGAGGCCGCTGCTTCCTTCCGAGGCACCTGCCTTCCTCCCGCCTCCAACTCGAAGGTGGCTGCTGCTTGCTTTCTTTCCGGTTTGCCGCACTTGCGCCGCGCTTTCGCCCACTTGCGCCGCCGCTTCCGCACTGTGCGAACGGCTGGCTGCCCCGCGCCATAGAACCCTCCGCCTCGCAGACGCGAGCTCGCGGGGTTTATCCCTGCCTGCCTGCCTGCCTGCCTGCCCACGGGCCGTGCCGCCTGCACTGCGAGCGTCGCGCTGCGCTCTCCTGCCTGCCTGCCTGCCTGCCTGCCTGCCTGCGCTGGCGCCGCTCGTCGTCGCGAGGCGGTCGGTGGCCACAGAGGACGGCGACCAGCACGCAAGAGCTGCTTCCGTTGCACAGAGTATAGCCTATCGGCGGGACCTCGATCGATACCTTCATCGTCATTCATCGACCAAGTCCATTCTTGTCGAGAATGTCGAGCATGCGCAACGCAATGCGAGGGGGGACAAGCTGCCAGCTGCTGGGCGCTGCCATGAGGAGAAAGCGCGCGGGGACACAAGTGCGGCGCGGCTCGAGTTGCTTTGGCTAGCTTTGGCTAGCTTTGGCTAGCTTTGGCTTGCTTGGAAGTGGGTGGATGGATGGGCATTCATTCATTGGTTCATTCATTCGTACGGCCATTCTTGTGCGCGGATGCAGATGGATGGAGGGAAGGATGGAGGGAGGGAGGGAGGGAGGGACGGGAGGCACCTGCAGCTGCAGCTGCTCGCTCTCTACCAGCCAAGGGCACGTGACGAAGTAGGACTACACGCGCACTTGGAAGCCGTCTGGCAAGTCTTGGCCCGAGTCCAGGCCGCTCGCGGGAATCATCAGCCATTCAAATAGACTTGGTAGAACCACGTGGCTACACCAGTCACTTGCGCCAGAAAGCCGCTCTGCGGAGCCAGATGCTCGTGTTGTTCGGGTGGAGCGAGAATTGAGAGCCGAGTGTAATTGGGTTTCGTATTCACACAAAGACTCGAGATGCGCACTTCTTGTCATCTGCCAGTGTTGCATGGTGATGACCCAAACATAAAATGAATGGTGGGCTTGCTCCTCGTTCGCCCATCTTCTTTCTTGTTGGACTTTTGCAGAAAGATGTCGCAACATGCAAGCTTCAAGCTTCGCTTCTTTATACATGACGACGAACAATCGGACGAACGAGTGAATGTGCTTGCTTTCTGAGAAAGAAAGTCTCTTATTTTCTTATTGATAATCGCCTTGCTGGTTTTGGACTTGTGGTGGTGAGGAGGGAACGCGGGCTTGTTCCGCTTCTGCGTCGTGCAAAAGAGGGAAACCAAAGCAAAAGCAAAATCAAAATCAAAGAGAACCTTTGACATCGACACCGTTGTGAATCAAAGTTGTGAACATACAAATTATGTACGCAGCAGGCCGGCCTGTTGTTGAAATAAAAAAGACAAATGAAGCAAACCGTGCCGCCTGCTTGGGCGGGGCCAGGAGCTTGCTAATGGTCCTGCGCTTGTGATCCGCGATCGGATGCGCATGCCGTTCGTGCGTGTGTGCCGTCAAATGAACTCACCTATTTCCGCTCCTAAAAATCAAAGTAGGCCTAGGCCTAGGCCTAGCAAAAGGGACTACAGTAACTAGCGGAGTGCAAACCTTGTGCAAGGCGCGGAGCTGTCGGCTTTGCGCAGTACCGAGTGCGACCATCTGCCATCGATACTGCTCACCCTATCAGCGGGCATCTCGGTGAGACGCTCGCTCTGCGCCCGACCGCCGTCCTAACAAAGTGCTCATCTTGCGCTCGGTGTCTCGGAGGCCGGGCGACGCGAGCATGTTCAAACGCGTGAACTCGCAGGCTGCCAGGGGCAGCAACGCCGATGGAGAGACCACAACGCGCGCAGCGCGCAGCGGCAGCGGCGGCGGAACAGATGGACGTGGTGACTTCAAAGGCAGCTCTGGACCCGAGGACATTGCACCCCTGGGCATTTCGTCGTCGTCGTCGTCGTCAGTGTCGGTGCCAGCGTCGTCGCCGCCGTCTTCACCCTTGACAAGCTCGCAAAATGCCTTTGCATCTTCAAGTGGAAAAGAACAGCACATTGGCGGACCAGCAGAACACGAGGAAATTGGTCTTCTCGAAAAGCTTGCTTCGCCCGTAGTGCACGATCACTCTTCCGGTGAAATCTCTCAACTGCATCTTCACCACCATGCACCTCTAAATCTCGGCGATGATCGGAGCACTGCAACGCGAAGCTGTCGCTGCTCTCCGGTAGGTATCCGATCGTGCGCCGAGGTATTCCGTGCCGAAGGCTTTTTGCTACGCAACGAAGACTTTCCACTCCAGGTCGAAATGTACCTCGTGTGCTCCGCCGTGACGATCCTCCTCATTCGCGTCGGTTTGTACGCCACAGGGTATCCACAACTCGGCGGCAATGGCATTCACATCGCCCATATGCTCTGGGGAGGTCTTCTCATGTTTGCATCGCAATTACTGAGCTTTGGGTTTCTCGGTCGTCGCGTGCAGCGCCTTGCAGCAATTCTGGGTGGAATTGGCTTCGGGACCTTTATTGACGAGCTTGGCAAGTTTATCACCTCGGACAATGACTACTTTTTCAAGCCGACGCCTTTTATTTTGTATATTGGTTTCTGCGCGCTCTTTGTCGTGCTCAAAATTGTCGAACCCTTCTTTAGCCCTGAGCGCTTTACCACGTCAGAGAATTTGGCCAACGCCATGAACCTCATGAGTGTACACTCGACGGCGGGCCTGTCCAAGGAGAGTAGACTTGTTCTCATTGAGCTTCTCGAGGGATGTGACGCGAATCATCCATTGGTGCAACCTCTCCGCGAGTACGTGCATCTCCCGCACTCTGCCATGGGCATTCCACCTTCTCGCGAGCACTACTATCTCCAGTTCCGCAAGTGGATCTCCGCAAAGTACGCCGCCTTTACACGCAATCGCTGGGCTACCTACGTTGTCAATGGGTTCTTCATTCTGCAATGCCTCACGCAAATGTTTGATCTACTCTACCTATTGCTTGATGGCTCATACTATCGCAATATTGACCCCAAGACGGGCAACGTTGCCACTTCAGAAGACACTGGGGGTCAGCATTCAATTCCAGACGAGACGGACTTTGCAGACCATTTGCTTGTTTCGCCAGTGATGAAGTTTTTACGTGAAATCTCAAGCGGTAAGCTCTCGGACACGCTCTTGCTCGATGAAACCGACAAGGTCACGAAGCTCCACATTTTACAGCTCTTTGCCGTGAGCGTGTCTGCCTTTTGTGTTTTGTGCGGCGTATACTTTTTGTCTTCTTCGTGCCGGTGTCCCAATCCATTTCGTTGGCTTTGTGACCGCTGTCGTCTCTTTAGGAGATCAACCACACCCGCTACGCATTTTCGTTTCAGCGAAACATATTGGAATCGACGCAAGCGGGCTTTCATTTGGTTCCGAAGATCGATGCTCGTGCGCCTCTTTATTACAGACTCGCTTTCTCTTTATCACTCGCAGTTCATGGCTTTCGGGGACGTTGTTTTCACGCTCGCCATCGTCATGGCACTTAGCTTCATGGTGGCTCAAGAAGAATCTTCGGACCGCATGCGCCGATTGTCTGCAAGCGGCTCGCTCGATCTCGTCGGAGAGCCGTAGTCTGGGTCCATATTGGAACAAGAGGACAACGAAAAGAAAGGACTTTGAAAAAAATGAAGAAGAAGAAAAGAAGAAGACGGATTGGGACCAAGCGATGTGAGTCGTTACAAGTCCATGCTCTTGAATCGTAGCTATACCTGCATGTTGAATTTTTACATCAACTGCTTGAGAGAATTAATTTATCAAAAGGGGATTTGGACTTTGCCGCGTCGCGTCGCGTCGCGTCGCGTCGCCTCGGCTCGGATCCACTCGCACAAGTACAGACGGGCAAAACTAGTCCTCTGGGGACATCATGCCACCTTTTCCTTTGCAGCATCTTCCGCGACCACGGCTCGCTGGATGCAGGCGATGCCAACGACTGTAATGACTGCGCCGGCAAGCCACGTAGACCCGACCTGCTCTCCGAATAAGAGCTGGCCCAGAGCTGAAGATGCGAGCACATTGACTGCAGTGTTCGTCACTGTGCCAACAAGTGTTCCGGATCGCGAAAGCGCTTGCACATAGAGCGAGATCATGGCACCATTAAGACCCAGCATGGTAGCCGCAAAGGCCGCGCGAACCATCCATGTTGTTTGTACGTTTATTGCTCTTGCTGTCGAGGAATCGACGAGAGTCTTGAGCAGCGACTCGCTCACGACTTCGGCATCTTCTCCAAAAGCGACCTGCTCCACTCAAGATCACCGCTGCTCTCGTCAGTTTGGAAGCAAAGAGCCAGGGGACTCTTTGTCGTTTCTCCTCGACTTGCCCTATTTATCTCCCCAAACCTACCTTGCCGGCTGCTGCCGCCACCGCCGCGCACAGACCAGAGGCAACAGCCTCGCGCATAATGTTTGTTCTTTTGATTGATTTGATCTTCGTTATGAGATTGAAAAATCCGGTGAAACAATTTTTTATTTTTATTTTTTTTATTTTTATAAAAATGACATCAGCAATGATCCCTTCGCTTTTGAGCCGTCAAAGAGAGCCAATTGAGGACAGGAACACGGTAAAGAAAGCATGCTGAATGCTAGTTCAAGTTTGTCTTGAGAAAAAGAATCCCAGCGTATCGTTTTATTTGTAAATATCGCTTGATCCTTGGGGGTTAGGTAGGTAGGTCGGTCTAGCAAACAAAAGTTGTCGCAAATTCGCCCACGCAATGCCGACCGCTTTGTTCTTCTCCTGCAGAGCGAGATACGAGTCCTGCGCACCCAGGTACTCGAGAACAAAAAGTAAACGAACAAAAGAAAATGGTTGGTATTGGAAACCAAGGTTTACACAAGGTTGGACAAGACGGCGCGGCCGAGGGGCTTCTTGCCACTTTGGAAGGCGGAGCGGTCCTTGTAGTAGTTCCAGTTCACAGCGTCGACAAAGTAGTCCTTCTTGCCAATGCGCATAATGTAGCCTTCGACATCTTCGTCGGCGCCGTCATCAACGGCACTATCGGCATCATCGTCATCCAGTTCGTTATCCGTGCCGTCAAGCTCGTCTGGATAGTCCTCCATTTCGCTTGCAATCATGTCGTCTTCGGCGTCCTCTTCCTCGGTAGCACTGTCGTACGATTCTGCTTTGGCTCCTTTGCGCGTGCCACGAAGGCGCCTCTCCATGGTGTCCTTGCGCGCACGATTGCCTGTGCCAAAAACGTCGCGTTTGACAAAAGCACGGAGGTCCTCGCCTTGTTTGTGTTCGCGTCCATGGGCTTTCAGCTGGTTCGACCCGCCTGCCTTGATCACTTCCATGGCCTGGATCCAGCCCTCGGCGACTTCCTGGCTCTCGGCCTGAAGATACATGGGCTCGTGGTCGGGTCCGGTGATACAGATTCCGCCTTCTTCGCCAAGCTCACGAAGCACACTAATGCTCGTGTGCTTGGTGATCTGGATGGATCCCTTGATGGGCGAGCCCTTTTTCTCGCAGAACTGCAACTCGCCATCGGTCGTAAGCATAAAGTAGCGACGTTTCCAGTTCTTACCACTCTGCATTGCCCGCTTCTTCAGGTAACCCTGAATCATGATGATCGCCATGGTGCCGTTTTCGTGGTGGCGTTCGCGGTGGCACCAGCCTTGCAAAAAGCTCGTCTTTTCTCTCGTGGCTCGTTGGCGTTCGTATTGTAAGCCTTGACTACGAACGACTGACTTCGCGTGCTGGCGTACGTGTATGTGTGTGCAGCTCGGTCGAGCTCTCGAGCTTGCTTACCCGCGCCTGCAGAACCGCTTTGCCCTGCGCAGCTCGCTCCTGCGCGCGTGCGCCCGCGCTTCGTCCCGCTTCGTCGCTCGCTCGTGTGCAGGTCGGCGCGTGCACGTCGTAGCGCGTGTACCAGCCCAGGACGAACGATGCGCCTGCTCCTCGGATCGATCGACCCCGTCCGCTGTCCACGCACCGCGTGTCCGGAGCCCGCGGGCGACCGCGCCCCTCCCCGCCTGCGCGTCTGCGCGCGTACTTCGTGCGCTCGCCCGGCGGTCTCGGTCTCCGTTCGTACTCTGCTCTGCTCTGCTGCTCTGCAGGGCGGCCCTGGACACGCGCGCCTCCTTCTTTCTAATCAGGCGCGCACACGTCTGCCTCCCTGCCCGCAGAACCGCGACGGAACCCGTACGTAACCCGCCACATTTTTTTATAAAATTTTAAATTTTTTTGGTCTCTCGTTCTGACCTCAGGCTGGGCTGTGACCTAACGACCATCGAACCGCGGCCGGCAGCGAAGCAAACCCGGGTGGGGCGGCGAAGGGCGCGCGGCCGCGAGAGCGACGGAGGCGTGGACGCGCGCGCGGTGGGCAGCGAGGGAGCGAGGAGGGAGGGAGGGAGACGCAGGAAAACGCAGGAAGACGCAGGGAAACGTAGACCAGACGATACGGCAAGAGGCGAGGAAACGAAGGGCCTGGAACGAAGGATGAGCTCCGAACGGGAAATGCTCAAGCACGTGGACGCGGCGCTGCGCGCGCTCGCGAGCGACCCGGACCAGATGCAGAGCATCAAGCTGGGACAGCTACCGGAGATTGCTCGAAAGGCCATGCCCAAGGACGTGGAGATGAATTTGACCAAGAAACAGCTCAAAAAGCGTCTGTTGCAGATCTGCAGCGAGCTGGCGGCGGAGAGCGCGACGAGCAGCAGCGAAAGCGAGAGCGAGGCCGCGAGCGAGAATCCAGCCATGGAGGAAGCCAGCGAAGATGATGAAGCAGAGCATTCACGATCAAGTACCAAGCGCAAAAAGAGAAAGCGTGGGCGGCAAATTGTGCGTCGCTCACGCGCCGGCGGCGCGACACACGAGCTCGCAAGAACCTCTCTTGCGAGGCTCGCACAAGACATTGGTACGCGCGAGACTCTTGCGCTTGCTGCTGCGAGTCTCAAGTTGAACTTGTCGAAAATGAGCATCCAGTCGGTTTCTGATGCGGTACTGGATGAGGCGCTTGGCATTCTCGCCCGAATCCGCGTTACCCTAAGCCAGACCGCTCAGAAAAACGACCATCTCGAAGTAAACCGCACAGGATTTCTGGATCTCATGCGCTGTCGCTTTCACGAACTCATTGCGTGCACGAATGAGGATCTTACACTGCATACGATTAACGCTTTTTCGCAACGCTTTGAGGCCACATGGCGCCTCGACAACCTTCGAGACGTTGACGCCATCATAGCCCGCACGGAGGACAATCTCGAAGAGGTCGAAAGTGAAGTTCTTGCTCCCCTCCAGGTTGAAGAGACGACCTTGGACAGCAACGAGTGTGATCTGGCTGGACATTGGCAAGGTGTTTCGGACGAGATTGAGCTGGGCGATGCGTTTGTGGTGAAGAAGCCTCTACGCGCGGCGGCCCACCAAATGTGGGCTGAATCCGGCCCGACTCACGTCGCCTTTGCTGTTCGGCCAGCAAGTGCAATGGTGAGCCTCCTGCGGCGCGGTGCGCAGCCGCCTCGTGCCAGTGCCGTTTCGTGCATTGGTCTTGAGGCTGGCGCTGTTTCTTTTTTCGACAGTGTTTCGCTCGCTCTCGAGCATCACAAAAAGACTTCTGTACTCACGCGAGCCAGTGGCCTGTACCTGGTCTGCTTTGACCTTGCTCTTGGCCCCCGCAAGCGGTGCGTGGACGTCAAGTCTGTGCCCCCTTCGCTTCCGACTGGGGCCAATGCTGCACGCATGTCGGTTACCTCGGCTTCGGGCCACGAGGGCAAGCGCTGGCTTGTTTTTAATGCGGGCCAGGCCCGACTCCACTCCTTTGCCAAGCTCATGTAGACCACTGTAGACGATAGGGGGTGCATGCATGCATGCACGCTTCTTTCTTTTTTGTTGCCATCTACCTCGTAGCGTCTATTTTCCAAAAGTCATGTATCTTGCCCGCATAGCTTTTGCTCTTTTCTTGCTTCATGCATCACAAACAGCAAAGAGGATGTTCTGTTGAGTGCTGAAACTAACTTCGGGGTAGGAGTAGAAGAACACAGGCCCTTGACATTGAATTCTGAATGACTTGACCGACGATGAAGAGCCTTGGCGTCGAGACCTGGGACAGTACTAGAGTCTTCGTTTGGTGAAAGTAGGTCGCTTTTGCTCTTACGTTCAATAAGCTTTTTCCCTTTTTTCTCCAGCAATTATCAAACTGGTTGTCATGTGCTGAAAAGCGCTTTTACGCAACTAGTCTGAAACCTCTGTGTTGCGGGGTGGGGGGAGAGGGTTGGATCAGAGTGCAAGTCATTGAGTCATGAACAGCACAAGCAACTCCTTCCAAGACGCCCTTCTGACTGGCAAGCTTCGACGTCAAAGCTTGGGGCAAAGGGGTCCATCCTTGTTTTGCTTTGCTGAGAGAAAAAAAAAGAACATCTACTCCGTCTTGTTTTCGTCGAGATTTCGCCTTCCTTTCTCCTTGCTCCATCAAGAAGGATGAAACATGGACAGAAGCGTCGAGGCAAGGCACCATGTGCTATAAAGCATAGAAACTGAGTCTGAATTGCATGTATCAGGAAGGGTAAAAAGGTAGAAAACAGGTGAAATGAATTATGTTGGTTTGTAAAGAGAACAGATTGGATTCTTCGTGGCCATGCTGCCCGGCAAGCTTCTGTGTCGAAACTCTTGAAGATGACATCTTCAGTAGTGAAGGATGTGCGTATTGAGAATGACACTCATTGCTTTTGTACAAATGGGAGAAGTTTCCGCGACGTGGCAGAAAACTATGCAGCCTTCTTCGAAGGACTTTTTTCACTTTTCAGTAGTTATGCGTGTTTTCTGAAGCGTCCCTTTGCCATTGCTCGAGCGTCTGTCTGTATGTGTGTGTGTTTAGATGTATGCGTTGCCTTGTTTGTGTGTTGCTTGCTTCACAAGAGCGGTAGCCTTGTTTACAATGTGATGTATGTACTATGGAACAGCACGGTAGCGTGTCTCCATCGTCTCACACGACTCGATAGGCTCTCCCTCCCAGGTCAAGCCATGCGTTTCATATGAGAGACTGCAGACAGTTCACAGGTTGGCGCGACTGCGCGCTTCCGCAAGCACGCTATCGGACGGCATGGGAAGCTCCTGCATGGCCCTGGTCCGCGGGCGCCAAGGCCGCGGCCGGGACCTGCGCTCGCAGTCCGCGACACGCGGCACACGCACAAGGTCGCCGGCGGTGCGCCCAACGGCATCTTCGTTGTAGCCAGTATTGACGACGAGTCCTCTGGCGCCACAGCAGCTGCTCCCGGTGGTGGTCATCTTGCTCTTGTGTGTCTTCTTGAGGAGTGCGGTTTCTCGGCTTGGTTCTGCTTGGCGCGGCGAGAGCGAGTTTGGTGTCTTGGTTGCGGGTTTGCCTTCCCGCGCGCTGCCGCCTCGCTAGCTTGCAAGCTTCCCGCTAGCCGGGACGGTCGAGACGAGACGAGACGAGACGAGAGCGAATACGACGCTTCTTCCCCCCCCAAAGCTCGGGCGGGCGCCAGGGCGGGGCAGCGCAAACTACCAAAAAAGAAAGAAAAAACAAATGTTATAAAAAAAAAAAAGATGAAAAGATCGGCCAGCGGGTCGGGGCGATTCCCTGCGAAGAACAGCAAGCACAGCACGTCGTCGTACAAAGCAGAGAAAATGAATGAAGGAACAAACAAACGAACAAACAGACAGACAGACAGTCACAGA
The DNA here is from genome assembly GCA_003116975.1 of Aurantiochytrium sp. KH105. NCBI lineage: Eukaryota > Bigyra > Thraustochytrida > Thraustochytriidae > Aurantiochytrium > Aurantiochytrium sp. KH105. The sequence goes on from BGKB01000043.1 coordinate 45,216, forward strand.
AAAAACTGCTCCGCCGCCCCGGGCGGAGGAAAGGCCGCGATGGCTCATTGATCGATCGATTGAGAATCAATGATTGATGAGCCGGGGCGGTGCCCTCGATCGGCTCGGCTCCGTCGACCTGGCTGCTTGCCTGCTTACTTGCCTCGAGTGGCTCGAGTCGAGCCAACTCGTGTCGGGTCGAGCCGAGTCAAGTCGGGTCGAGCCGAGCCAAGCCGAGCCGAGCCGAGTCGGTCGGTCGGTCGATTGCTCGGTCGGTCGGTCCAGCAGGCCGGTCTCGGCCGCGAGTGGAGGCGCCTGCCTGCCTCGCCTCGCCTTCACGGCCTCGCGGCGCGTCGTGCCGACCGGCTGCTGCCGATGCTGCTGCCGATGCTGCTGCTGCTGCTGCTGCTGCAATCCTCGCTCGCAGTCGCTCGTCGCGCATGTGCGTGCATCGCTCGCTCTCTCTCTCCCTCTTGCATTCCTTTCTTTCTATCGCGTGTTTTTTTTCCTGCTCCACAGAAGCCGTGAGAAGGCAAGGCTCCTCCTCCTTTCTACTCCTTCTTGCCGGCCACGGCTGTCTATCCGTCAAGCTCGAGCAGCCTGCTTGCCTGCACGCCTTGCCGAGCGAGCACGGGCGACGCACGGCGGCCGGGCATGCAGCCAGCCGCCGCAATCCTGCGGCCGGCGCCTCCGCCCGCGTCGCTCGCCCTCTCTGGCTGCGCTCCGCCTGGCTCGCCTTTTCCCCCGTACCATGCATATTTACGTACCCCCATACATACCATACAACAGAGAGAGAGAAACACGCTCTCCCGCCCGCCCTCGCGCCGCGAGGCGGGGTGGGGCAGGGCGGCTGCGCGACCAGCCGGCGCCGGCGCCGGCGCTACGGCGCGGCGGCGCGGCGGCCAAACATCCAGCCAGCCAGCAAGCAAGCAAGCAAACCAGCCAGCCCGCGGGCCGGCGCGTGCTCGCCGAGCTCGCTCTCGGCGCGCGCGCTCGAGCCGAGCCCTGCCCCTGATCGGCGAGCTCGGCCTGGCTCCGCCAATTTCTTTTTCCCTTTTATAGTTTTTTATTCTTTTTTCGTTTTTAACCTTTTTGCGCGATCGCACATCTGAGGCTCGAGGTGGAAGAGGACGCCCACAGTGTAGACGTCTTCCTCCACCGGCGCGGAGCCGGCGCCTTGGGACGGCTCCGCGGCCACCACGCAAGCAAGCAGCCTGTTGCGGCAGACAGGCAGGCAGGCAGGCAGGCAGGCCCTCATGTCAGCAATGCGCCGCGCCGTCGCGCGCGGGATGCCGCCGGGGAGGAAGGCGGCCGCGGCCCCAGGATCCATCCAACTGCTGGCCATGCCCGCATGCATGCATGCATACATACATGCACGCAATAGCTGGTTGGCTGGCAGCCAACAGACCTGCGAGCGATAGGCGAGTAACCTAAGCCAAGTCGGGACGGACAGCGCTGACGCGGCGACAGCGCTGACCTTTTGCCCTATAAAAGCTATGATGTGAAGCAAGGGGGTCAACAAGGCAAATCAGCGTCCGCATGAGTGGCGACGGCGATGACTCGTTCAAATGCGAGTATTTTGGCCATCCAACAAAACCAGCGAGACCAAGGTCGGCGTGCTTATTGGTCAACCTACCGCCGCGATGATGACCGGCAATTGGCATTGCGGTCAGGATGCCGAAATTTGTCCTCGAGCGCAGAGGTAGTTAGCAGCCTCTTGGCTCTGCAGCCATTCATGCTCAACGGCATGAAGAAACTCAAAGTCAGTGCTTGGGCCAAGAATAAAAAGCGTCCCGCACGAAACCGTCCCTTTCCTCGAATAGGCTCTCGTATCGTATAACCTTCCTTCTTTCTCTCTTTGGCATTGATTTATTCAACCAAATAAGCACACACGTTGCTTCAGCCACCGACGCTGCTGCGTCGCGTCACATCTTTCGGATCAAGAGTGTCGCCGTTCTTGAATGGCAACTTTCTGCACCAAGCTTTGCCCGCTACGCCTTGACGGCCGGCTCACTTCATCCTTGCTAAATCGTGCTTTTGCTCGCAAGATGACCCTTGGCTCGATCAATCACAGCAAACAGCCAACCAACCTCGTTTCGAGTGCGCTCTAGCACGGTGTGATGTTGGGGTGGGAAGGGGAGGGGAGGGAGGGTTGCTTGGGAACCCTCACTTGTCTCTGCAATGTCTTGCCAATGGTGCAGCGCTGTTGCAGCTGCAGCGCTGCACCCACCATCGCCATGCCTGGGCAAAACCACCCATGCTGAGCCAGGCCCGCGTTACGCAGGCCGCGCCAATCCGCAAGCATGCTAGCCAGTATATTAGCTAGCGAGCAAGCAAGCAAGCGTCCCCGGGATGCGTGCATGCAGTCACGCGCGGAAATTCAGAGACCAACAACTATGACACGCTTCCTGTCCTCTCTCCGCTCTGGCGATCGAGCCCCGCACTGACCGATTGCTGCAGGCATTGCCGCCGCTCCGGGCGAGGCCAACTTCCCCAAACCATGCTGCAGCACGATTTCTCCACAGAATGGGCTTCGATTTCTTGACTTGAACTGCAAGCGCCCTTCCTCCCATCATATCATATTCTGCATGCCAAAACTTGCGAGGTGCGCTTTGGGTCCAGTGGGGCTTCTTGGGGGCGTCAAGCCTCGCAATCATAGATGCGCCGCTGCGTCGCCCCCCCGCCCCCACAGCTGACTGCGCGTGCTTCCCTGCGTCGTCGGAAGGGGACTTCCTTCCTTGCTTCCTCCCTTGCTTCCTCCCTTGCTTCCCTCCCTCTTGCAGCGCTGCTCCTGCGCAGGGTAGACGCAGGAGAAGCGCGGTGCAGTGCACAAGCTGCTTGCTTCGCGCGTCTGCCGGGCTGCTTGTACTTCTCCCGCGCCGCGCGCACTCGCACTCGTTCCCGCGCCACCTTCTGCGGGGCTGCTGCGGCACGCGCGGGGGCAGGTCTTTCATTGTGCAGCGGCGCGGAGGGTGCCGCCCCGAACCAAATGAAAAGCTAGCTCGGCGAACGAGGCAAGCACGCGAGCCACCAAGGCGTGTGCCGCAACCGCATACATACGCTGCCTTCGCCGTCGTCACCGCATGGCGTCTTTCGCCTCTCGCTGACATTTGCACACGCGCAAGAAGTGCGCCCATCCGAAAAATTGTGAATGAGGCCACCGGCCACCACGCCCGCGTCCAAAGGCAAGTAAGCTTGACTTTGCTCTCACGGTTTTCTCAGCCCAGACACCAGCGCAGAGATGGAAACCGTTCTCGCGGGGCCAATGCCCTTTGGGGGACCGGGGCGCGAACCAGAATAAAGGGTGGAAGAGGAAGAGGGGAGGGGGGGGGGGGGGCGGACGCGAGGGCCCGGCTGGGCTTGGGACCTCTGTCAAGAACCTGAGCCAAACCTCGAGTCCCTTTGGAAGATACGTGAACGACGGGTCCCCGGATTTTCGCGCGAACAGCCAGCAAAGTAAAAGTTCTCCGACTGACTCGTAGTAGGTTGAGCGGAAGCAGCAAGCATTTATTGAATTCTTGAGCGCCCTCGGAGTTGAGTGCAGCTTCCAAGAGAGAATTCTGTCCAAATTGGCACGTCTGACCAAAATTTTCATTTCCAGAGGTGTCTCTTGCAGCCAATTTCTGTGGCCCGCTCTGACCGGACTTGCTCCCTGTCTCTGGCATGCCAACCCAACTGCCAGCTTCGGACTCGTGTTGCCTTTTCTAACAGAAAGCCAGCCAGCCCTTACTTCGTTGGCCAATCTTAGCTGGTTTGGCGGTTGAGCTTTGCGAAATCCATATGTCCCCAGCCCCGAGGGTTCTACGTATACGAATCCATCGGGCCGTGCGGACACGGACGCACGGACCGTGCCTCCGGCCACGAATTCAAGCTTCCCTTTTTCTTTCCTCTGTCACAGGTAGCTGTGAGCTGGACCTCGATGTCGGAGCCATGCCGTGCGAATCGCCGATTGGGACCTTTTCCTCGCCACCTGCCATGGCTGATGCATGGAGAGCCTAGGTCGAAGGGTATGGGAGAACGAGGGAAGGGGCTGGTTTTTGTGTCCTCGCCGGTGTCGCGGACGCTTCGCACGAAAGAAGGAAGGCCCCCAGGAAAAAATTCCGCAAGTCCGGGGACGCATGAGGTGCTATGACCGTTGCGGGGTGTGGGAGCCGTCTATGGCGGCTGCAGCGGCCGGAGGTCGGAAGCCGTCCGTCGTATCCGCGTCCGTAGACGCGAGCGAGGGCCAAATCAAAGTGCGAGCGCGGCTCGTTCGCAGCCGTGGACGAGCGAGCGACGCGCGCGCATGCATTCAATCAACTGCAGCGAAAGGCATTCCTGGCTGAGGTACCAGCTCGCTGCGTGGAGCCCGTTCTCGAGACCAACGTCATCCACCCGTGCGGCGGCCCCAGCGATCCGCAAGTGGCTCTCTTGCATCTGAGTCAACTCGTTCTTGGCCATCATACCGTCTCTCTACCTCAGTGCGATTGGCCTGTGAGGTGGGGCTGCTGTGCAAGCAACTGCAAGTAGCAAATAAGCAAGCAAGCAGACAATCCAAGAAGAGGTGTGGTAAAAATGAAGGGACAAGATCGGCCCAAGTGCGGCCGCATGGCGTCCTCGCGTCCGGCCAGCGGTGGCCAAAGGAATGCAGCCAGGCTCACACTGTGTATGCAACGGCAAGACAGAAAAGTGGCGAGCCGCGTCGCGTCGCGTGCCGTCGCGTCGCGAGACACCTTCTGACGCGAGCCAACTCATGTCGCGAGCCACGTGGCATGCTACCTAGGGGATCTTTGGGGGCGCCAGCCTTCGCAGGCCCACTCACCAACATGCATGGCAGGGTGCCATAGTTGGTGGCTGCAACAAGTCAACTGACTTGGGAACGTCGGTACCTGCCTGCAGACATGCTGCGGAAGGGAAAATGAATCGCAAGCTTCTTTTTGGGAGGGGGGGGGGAGAGAGGGGTGCAGAGAGAGGGTATAGGTGGGTTGAGGAGGAAAAGAGGCAAGGGGAAGGAGGCGGCGAGAGAAACGGTTGCTCTCGCTCAAGCGCGTGCCCCTTAGGAAGTTGATCTCCATTCCTGGTCTTCCAACGAGTCCCTTCCATCACAGGTGTCTCCCATGGCATGTCGTCCAAAAAAAAAGAAAAGAAAAATAACGATGGGAAACTGCCTCTTGTCCCTCGCGCTGGTCGAGTCGCGCGTTTGCGAGCCAGCCTTCATAGCCACGTCCCTGCTAGCTGGCAAGCATGGCAGGTTGCTTTATGAAGAAGCCTCGCCTTGAGTGAGGAATCTTTGGCATGATCGAGGCAGGTAAGATCAGGGGAGAGGGGCCAAATGAATAAATTTCCAGTCTCTGCGAGTCATGAATCCCATCAGCCTGACTCACAAAGGCTATCACAGCTCGTGACCCTGTGATTCTTCTGGCAAAGGCGGCTCTATTCCTGGGTCAACAACCCCCCCCCCCTCTTCTCCCGATGAGACAATCTTTCATCTTTCGCATTTCAACATTTGCGGCAAGCAGTTGGTGGTTACGTAGCAAATTGCTTTGAGAGAGATGCTAACTCGTCCTCCAAGCCTCAAGCTCGTCCTTTTCTGGCAATCGAGTATCATTTCTTCTCCGTTTCACAATATCTAAGGCTAGAACAGCCGTTGCGTGCCTTTGAAGTCTCGCACAATAATTCTTACTTTTAAAGCTCGCTCGCTCGCTCAAGCGCGACAGATGAGGAAGACGACCTCATTAACTTTTTCCATCCATACGCTTCTGCGATAAGGATGGGCGTTATCAGTCCCTGCGTTGCCTGGCTGGATTTGCGTTGCCTGTCCTGAACGAGTCGACCGACCGTACTATAGCTCCAGGCTCGCACAAAGAAATTCAACCTTTCGGGCGTTGCAGACTGATGCTTTTCAATGACGTGTAGGTGCTGTGATGCGCGCATGGCGTGGCCCCGAAGGCTCGCGCGATAGGTAGAAAAGAGCTAGACAAAATTCAAATAGACGCTCAGTATAGAGAAAAGAAGTCGGCACCTACTCCATTTCCCCACACACATTTAGCCTTGATGCTTTGAAGTCGGCCCCGCCGGCCTCAGCCGGCCCAGACTCACGCAAATTGGCCCAAGTCGACAGTGTCACGGCCGCAGATCCGCACAATCGGGCGCGCGCCTCGGAAAATGGTCTTACGTTTCCGAGGCGCGATGGCCGACAGTCATTCTCTTTTTTTTCGCGGCCCAAGCCTTGGCGAGGGATCCGAGAGACCTTCTGCAAGCGACAGCCGTAAACAAATGTTCTGTTGGCTACCTGAGCAGGCACGCAGGCAGACGTCTTGTGCTTATACACGCTTGGCCAAAACACTGCATGCCTTTTCTCAGCACCGACAGACATGCGATGCCGCTGGAAGCTCGCCCCTCCCCCCCCCCCCTTCTCACATAGACTCATGGCATTGCATTGCATAGGCGTACAGGCGATTGTTGCACGGCCAACTTGATTCATTATCCACCAGTGCCGTCCAGACGTCGCGGAGGATATCTGCCTCATTTGACACTTGGCATTTCTTGCTCAGAATCTTTCGCAGGAGACTCCTCTTTGCACGGCGCGCGCGCCAATCTGCCTGTCTGCCCGCCCACCTGCCTGCAGCTGATTGCCTGTGAGGGGGGGAAAGCGCACTTGGCCTCGGCACCCTAATTGTTAGCCACGAAAGCTTTCTTGTTTTCTCCTTGCTAGCCCGAGGTCAAGGTGTGTATAAACAAAAAATGTGCTGGTCTAATGCGAGCCACCGGCGCTGCGAGAGCTGCTGTGCTGGCGCGTCAAGGTCTTGCTGCTTTTAGGAAGATCCTGGGGCCGCGCGCGCCGCGCAACCTCGATCGAGTACGCTCCCACAACGGCTTTTTCCATTTAGCTGCAGCACAGCGCGCGTCCCCAATCTCTTGCCTCAGCCTTTCGCGGCAGCCTGCCCGCCCGTCGAACGAGGTCGGAGATCTTGGTTAGCGAATTGGTGGGTATGGCTGCGTGCCTGGCTTTCTGCCTGACAAGTAACAGTCATTTCGCCTCTTATGCATACTAGTAGCCGCTGCCGCTGCAAGTCGTACCAACAACGAGCGCCAGCCACGCCCTTCGAGCTGCCAATTGCAAAAGAACCATCCAGGCACGCGCCGCAGCCGCCACTCGGCCACGGTGGCAAGCCCTGGACGCCTGCCCGGCGCGCGCGTTGCCATTCATTCCCCTTCCAGGCTTGGTCCTTCATGCGGGCGTGGGGCGAAAGCGCGTGAAAACCGACATTGACAGTGAGTTGGTCATGAAATGCGAGCCAAGGAAGCTCCTCGCGGCCGCTCGATCATCAATAGTAGGCCTAGCTTAGCAGTAGCGGCGGCGTCCGACTGCAGCCAGCTGCACCTGAACCGCAGTTCCGAGGTCTCGCCTGCAGAGGCAGCGCCGCCGGAGCCTGGAGTGTCGCGTCGCCTCACGTCGCGTCGCCGCCTCCCGTCTCCTCTTGCCTTGCTGAGAGAGAAGGTAGTACTTACTTGCTCCAGCGCCAAGCGCGAGTGCAGGTGTCCACGGGCCGCGGCCCGGCCGCGCTTGCCTTGAGTTGGCACGGGCTGTGCTGCCTATCTGACTCGCGAAGCCCGACCGAGCCTGTAGTATCAGGAGAGAGATCGAGCCAAAGAACAAAAGAAAGAAGGTGAGAAAGAAAGCTAAATCGAAGGAGGGGAAGACGGTCCCCGCACTTGCCCTCGCACAGAGGGCGCGTCGATCTTGCTTATCCCCCACACCTGCGAATCCCCGCAGAACTCCAAGCCCCGGGCTCGCTTTCCCCCGCCCAGGTCCCGATCGGTCTGGCGCGGCCGGCCGTGCCGGCGGGGCGGTGAGGGCGGCGCGGGGAGGAGGAGGGGGGCGGCATGGGGCGGGCCGTTGGAAGGAGCCGCAGCCTGCCAGCGGCTGCGGCGGCCATCGCGGCCATCGCGGCCCCAGCGTTAGTTAGACTCGCTCGACCGCGACCAAGCATTAGATATCGCGCAGTCGCCGGCGAACGAATGTTAGGGTGGGTGGCCGGGATTGGAGGTGGGGCGCGAGAGGGTGTGCGCGTCGAAGTCTCGAACGCCGGAGACCCCGATAAGAGGGAAAGGAAAGAAAAGAAGATCATCGCGACGGCATTCACAAGGCCCACACACCGTTTATGTGCGCGCGCACCATGACGCATTGCATGATGCGCGTGCTGTCCCGACGTGATTTCTCGTTCACGGCCGACCTCGTGGAATGAAGACGTGACCGTGTTCGCCGAGCATTCATGCGGGTGTGCGCTTGCGACACATTGGCTCTCCTCGATTCAAGACCGCCCCGCGGTACTTACATGCGCCCTTTCTCCTTTATACTTTTCCGAGTCACGACAAATACAATTTTTTTTTAAAGTTGTTATCGGATGGCGGAGTGAGACTGTATTTCGCCCGAAAAATCATGCCCCCGGACACTTGTGATCGAATGGCGGAGCGACTGCATTTCGCCCGAGATATCATGCATCCAACAAACGATAGACGGCCCCCGGACACTTGAGAAGGTAACATTGCTGATTGAGCACTTCAATCAGCTCCTTGAAGTCGGGGATCTGATGCAAAATCTTGGCCTGTTGGGCCTCCGCCTTCATCTGCTCCACGGTGAAACGCGTTGACCCGCGCTGCCGTGCAACATTCTTGAGCTGCGCCACGAGCGCCTTGCAAAGCTTGGCCATGGACATGCCTCCACTGCGTTGCAGGTCCACCACTCCAGAATCATCCGTAAAGGCATCCAGCAAGGATTCCTGCATGAGAGAGACAATGTCCTCCGCGTCCGCTTCCGTGACGAGGTCTCGCAACTCTAATCGTGCACGCGCCTGTGCAAGACGTACGAGCGACTCTAGTTGCCGCGTTGTGATGGGCGTTGACTCGCAGGAGCTCCCCTTCTCGCGCAGCTCCAAGTAAAATCCTTGCAAGACTCGGCACGCACCTAAACTCAGCTTGGGATGACAGTAATGCTTTGCGAATGCAAGGTACTTGCGGAGAAGCTCGGCCGGAAGAGGGTCCGTGCCCTCATAGGCCCGCACACGCTCATGCAAGAACGCTTGCACGGGCTGGGCTCGAGGCCGCGTTTGCTTTCGAGGCGGCGGTCGACCTCGCCGCACGCGTCGACGCTTGCTGGCTTGCGTTGCCGAAGACGAGGACGGCGTCCGCTGCGACGACCCTGCAACGCTATTGCCAGCCTCATTCTCATGTTGCAGGTGCATATCGACAACATATTCAGCAATATTGCCATCGTGGCGATCGTCCGGACGGTCCACCAAAATAAAGACCAGGTCAAAGCGAGAGAGCAATGGCGCGCTCATGCGCAAATTCTCCAGTACGGTACGATTTCGATTGTAACGGCCTCCTATTGGATTGGCTGCCGCGAGAATAGCCGTGCGCGCCGACAATGTACATACAATTCCAGCCTTGGCTATCGAGATTGATTGCTGCTCCATTGTTTCGAGCAGTGCTGCCGAGTCGCATTGCATCTTATCAAATTCATCGATACAGCACACGCCACGATCGGCCAGCACCAACGCTCCAGCTTCCAAAGAGTGCTCGCCATTCTTATCCTTGGCCATCGTCACAGTGAGACCCGACTGCGATGCGGTGTTGCCACATACGTAGACGCCTCGAGGACTCACAGCAGCGGCAGCCTTGAGCATCTGACTTTTGCCCAAACCTGGATCACCGACAACAAGAACATGAATGTCGCCCCGGATAGGTACAGAACTCTTTCGCCCGGCAACACCAGTTCCGCCCGCAAGACCCAGCAAAAGCCCAAACTTGACGTGCTCCTGTCCCAAAATGAGTGGACACAGACTATGCACCAGAAAGGAGTAGTCGAACTTTTCGGAAACCAGCTGGATCATGGCATAGTCCTTTTCGGTCAGGTTGGCAACAATGTCATTCTTTTGCTTGGTGTCCTCTCCTCCGGCCATCACGTGCGGGGCTCGTTGAGTGCTTGCTGCTTCTTGACTTGTCAACCCTTGGCCTGCGCCAAGGTTCCGGGCCCGAATTTCACGCAAGAAGTCCAAAGCACTGTCCTGCGTCGAAGCTAGCCCGGGCAACGACCGCTGACTTGCGCCTTGAGATGGAGGTTTCAGTGGTGCCTTTCGCACTGGCGATTGTGACGGCGACTGCTCTTGAGCCCCTCTGTGGGTTGGAGACTGAGACTGTGACTGAGACTGGTTCTGCGCTTCAACCCGAGCGCCCTGAGGCCGACTTGCAACGAGCGACTTGGTCTCAATCGAGTTCGCTTCGAGAATGAGAATGAGCAGGCTAGCCTCGCGATTCTTTCCCTTGGCGCGGGACCCCTTGCCGGTGAGACTCTCCGCATTCAAGGCCTTGACAATTCCGCAAATCGTGACCACATCGCCAGGAACAACGAGATCAACAAGATCCTCTGTTAGTTCCACGTCAATCGTGCGCGGCACGGCGCCGCCATTTGCAGTAGGATTAGCCGCCTCATCCGCTTCTTGCAAACGGACCAATTGAAAATCCACCGTCACCGCAGACGCCTTGTCGGCCTTGAACACCTTGCCTTTGCAGTCTGCATTCTCGCAGTGTGTTGGCGGCGCAAATTTGCCGTCTGGCATGCTCTTGCAAATACTTTCCCCGCACTTTGGACATGCAAAATCCATTCGCTTCACCATTGGACGCACGCCCGACACGCGCACGACCGTGCCTCGCACAGCGACAAACTTGCCCAAGTGGCTTGATTTGAGCGAACGAATGCTCGTGAGGGGTCTGTACGCCACAAAACGTGCGCTGATCCGGGTCAGCACAGGATTGAGTCCGTTGTCCGCCGATTGAAGTGCTCGCATGGAGCAAATCGCCAAGCCGAGGCAACTCAACGTCATTCTTGCGTTTGAACGGAGCGAAGCTGCAAACTTGGCAAGTGGGTCTGGTTCCGTGAGCAGGGAGCAGAATTGACGGAAATCAAAGACCACTTGTGTCGCCTTTTCCAGGTCGACGCCTTCGAGCAGCCCGGCGCCCTTGCCGGTTCCAGGCTTGAGGAAGGCCCGGAATAGCTTGACCGCACGAACCCACGCGTGCTCAGGATCAAAGTCATCAAAGGGAAAGAAGAGCTCCCAGTTCTCCTTAACCAACGCTTCTTCTTCGTTTAGTGCTCGTCCTCCATCGCGTCCTGCACCGCCGCCGCACTCGTCGTCTTCGTCGATCGCCATCACCGCGGATCCGCCAGGAGATCGCGGATGGTTGGGGGTAGTGGGCCTTCGGAACTAATCCTAGCTAGCACGCGCGCAGCACGCAAACGCACGCGCGCAAGACCGCCGAGACGGCACCCTTCTCCCTCGCCAACTGTCGCTCGCCCGTCCGCACCCAAAGGCTTTGTTTGGCGCGCAAGGCCGAGCCGGCGGCACGGCTCCGTCTTAACCGTAATTACTCGCCTACGACTTTGCATTCCTTGTGACGATTCCTCGACAACGAAAAGAAAAAAGAAGGGCACATCAAGCCTGCCTCAAGCTCATGCAAAGCCCTTCGAAGAATTGCCGCAAGTGCCAACAACAATATGGAAAGACTTGGACAAGAGCAGGCGCATGCAGATCGCGCAAGTGTCGAGTACATTCACGGCAGGCGCGTGGAATCGCTTCACCAAAACAGAAAGCGAGAAAAGCAGATAACTCTCGCGTTATAAAAGCTAGAGCAAAACAAAGCAAAGCCAAATCTAAATTAGAAAACAAAGTCAAAGTCAAGTAGATTTGCCCGCTGCGAGATTCTTCTTGAATAGGGAAACCCGTTTCGGCTTTGCAGCAGACTCCGCGGAAGGCGCCGATCCCGATGCTGTAGACGAAGAAGGGGCTCTAGGCGGCTCCAAAGACCCAGTCTCGCGCTCCATCACATGGCCCGAAAATGCAGAACTGCCCACGACTCCTCCACTGCCAGGGACGGCTGCCGCTTTACGCGCCATCTCGTCCGCCGCTTCGGATTTTGAAGACCTCCCACTTGCAGCCATGGGCGCTTCTTGCGGGGCGCCGCGGCCCTGGTTCAGAAAGTTGGCGTAAAATTCATCCATGGACATTTCTGCCTCGGCACGCTCGCGCTGCTCTTGAGCGTCCAAGGCAGCTTCAGCAGCAGCGATCGCTTCCGGATCATTTTCCTCTTCGAGCTTGGCAAATTGATCCCAAATGGCTCGAGACTTTGCGCGTTCTTCCTCGGTCAGAGCACGTGGAGCTGAGCTCGTTGATGGCACTGCTTCGCGCGAAAGTGCTTCAGCCTCTTCGAGCGTTTCGCGCAACTCGACGAATCCGTTCGCATCCTCTTTCATAGAGTTGCCGCCACGCGGCGCTTGCCTTTGCTGTGGTTGGCCCGATGATTTCATTGGTTCACTAGAAAATTTTCTGGGTTCACCCGATGCGGCAAGAGTCCCTCGCTGCGTACTGGACTTACCACCGCCATTTTGTGCGGCGAGGGCAGCTTTGACTTGCCGAATATCTGCCTGCACTGTTGCTTTACGACGTTCCAGCACCCCGCAAGCCTGAAAAGCAGACTGTTTGGCGAAAAGCCCGCCACCAAGATTCACGATGACTTCGTTGGTGCAGTCCAAAGTTCCACGCGTAAAAGCTAGCTGCGTCAAGGTCAAATCGTCACCATTTTCAAGAAGAGCTTGTTAGTTAGCCAGTTCCTTCATCTCTAGCAACAAGAGCGCCATGGCAGCAGCAGCAAGAGTCTGTCCATGCCAGAAAATAACGCGAAGAAACCTACCTTGCCGACCGGCACGGTCACCCTGTGCTTGAGGCTTTGCGGCAGCGACGTCAGAGTGGCCTGTACAGCCTCCAGGTCCGAGTACAGCGCAACGAGCTCCTGCGCCTTGTCCTCGAGCGCCTGCGCGCTGTATCGCGACGCCAGCGAAGAAGCCGACGATGACGCCGCCGTTGCTTGTGCCATGGCGACGCGTGCTTCGGCCTCGCGAGGGCCTCCCCAATTCAGCCTGCGTGCGCACGCGCACGCGCCGTATCGCCTTTCTCGAACTGGGCTCTGCGTCGTCTCCAGCTCGGGTCGAGTCGAGCCACTGCTTTTATTATTTTATACCCCAAAAAAAGCTTTTCATCGCTTTTCGCTTTCCAAAATGGGAACACGGGTGCACACCTTGGGTACGCGAACGCACGAATCCGCGACCCACGACGTTGCAACGTGGGTCGAGTCTTGAAAAGGAAATCAGGAGAATGGACAGCGAGACCGCCGTGCCTCCCTGCGCCATGGCTGCCAAGACGAGAATGGATTAGAGGCTTCGCTCCAGCTGCTTGCTCTCTTGCTTACGTGCTTGCTGTCGTTTCACGTGAACAGTGCGCAGCTTGCAGCGCGGAAGCAGAGCAAAGCAAAGAAAGGAAGCAAAACCTCAAGCGGCTTGGTCTTGCGGACGGACTCTGAGCAACGCGCACAAGGGCAAGAAAAGAGAAATAGGACCAAGAGGAGAGAGGGAAGAAAAGAATACTCGCGCTCTGCTGTTTGGCACGTGGTGGCCTTGCGTAGGACGCCTTACATTTATCACGATGGCGTCCTTCTTGCGACGTGGACCCAAGTCCCCCAAAGCTGCGGAAAGTCAAGAGGCCTTCACCTCCGGCAACCTTGGCTTGACTGTAGATGTCACCCCCAAGAATGGTCTGGCGCCGGCCAAGCAACAAGCGAGCGACGCCCTTTGCCTCAGTACGGTGGAGATTGAGTCCAAGGACAGCTTCGCAGATCTCCTGTCCCCGATGACGCCGTCGGCTCTGTCCCCTTCTTCGAGACGGTCAAAGTCGCGCTCTCGCTGGACAAAGCCCGAACGCGAAGCGCTGCAGTCGCTGGACTTTTTCAACGAGACGCAGCGCAAAGCCCTCGAAGAAATGCGAGAAAACTGTGCGAGCGATCTAGCGGCTGCCGGCTTGTCCATCGATGAAGGAGACGAAGCCGACATCGTCAATCTTCGCATGCTCCGCTTTCTGCGCGGACACAAGTTTGATATGAAGACAGCGTGTCAAATGTACACGGACATGGTGGCATGGCGCAAGGCCGAAAGCATTGACGCAATCCGCGAAGAAATCAAGCAAAGCGAGCTTCGCCCCGCAGACTTTCCGCATCATGGCAGAATTGTTCGCTTCCTTCCTGTGCATCATGACCATGGCTTTGATCTCCAAGGGAGGCCCATTCAGATCGAGCTTCTCGGTCGCATTGACACCAAAAAGCTTCTCAGTAGCTTCAATGAGAAGGAGTTTCTCCGCCACCACATTTACTCGATGGAATACACTTCAATGAAGATCGAGCGCTTGTCACAAGAGCGTCAAACTCTCGTTCGCACCGTGCTCATCTTCGACCTCGCCGGTCTCGGAATGAGCCACATGCACAAGCCAGCCATGGATCTCCTTCAAAAGGCACTAAAAATCACGCAGGACTACTACCCGGAGTCTATGCACTGTTGCTACATCATCAACGCGCCAAAGGTTTTCTCCGTCCTTTGGCAGGTCATCAAACCGCTGTTGGCGGAGCGCACTGTACGCAAGATTCAAGTTCTTGGCAGCTCGTACACGAGCGAGCTCCTCAAGAGTATCCCACCCGATAGCATTCCAACCTCTCTCGGTGGAGCCCGCGCCGACGAGTGGCCCCTTGTATTCGACAAAGCCGAAGCGTCTCGCGTCAATGACGACTACGAGACACTTACGCTAGCCAAAGGAGAATCTCGGACCCTCAAGATTCTCGTAGCCAGCGACTCGTACGTTGCTTGGGGATTCTACGTTCACGCTGGCGACATTTCCTTTGCATGTGCGTTCAAGGAACACGCGTCATCATCACAAGACAAGAAGGATTCTGCGTCCGCCAGAACCCAGAGCGAGCACAATGGCAAGCACGAATCGCTTGGAAATTCCTTCGATGCGCCGCGTCCGGGTACCTTGCTTCTCACCTTTGACAACTCATCGTCGTGGATAAAGGGCAAGACGATTTCGTACTACGTCTGTGTGGCACCAAGAGCTGTACGACACGAGCTCGATAGTCCTCGCAACGGTCGTCTTCGTCAGTTCTTTACCGACTCGATCAACTAACAAGAGAAAAGGGGGGTCAAGAAAGAAAGAAAATGCGCGCTTTCCAATGGTGATGGTCAAAGGAGACCAACAGAAAAATGTCTAGAGGCTGTTTTGGTGAAAGCTTGTCTCGTAGAGGTGACTTTCTAAACTGTCTTGTGCAAAGATCTAATCGAATCAGAAATCTTGACGCAATTTGTGAACATCGAGATCGTTCTTCGCCGCTTGAAACGACCCTAAAAAGACATGAACCATCTTTTTCCTACGGACGCAACATTTCGCACCAGCATCTTTTTTGAACAAAGAAGTCAATGAGCTGTCAATGACTGCTGGGCGAGGGCACGATTGAGCTCGGCAATCTTTGTGCTCATGACTTGCTCATGATCGTGCGTAATGCGCATGATGCGTTCGCTGGCTTTGGCACGTTCGTGTCCAAAACGCTGGTCCAAACGCCTCCGCTCCTTTTCTGATTTGGTCTTTTTCACGAGCGACTCGCGTCTTCGCTCGTTGGCTTGCTCCTCCTCAAGAATGCTAAGCAAATGCATATTCTGTTTCCGCTTGAGCGCCTTGATCTCCTCTTCAATTCGAGCGCGAGGATCTGACGGAGGCTTGGGAGCCGCAGACTTTTTCGTCTTCTTTTTCTTCGCCAAAGGCGAGGGCGATCGTTTCGACGCGCGCCATGCCTGGGAGGTCTGCTGCGAGTGAGACTTTCCTTTGCCCTGGGGATAGTCTGTGTTCGGAGCCCTTGGGTTTCGCTGCTGCTGCGTCAAAGGCGCAGCACCATCGCCTTCATCGATTCTCGACATATCCGCATCGAGGTTGTCAGACTGGCGTCCCGCACTAAGAAGTGAATCTTCGGAACGTTGAGAAGTATTCTGGCTCGCTGCAGCTTTTCGAGGTGCTGCAGGTGCACTCCGAGCGGCAGCCGAGGCTGGCCTCTTGCTTTGCCGTGGCACAGTCGTCAACGCGTTCTTGCTGCGATGAGTAGGCGTTCGCGAGGAGTGCACCTGCGGCAGCGAGGTAGGCGACGGCGTGCTGGCAAGACCGAGGTCCATGCCGCGCAACTCTTTGGGCAAGACGAGCTTCCCCGTGGCCCGCATGAGATCAAAGGTCTTGACGATCTCCTTTTTTTGCTTGTCGGCCTCAATACGCTGTTGTTTGCGCATGACAATAAGTTTCTCTCGCTGTTCTCGAATCTGGGCGGCCCGCTCGCCCTCGCGCTGAATCTTGTCCATGATTCGTTTGCGCTTGTGCTCCTCCATACGCCGTTTTCGCTCGATAAGCTCGACACGGTCCTGCTCGCGAAGTCGGGCGAGTTCTTCCTGAACTGCATTTGTAGTTTTCTCCCGTGCCTTGCGTCGAGCCACGGCGGCCTCTTTTTGCTGCCGCTTTCGGAAAATAGCATTGCACTTGGCTCGCTGTGCGTTCATCATTTGCTGGTAGGCGCGGCGGCGCGCATCGTCCCGCTCTCGAGACTCGCGAGCTTTTTGGCGGTTCTGGAATTCCTCATCCATTTTGCGACGCAAAAGGCGCTGAGCGGTTTGTTTTTCGAGGTCTTCGGCCCTTTGCCGCCGCTCCTCAGCGTGCTGCTCCATCTGCTGTCGTGTGCGCTCGATAAGAGCAGCCTTTTCGGCAGCACGATCCTGCGCTTCTTGGCGTTCTTGCTCCCGTCTGTTCTGAAAGGCCTCTTGTCTGGCTTCCGCGGATTTCTGCTTGCGCGCGTAGTCCTCGCGCTGTTCTTCAAGAATGCGTTCTTGGTTTTGCATGGCGGTTTTCACGCGCTGTGTCTGCTCCATTCGTTTGAGCTCGTTTTCATGCGCGAGAGCTGCCCGTTTGGCTTCGAGGGCGGCTTGGCGCTCTCGTTGCTTTCGGTCCATGTTCTTCTTCTTTTGCAAGAGCTCCTGTTGCTGCGCTTCGAAAATCTTGCGTGTTGCTTCCATCCGTCTTCGCTGTCGCTCGGCTTGCACCTCCTCACGTCGCCGAGCGTCTCGCCGTCGCTGAATTTCCTGCTGTTGCTCAAGTTCTGCCTGCAGTTTGGCCGCCTTGGCTTCTTTGGCAATAAGAATTCGCCGCTGCTTTTCCTCCTCGCGCTCACGTTCGAGCTTTTCTTGGTCCTTTTTGGCGCGACGCGCCTCGTCTTCGGCTTGTCGCTGACGTTTGAGCCGCTCCTTTTCACGTTTTGCAGCTGCTTCGCGCTCCATTTTGGCCTCATTTTCTTTGTGTTGCTGCGCCATGCGCATTTCGTATGCAAGCAGTTGTTGGATGTCCTGCTTTTGCCGCTCTTTGAGCCGCTCGAGCTGTGCTTGCTCTTTCCGCAGCAAGGCTGCGTCCCGCACGTCAGCGTCTTCTTCTTCGGCGGCCCCTGCGCGCTGCACGAGCTCTTGAGCGCGTACGCGCATCGCCTCCTCATGAATGATTTTTTCGTGCTCTTCCAACACAATGCGGATTTTCTCGCGTCGCTTTCGGACAAAGTGCTCATAGCGAACCTCTTGCACGGCCGCCTCGAGGCCCTCCTCGGCAAATGATGCAAGACTTCTCCATTCGAGCTCCTCGGGCAACAGACCTGCGCGTGCGCACGCTTCAAGGGTCGTGTCGCCCTTCAAATCCAGCATCGGCGCATCGTCGAGCGCAGCGCTCGAGTGCTCTGTCATTTCTGCTCGCGAGCTGCTGCGCAATAATGGCCTCTTCGACGGACGATACTCCTCGCGAGCTGCTGCGCAATAATGGCCTCTACGACGGACGATACTCCTCGCGAGCTGCTGCGCAATAATGGCCTCTACGACGGACGATACTCCTCGCTCGCAGAGAGGGCGAGCGCGACTCGATCAAGCAATGCTTCTCGCGCAGGCCTGCGGTCGTGAATTGCTCGGCTGCCACAGCCACGCGCTCGTCCGTGTGCCAAAGCCAGGCTGCCCGACCTTTTTGCACGAGAATAAAATTGACAGGTCGACCAATCGAACGATAGGTTCTACTCAAGCAGATTTCATTCAATCAGCTTGTGTTTCTTCGCCTGCCTCTGTGCCTAGTAGAATGCACGTTCGCCCTCAAGCTGCCTTTTCTTTCACGCTTGCTTGTTCAAAAACAAAACATCAGCCAGTTCAAAGTTCCTACAGACCGCGCGCGTGCCATGGTACACACCGCCCTTCACAAGGGGCGGCATCTTTACTCGCATGTCAATGTGGTGGTACGAACTCTATTTGTCTCCGGACCCGAGACGCTCTCAATCTCGGACTTGGACTCGGAACTTCGGAAAGCCTCCCGTAACGGATCTTCTCCTTAGTGCACACCTTCGACGCGGGGACCCCTTGCGAGGACCCCATCTCTTACTCGAGAGTGGTGGGCTTGCGCTTGGCTTGCTTGGTCTGGCAGAGCCAGAAGAAAAAGCCAAGACACACTGCGCGACCATGACTCACGTAGAGGAGGATGAGGAGCTGATCGCGTGGGGCCAAGTCCTCGTGGGACCGCCGGGCTCGGGGAAGAGCACGTACTGCCGCGGCATGAGGGACTTTCTCAGGGATATTGATAGGTAGGTCGGCGCGTATACTCTCTCTTTTTCCTGCATGATCATCAGACGGCCGGCCACCTTTCTTCTCGGCGCATGAACGCGCTGCGGTTCATGCGCTGTGGAATAAGGGAGTCGCGGACGGCGGGCCATCTCGCGAAGGAATCTGTGCTTCCATTCTCTCCAGCAGTCTGAGATGCAATGCGACCTCGGAATGCTCTGGAAAACTGACGACGCTAAATTGTGACGCATAATGCCCATCTTGATTGATGCGCCGTGGCACCCGCTTGCATCGCGAGTAGAGACGTAATGATCGTGAATCTTGATCCAGCAAATGAGGACACATCCTACGAAGCTGAAGCCGACATCGCAGATCTAATTCGACTCGAGGACGCCATGGAAGAGCTCAATCTAGGTCCAAACGGCGGCATCATTTATTGTCTCGAGTTCCTGGAGACCAACATAGAGTGGCTTTTGGACATTTTGCGCAAGGCTATGCGAGGCAAAGCGCGCCCATACTTTCTGTTCGACTTGCCAGGTCAAGTGGAAATATCGACTCACCATGAGTCTTTGCGGAACGTCATGACGCGTCTGATCAAGGAACTCGATTTGCGACTCACCGCCGTGCATCTTATCGACGCCTATCACTGTTCCGATCCAAGCAAGTACATTGCCGCTGTATTCCTTGCTCTTTCGGCAATGCTGCGTCTGGAGATGCCCCATGTAAACGTCTTGTCAAAGATTGACCTCGTGGAAAATTACGGCGCGCTCGATTTTGGCCTCGAGTTTTATGCAACGGCGCAAGACCTCGGGCATTTGCTTCCGCTTCTCAGGCTTAACGACGGACGCGCTGGCTCCAAGACGCAGCCACCGTCGGTGCAAGACGCAGCAGCAGCAGCAGCAGCAGCAGCAGCTGCAGCTTCTGCCGAGTCAGATGCAAAGAACATGAATATGGATAAGTCCGCAACTGCTGAAAGCGTATCCAAGGTATCAGGATTTCATAAAAAGTTTGGCGAGCTCAACGAGGCTCTGGTCAATCTCATCGATCAGTATAGCCTTGTTGCCTTCCACCCTCTCAACATCCAAGACCGTACAAGCGTGGCTCGCCTCGTCAAGCACATTGATGTAACGAACGGCTTCCACGAAAGTATGACAAATGACGAACTATCTCTTTTCGAGGAGATTGCCCCAATTGACTATGCTGACTTGCAGGAGAAGTACTTTGCGCCATCGCCATAAACATCCACTTCGGCACATTTCTGTGGAGAAAGCTTCGGTCAGACAACTAAGGTGGGCGCAGCGCTGCATGGATAGCGATTGCGCATATGCGCATTGCATTAAAGAGCCAAAGAGCTTCATGCCAAGACTATAAGACCACCTTGCTGCTGAAGAGCGAACGATTGTGAATTATTAAAAATCAGAGGAGGTCAGATTCTGGATTTTTTTTTTGAGAATTTGAGGCCGGCATGCAGGGCTCCTTCGCAAGACAAATGGCCGCTAAGTATTCTTTCCCTGCAACTGCTGCGCTCAGGTCTACGTGTAAGAATGAGAGATGCGCATAATTCATTTTCTTTTCTTTTTCCCCATTCTCGTTGCAAGCAACTTGTCCATACAGGACTGCGCTCAGCTCATTCTCTCGTTGCAGGCAAGTCGCAATTCGCTCTGGGTCGCAGACTTTTAACGCGCCTTCGAAAGATCAATACATGAAGCTTGACCTCTGGACCGTGAAGTGTCTCGGACGCGGGAACTTGGCAAGGCAAGACTGGGACCATGGGCTTTCAACTTGTGTAACGGCTTTGGGGCCCGTCTTGCACTCTCGCACGTCAAGCAAGAATAGGCAACCAAAGCGACAACGCGCCCAACCAGCCAGCCAGCCCGAAGAGGGAACGCGACGAGCGAGCTGCGAGCTGCAAAATGCGCACTACTCGTACACGCCCAAGCGTAGACGCACAAGCAGGCTGGAACCGGGCACCAGGGCGCACGACAACGACTCGCAAGGCAGACGTGCCTCGGCGTGCAGCAAGATCGCAACGCAGTAGCAGCAGTACAAGCTCGGTGCCAGGATCCCGTGCTATGCGGCAGACATCAGGGTCACCGTCGCGGACACGAGAAAGCAGCCTCGGTCGAAGAAGCTCGCGCGAATCGAACGTGGACGTCAACTATGTTGAGTCGCTAAAGGAACAGCTCTCGTACCTGGAAATGGAGTGTGCTGTCCTTAAGAGCTCATTCCAGCAAGGCAGTGGCAAAGCACAGTCTGTGATCTCCACGCGGTCGTGTGTTGATGGCTCGCTTTCTGAGCTGACTGACAGGTGCCGGCAGCTCGAGGCCGAACACCGCGCAGAACTTCGGCAACGAGAAAGCGAGCACGGAGCGCTGCTGCGCGAGATTTCAGATTTGCGCACAGAGGTTGAATGCAGGAAAGAGGAGCAGCGTCTTGTTCGCAAGCGTGCAGAGGATGTGGCCAGCGAGCGAGCTGCTAGCCTCGAGCGTGAGTGCGCTCGTCTTGCCAAAGAGCTTGTCGGG
Source organism: Aurantiochytrium sp. KH105 (assembly GCA_003116975.1). Taxonomy (NCBI): domain Eukaryota; class Bigyra; order Thraustochytrida; family Thraustochytriidae; genus Aurantiochytrium; species Aurantiochytrium sp. KH105. The sequence goes on from BGKB01000043.1 coordinate 66,240, forward strand.
CAGCAGGGCGCCAAGGAGAGCCTGGAGGCGGCCCTCGCGGCCCAAAAGCGAGCCGAAGAAGGCTTCGAGACTGAGCGCGCTCGGCGTGAGGCTTCGGAGACGCGACTAGAAGCTCGTGTGGAGGAGCTGGGCACGATGCTTGCAGCCTCACAGGCACGGGTGACCGAACTCGAAGGATCTTGTGGCGTGGACCGTGTCAGGCTCGCCGAACTTGAGGAAAAACATACATCCTTTTCCAGCGACACCGACGCTCTGCGCGCCCGAACAGAGGCCGCAGAAGAGAATGCGAAGCAAGTGAATGCAGAGCTGGCTCGCACGCGCAATCATCTGCAAAAGACACAAGAGCGTGCCGAAGCTCTTGCGGAGGAGAACGACCAGCTTGTCGAAGCGAATGCTGATCTTCACGAAAATCTCCGCAAGCTACAGCACCAATTGAGCGGGTCTGCTGGCCGCGAGGCCGATGCTACGGCGCAGCGAGACGCAGCGTTGAAACAAGCTGCCACACAAGAGGTCCAGCACGCGACCATGAAGCAGGAGCTCGAACGAGAACAGCGGTTCCTCGAAACAGAGATGTCTCGGCATCGACGAGAATCTGAAGCCTTTGCTGAAGCACGCGCTCGTGTTGATATTCTTGAGACAAAACTTCGTTCTCGATCCCAAGCCCAGGCGGATGAAGAGGCACATCGTAAACGCCTTGAAGAGCACATGGCGCAGCTGGTTTTGCAAACATCGTCCTTGAAGGCACAGCTTGAGGCCGCTCACGTGCAGGTCGAGGAAGCGGAAGCCCGCGCTCTTGAGTCTGAGCAAGCTCGCGTTTGGGCCATGCAAGGCAATGACGCGGATATGCGAAACGAGTGCGACGAGGATAGCGCAACGCGCATTGATATTGACGAACTTCAACATCTCATGCAGAATCAAATCGCTGCCACCTTGGGCTCTTTTCTCGGAAAACGAGAGCGCTCGCTGACACAGCGGGCCAACAATGACTCGTCACCGGGACAGATCGAGGGTAAGGGCGATGTGTGAAACGATTCGTAAAAAAGCAAACAGTGTACATTTTCACGATTGGCGTCTTTCAGATTCTTCAACATCTTGGCACTGCGAAGCACTGAAATCGTAAACTAAAAGGCCTGATGCGAGCTCGCAGGAATATTTATTACAACTCGTCGCACCATGCTACATTTTTCTAATGCCGCATACATTTCACTTCTGTGTCTTCTGATAGGAAGCGTTTGTTCAGATAAGAATCGTTCGTTGATCCACAGCAAAGGCGAGGATGCGAAAGACAATACGGTCGATCAGACCGCCGCGCGCAACAGCGCGGGGATCTGGTGGATCCGTGAGATACTTTTTAAAAAGCGCCGCAATGAGAACTTGACTCGCCTTTTCGAAGCGTAAAGCCGGGCGACAGGCGATGCGCTCGCGAACGATTGCCGTCGCTATAGCTGCAGGGAATGCTTGATTGCTGTCGAGAGAGTTGCCTCCGAGATCCAAGAGGAGGAGACTTCGGTTCTGCTCCAGCGTCGACATGAGCACAGTTGCGGGCTCTAAAGTGTGTCGGATTTCAGCCTTGCGACAGGCTGGTTGCAATTTGCGAAAGCGAACCAGACCTACCTGCCGCAGCATCAAGCTCTGCAGGGAAGTGTTTGTGCGAATGAGCTCAGCCAAAGCCGCCATTGCGCGTGTACAGCTCTCCTGATCCGAGATCGGGTTTCTTGAAAGATCAAGGTGCTTTAATTGACGCGGAGCAGCGCGCTCGAGTGTTCCTGCGAGGTTTTGAAAGCCAATTTCCGAGAATTCGTTGCCTGCGAGACCCAGTCTCGCAAGACTACGTGAGCTCTTGAGGATTTGGCACACAAGGGCAGCTCCACGATCACCGAGTCGGTTGTCCGCAAGTTCAAGCTCGCGAAGGTTTTTGTGCAGGGCAAGCGATTTGACAATTGTAGCCAGCGCATGGGCACCGAGACCGTTTGACTGCAGGTTAAGATGCGCAAGCGACGGGCAGGCACAAATCATGTGCGCTAATGCATAGGGGGCGGCCCCAAGAAGGTCACCCAGCGCATTGAAGCCAAGATCGATTCGGAGAAGCCCGCGAGGTCTGGAAAAGGCCTGATTGTTCACAAAGGTGGCATAGCACTTGGGCCCCATGAAATTTCCGCCGAGGTCGAGCGTGTGAAGATAGGGGGAGTTGCGAACAAGACTCGCAAGTGCCAATGCTGCGTGAGAAGCCACTTGATAAACGGGATTGCCAGCGTCGTCGGTACCCTCACAGCGCCCTCTTCCAAGCCAATTTCCGTGGAGGTCAAGCGAGCGTAGCCTCTTCTTTGACAGGACCAATGCACTTAGTAGGGGTTGTAGCTCGGCGTCTTCGAATTTGCTATCACGAAGACTGAGCGAAAACAACTCAGCTTGGACGCCGAGAGCATTGCCGAGCTCACGTGCAATCTCTAAACGCTCCTTGAGCTTTTTGCGCGCCCCAAAGCCGCACCGTTCGAGTGTGACACTCTTTGCATGAACAAAGACGGCGAGGGCATCGAGTGTCTCGGCCATGCGACCGCGCCAGCCAATCGTGTGCAGCTCGTAGGGATCATCCATGCTGGTGAGAAGGGCAAGGGCGTCGCGCAGAGGGCTTGGCGGCAGTTTGTTGACTTCTTGCAGCCACAGAGCGGCCTTTGCTTGAAGTTTTCGCTCCCTTTCACGTTGTGCCTCGAGCTGTGCTTTTGCCTCCATCCGTTTCTGCAGTTCGCTAGCAAAGTCTGCCATTTTAGCAATGCCCTTCCAGTGTTTGTATTTAGCTTGGATGCGTCGCGCCGCAGCATTTTCTCGTGCTCGTCTCTTGCGCCCATAGTGCTTGCGTTCTTGTCGTGCAAGCTCATCGATGCGAAGAAGTTCATTGCGGCGCCGTTCGGGACGCGAGAGAGGAAATATACCCTCTGGACATGTTTCGTCGCGCGTGCAGAGCGGTGGAAGGCTTCCGAGCACGGCCTCTGCCCCTCGCACAGGGACGGGCGCGAGTTTCGAGCGCGCTGCGCGTGCAAGAACACTCGGGTTCTTGAGGTCTTTCTTTCGCTGCTCTTTGCGCCAGCGCTCAAGCTGCTTTTTGGGCAGTCGATGCGGCACAGGCTCGGTGCCCATCCTCACGAACCCTCGGGCTGCACGCGCTGTAGTGCTGGCACATGCGCGGTCTTCCGGCTGCTCGTCCACTCTGGCTGCTCTTTTCCGCTCCACGATGCTGTCGTTCTCGATGCCGCAATCGTGCAAGTTCTCAGCTTGAAGGTGTGCGCACGTGCGAAAAGAGGGAGGAAAAAAGGAAAGAAGGAAGGGACTCGGAGAAAGGAAGGGAAACAACTGGAAAGAAAACACGAGCCACCGGCAAATTGACCACCGCAGCTGATAAGGACAAGGAAAATCGCTGTCGATCTGGTCGGAAAGACGCGCAACCCACGATGAAACGGTTTCGAAGCGAGGTGATGATGCTCGAATCTGATTTTGAAGAATAAATGCCAACCAAACTTGCCAGAGAATTGCGCACGTCCCTTTTTACAGGCAGCTTGGCGAACTGCTCAGATAATTCATTCCCACTTTCAAGGTTTTTCCTTTATAAGTAACATGTTCGTTGCATCGACACCGAACATTCACGTTGCGCTCTTTCTCATCCACTCTTTCCAGATATCTGTGTAAAGAATGAAAATTGTAGTAACATAAGTAACGAGAATTGGGGTATCTATTAGTCATCCATTCGCATCTAAGCTCAGTCGGCATGGGAGCGCGCCGTATAGTAGCCACGCTCAGAGGAGGAGGATGCGTACGACGCGCTTGAGAAACGACGACTGATGCGCCAATTGTTGGTGCCTTCCGCAATACCGTCAGCGAACCCAGCAGCGCTCTCGGCTAGCTTGCTACCAGCCAGTGACACCATGGACGCGACGCCATCAGAGCAAGAGGGAAGCTCGTACTCGTCACCATCCGCACTGGATCGAGCATCATTGTTGTCATCATCGGCAAACTGGGTGGCGTTGAAACGGCGCCGAGAGCGACGCTGGCTCCAACGAGGTCCTTCCGCGTCGGCGTCCGAGGAGCGGAAGCGCGAGTAGCGGTTTCTCGGGCTTTCGCCTTCCTGGCGCCGTCGGCGCCAAGAGAGGCGGCTGCGCAACGAGGCACGTGAATGGCTCGAATGCTGCGGCTCTTGAGCATCGGTGACGGCTGCAGCGGTACGTAAAAGAGAAGGACCCGAGCGATCTCTCGGCACGAGTGGCTCCTCTGCGACATCATTGTCCTCCTCAACTTCTTCTTCGTAGTCATCATTGAAGTCTAATTCCTCTTCTTCCTCGTACATTTCGCTCTCGTTATCGTCGGAGGCGTCTGCGATATCATCAAGCGTCTCTTCGGCCTCTTCGAGAACATGTGCAAGGCTTCCACTGGCCTCAGCCTGACACAACCCTGTACGGGTCGAGCCTGATGCTCGTTCCTCGTGCAGGCTGCTGCTGTTGCTGCGCGACGCTGCCATGGAAGAGCCTTCCTCCTCATCTATCTCAACAGCAACGCCGTCGGCCTCCTCTTCATCATCTTCTTCTTCCTCTTCATGATAGTCGTCGTAATCCTGGGCGACGGCAGGGGTTGCCGAGCCTGCGCGGTCTTGGGGTGCTGAAGATGACCGCTGCATCGACAGTCTGTGCAGAAGCGAATTTGCGCTACGCCTGTTGCCAGAAAAGCTGCGTGCAATGGACCTACGAAGCGTAGTAAGCTTCGATTGGCTTGACTCGAGGTGCTTGCTCGTGTCGCCGCCCAGAGCGACCTTTGGATCCGGATACCCGTAGGTATTGAAGCGCTGAGGAGGAGGTGCTGACAAAAAGCGCTTGAGGTGGGGCGTCTGCGACATTTTGGCAGAGTTGCCAAACTGGCCGTGATCCTTGGGCGCTTCGTAGGCGGAAAAGGTGATATGCTGACGGCCCGTTTCGGCGGTCGTGGCGCGCTGAAGGCGAGCACTCGGAGGTCGCGGATCAAACTTTCTCCAATGGCCATCGCTAATTCGCGACGAATATGATGCTGAAGAGGAAGACGACGAAGAGGAACGTGCACTTGAAATTGAGGTTGAACTTGCGGTGTTCGAAGACACGGTAGAGGAAGCGGATGAGGGAGATGCTGACTTGGAGCGCGAGAAGCGATCGAAGTCAATGTCCGTCAAAGGTGGGGTCGAGACCCTGAGCGAGTTGACGGTGTAGATGGTCGTCGAAGGTGACGATGCGTTGGCCTTGCGCTTGAGAGAGGTACTGTCCAAGGACGGGAGGACGCCGGGTGGGAGCATTCGCGTGGAAAGGCGCATCGAGATTCGGGCGTTATGCTTTTTGGTTCGCCACGACTGCGCGCGCGCGACGCCTGCGCGTGTGAGCCGCACCGTGACTTGGTCGTCGCGGCCGTGAAAGAGCGGGCCTGCGCCCTCGTGCGCGACGAGACCGCGACGCCTCGCGCCCATCAGCACGCCCGACACGGACTCCGCGTGATGCTGGTACTCTTCGTACAGCTCTCCGAAGCTGATCGCGTACTCGTCGCTGCCGTCGGCCTTTTTGGCGTGGTAGTCGACGCCGAGCTCCACGACGACCACGACCAGCTTGGTGATCTCCCTCTCCGCGCCCTCGAGCGCCTCTTGCGCGCGCCGTCGCGACGAGGAGCTCCTGTACCCGAACCTGCGCTCGCCGCGCCTGCTGCGCTCCGCGCTGCCCCGCGTCGCGGACATCTTCCCGCGCGCCGCCGCCGCCGCGGCCGCCCGCCTTCGATCGAGGACTAGCGCAAACGCGCCAGCACGTGCGCGCTCGCTGCTCCCTCCCCTCCCTGCCTTCCCTTTTTCCTCCCTCTTTCTTCCCTCCCTCCCTCCTTCCTTCCTTCCTTCCTTTCCTTCTTTCTTTCTTTCTTTCTTTCTTTCTTTCTTTCTTTCTTTCTGCCACTGCTGGGCTCTCTCGCGCTCGCGCTCGCGCCCTGCCTCGCCACTCGCACCTGGCCGCGCGCGCTTTCCAGCGCGCGCCCTCCGAGCCTGCCCGCCCGCCTGCGCGCCGCGCCTCCCTCGGCGAGCCCGGCCGCGGCTCGCGGCGCAGCGCAGCGCAGGGCGGTCGGCGGTGACGGCGAGCGAGCAGAGAGGGCCTCGCGATCGAGCGGCGGACGGCAAAAAGAGCGGCAGGCTCGAAGAAGAAGGGGGCAAGAAGAGCCGGAGGCAAGGCACACTGTGCGCTTGCACACTGGCAGGCAAGACAGGATACTGGCGAAGCAGGTGGTTGGATGGCGGCGCCGGCGCCAGCCAGCAGCCGCAGGTGGCCGGCGAGGCAGGCTCGAGGCGTCGACGCGGAGGCCAGGCGAGGCAGGCAGAGCGAGAAGGGAGAAGCTGGCCGAGGTTGGTTGGGCGTTTGGCAGGTGGAAGAATGGCCGAAAAGCGGAAAGAAGGGGTTGCAGCTGATCGTGGACCTTCTCTGGGGACGGGGACTTTCTCTCAGCGGAAGGCGAGCGTACTGGCTGGTGAGGTGACGGTTGTCTACAGCTGGCTGGCCACAGACTCGCAGAAGCCAAGAGGTTCAATGGTCTGAGCGTGGCATGCAGCCAGGCCAAGCGATGATCTCGAACAAGTGCGTGCAAGTTGCATTGATTGTTGTGATTTCCTCGTTTCGTATTTTCTGTGGTCTCGTCCGGATGGTTACAGAGATCGGTGACGTGACCTCGCTGCCTGACTGACACTGATGGTTGTCCGTTCGCGAGGTATAAGCCAGCTTTGCTTGCCACAATGATGCCGCTTTCCGGTGGCGAGGCCCTAGCCGAGCCTCCTGCTATTGTTTTGAAAGCTCCTCTCTTTGTCTCTTCAAAACGACCGCTTCAAAAAAAAAATAATTATCTCCAAGCTCGTCCAAGCTGATGCAAATCTGCACGCCTGGCGCAGCGCGGTCGCGCATACGGGGTGAAGGGTGAACTGGAGCCTGCTCGCGAGCGACGAACGAGCGAGAGATAAATTGCGCGCTCGCTCCTGCTTGCGCCCTCGTTCCTGAATCTCGCGCAGAACGTACGGCAAAAGAAAGGAGGGGTGAAGCGAAATGCACAACACCGGAGGAGGATACGGCAATGCGCCGTCGTCAGGCTATGGCGGTGCAAACGGAGCGAGCTACGGTGCGCAGACGTACGGATCGGCGTACGGAGGTCCTGGTGCGCAGCCGCCTTCCGCTCAAACATACTCTGGCGCGCCGCAAGCTTCTTGGCAGGCTCCAGAGTCGTCCTACTCCACCTCGTCCTCGAGCAACGCTTATTCGTCCTCGCCTCCTGGTCAGCAACAGCAGCCCTTTACATATCAGCAAGACTCATTGGGCAGCCCATCGCCTTCGCTACCGCAAGGCTCGCAGTACGGGTCAACGAGCTCTTCCTTTGCTGGCCCGAACTACCCTGGGTCATCAACATCGTCGGGCTATCATGGGTCAAGCATGAGCAGCGGATACATTAATCCGCAGCAGAACTCTGGCTACGCTGCGCCATCGAGCTACGGGTCCTCCTTTACATCGGCGCAAGGCCCACCTTCAATGTCGTCGCCGCCACTGGGCCCGCCGTCGTCGTCTTCGTCGTCGTCAATGCAAGGCTTTGACGCCTCGTCCTCGTCATACACCCCGGCGTACACCGGAATCTCATCGAGCCCCGGACTGGGGCCCCAGCAACCGGGCCCGCAGACCATGTATCAACAGGCGCATCAGCCTCCCCCGCAGCCTGTGAGCCGAGACATCCTTGCGAGTTTCGACCCCCTTGGGGCAGGAACTGGGGCTTCTGAAGAGGTCTCGCTGTCGAGCATCATTGGCAGACTGAACAGGCTTGCGCAACGGGGCGTCCTGAGTCAAGGAGAATACTCAGCGTTGCAAGTCCTCACAGCACATGACGCGCGACGAGTCCAAAACGCGCTCAACAAGCTCGAGCATTTTGACGACCGCAGTGACGTGACAACAATTGCATATAGTTATGACAACATGACGGCAAGGCGCGCCGCGGAACAGAGCAAACGAGAACAGACCGCTTTTCAGCAAAGGGCCTCGGCCCGCGCGACTGCGGCATCGCTCGCTGAGCAGGAGAAACAGCGCCGCGAAGCAGCCCTTGCGGCAACAAAGGCCAAAAAAGATCTCGGCATCGAATCGGACGAGGAGTCAGACACCATGAGCGCCGCAGGGGAAGCCTTTGAGACAGAAACTATTGTCGACAGCGACGAGGAGCGCCGCCAAGACAAGATGACGGCCTCTCGTATGCAGGCGCGCATCGATGCCGAAAACGCTCTCAAGTCCGCCCCCCATCCCTGTGCTGGTGGCTTCAAGGATAGCATTCCCTCGACCTTTGTATTTACAGGCGATGAACTTCTTGGCACAATTCTCGTCCGCGTTTCCAAGAAAAAGTTCTTTCGCAAGTGGAAGCCCATGTTTTTCCGACTCACGACTACGAGCGTGCGCTTATACGAAAACAATGCCGAGTACGAGAGCGGGAGCGCCGCTTCGCTCGTTTTCCCCTTGCATCCTTGCATGTCTATCGACAAGCCCGCTCTTAAACGTACATATTCCATGGCCGACGAGACTGAGCATGTGTTTTTCACCACCTTTAAGGAGAACATTCTCGATGGCATTAGCGAATTCGAGATGCCCAACAAGTACTCGAATCGCCGTCGGAATCGCAGACTCTGCAAGTTTGGTTCCACTGTGACGACAGAAATTTCTGCATTTGCGCATGCGCTGCACGGTGTCATTCTTCGTCGACGCAAGGAGCGATCCCTCGGCAGGGCGAGCGCTAACGCCGGTCGCTATTCTTAGAAGTGCCATGTTCCGAGTCATACTTGCTTTGCAGAAAGAAGAATCGAGTGTTCGAGGCTACGACCAGGAACCCTGCAGCCACCGTGACATTCCATCTAGCTAGACGATGGAACTTTCTTTCTTTTTTCAACAACAAGAGTGCGGACAGCCTTGTTGCCTTCTTTGTGTGTTTGGTTTCTTGTTCGCTCGCTTTGTTTGGTTTTGGAGGAGGAAAGCGTGCCAGTCACATCAACAAGATATGAAAGAGCGTTCTACTGCGAAAAGAGTCGAGGCCTTTCCGCCGATACATGACCCGAAACGATTATAAATGCGCGATGCGCACGCTCAACGAAAAAGTTCAATAGAAAATTAAAGTTCGACAGCATCAAGTAAGCAGAAAAGAAGTAAAGCAAATAAATCAAGCAACGCTACATCGCCGAGTCAGAACAATCTCAACGCACGCTCAACGATAAAGACCACAAGAAAATCAAAGCTCAACACCATCAAGTAACCAAAAAAGAAGTAAAGCAAATCAATCAAGCAACGCTAATTTGTCGAGAATCTGCTGACGTAGCTGGCGCTCTGCGAGACATAGCGCACCCATCGATGGGGGTTGTACGTCCGGTGCTGCTCCACAATCCGAAGATACTTGACCTGGAGCTGGGATGCGTTAAACATGGGGATCTCGAAAGAAAGCGAAATGGGTCCAATTTCGCGCCGGATCGCTGGCGACATTGGCTCCTTGAGGTCGACCTTTGCGCGCAGCGTGTGCTCAGCGCCGCCTTGAAACTTTTTAATCGTCCAAACCACCTTGTGGTCCTTGGCGCGATACTCGGCCGTCTGACCTGCTGCAGCTGCGCCCGAGTCGAGACGGCTGCTAACGCCATTTGAACGCGTAGGCACCGGCATCGTGGCCTGCACGTTAACGCCAAAGTTGTTCTGCGGAAGATCTGCTCGGATCTTGACGACAATTTCGATTTGTGTCGGCGAATTCTCCTCGACGTGAGGGTATATCCGAAATGGCGCTACAAAGTCGCTGGTGATGCGGTAGTTCATGAGCACGAACTCGCCATCTGGCGGCACGAAGTTGAGCAGCCGCATGGACTCAAAGTCGTCGAGGCGCACGCACTCGTGAAAGTTACAATCGTCAAGAACAACCGAGCCGCCATAGTTGGCCGCCTCGCTTCCTTTTCCGACAACGAGATCCTCATTGAGCGCAAGGCGCAGCGGAGGATTCCCTGAAAGGTAGCTCTTCATGACGATGCTGCCGTCAATATGCGAGCTCAGCGTGTACCCGTTGCCGTTGAAGAGCATGGTGAGACGTTCGAGTATGTCGACAAAGATTTCGTTGCGCTGCTGACCAGACTTGGCAGCCAGAGTGACGGGCTTGTAAACTGAAGAGGACGGCGTGGTTTTCTGGTTCATTGTGGGCATCTTGAAGGAATTCGCCTGCTTGATCATGTCGACCATAACCGGCTCGTTATGGACGTGCACCTTGAGCTGCTCCGTGGATGAGACCATGGGGTAGCCATAGTCGAGAACTTCGTCGAGGAGCTCGTAAATGAGGACAAAATTCTTGCGGATGGCCTCCTCCGACAGCACGCCGCAGTAGTCCTTGAAAAGCTTGGCCAGACGGGCGAGGAGCTCGAGCGCAAAATTTGGCGAGACGTTGTATTTGGTCGTGCACACAAAGTAGAGCCCGCTTTGCTTAATGAAGATGTAGTTGACGCCGTCAATGTTGAAGCACGGCGGGGCCTCGTTGCCGCCATCGCCCTTCCAGAACTTGACGCTGTGAAAGAAGACCTCCGCGGTGCCCTTGTCCACGTCGCTCCTAAAGTTTCGACTAATGATCGTGTCGCCGCGTGGCGACAAAATGTAGAACTGGCTCACGGAAAACATTTCTCTGGCCGTGTGTCGGCGCCCCCGCCGCCCCACCGCTCGTGCCACGCCGCGAGGCCCCGCTCGCTCGCGCGCGCGCCCGCTCCCACTCCCGACCTTCGTAGGCTGCGCTTCTCTGCCCGGCCGTGTATCTTCTCCGTTGCTCGCCTTCCCCGCGTTCCCCGCGCTCCAAGTCCTCTAAGGTTGACTCACGCGACGATGGAAACGATGCTGGCAAGGATGCCGATCGATGCTGGAAAGTATGCCAACGTTGGAAAGGACAAGATTTAAAGCTATGGAAAAAGGATACATCGATGCTAGAAAGGATGTCTTGCGACACCCACATCGGCCTCGCGTCAAGGGAAAATCGTTTGCTCCGCTCCGAGTGAGAGTGCGAGGGAAGGGCGCTAGAGGAAGCCCTTTAAAATCTTTCGTGATGCATTTATGTTTGTCTCTTGGGGCGCATTTCAAGCTACCCTTTTGGAGTCGTGCATAGATTCAACCAGACCTTTCCTTCTCCATGCTTACCTTTGCAACTTGATAGCAAGTTGAAAATTCGTCGCAACGCTTGTGGCCGCGAGGCGAAAACTCATCTTCTCCTTTTGTAGTAAAGACCGTAGATAATGCAAACATGGCTCGGCTGCCAAGACGTCTTTACTTGGAAAGAAGTTCAACACGTATCATCATATCAGAAACCTCATGGCCACGAGAGCAAATACATTTGGGCCTCTCGTGCATCCTCGATTCTTGCCTTCTGCCGACCACAACTGCTTGTTTATGTAAGGCATAAACCATCGTCATCCTCTTCAAAGCGCAATTTTTTGTTTATGGCTACAGTTCAAGGCCAGGGTTTCCGTAAATGTGTGCGAATTGAGCACAATGAACTGAAAAGACTTTGCCTGTTTTCGTGAAGGAAGCCAGGTTGGTAGATCCTTTGAGCCTGTCACTGCGCAAGTAATGCAATGCAATGCAATGCAATGCAATGCAATGCAATGGCTCCGAAGAAGTTTCGCGACAATGTCACTCAAACATTGAGCTTGCTTGATCCATGCAAGTTCGCAAATGCCGTTCTAGAAAGTCGCTCTCGATCACTATATGTTTCTTCTAGATCCTAGGTCCTAGGGCTCATGCGACCAAAAACTGTAGAAAACTAGTCCCATGGAGAACGATGCGCTTTTGTTCAGAAAAATAACTTTCAACTCGCCGGTGACATGTTCTTGACCCCCTCCTCCCAAGTGCTCAGACTCTCTACGTCAACGTGCACATTCTACTAGAAAAAAACTCTCCGATTGATTCCTTGCGCGCGGCGCAAGTCTTACAACGTAACCGCTACCGGCAGCGATGAACCACATCTCGGTCGTCACCATTCGCTATCGACGCGGCAAGCCAGCAAGCAAGCCAAAGCAAGCATGTAGGGACCTTCGGCGCCGATCGGACGGAGCTGTGTTCCCCGAGTTCCCATCGTAGTTTTCTCTGCGGCCCCACTGGACTCCGCGCGTCTCCCCCGCGAACTACGTCCCCTCTTCACACGCCTCATCCCGCGCGAAGCGCTTGGTAGTTTCGGGGGCCAAGGAGCGTGTCTCTGCACCTGCGCCGTCCACTGCAGCGCGTCCCTTCAGATAGGACAGAGTGCTGGAGTCCCAGTGGGGGAAAGAGAGAGCAGGCAGCGAATTCGCAAGCTGAGTGATATCTGGGTCTGTTGGCAGTCGCACGACTACTGTCTCTGTTTTTGAAGACAGACACCAGGCCGAGTACGCGCACAAGATCCGGTCAGGACGGGCCCGCGCATGGCGGGGTGCGCATAGGCGACTTGCGGCGGCGGAAAGCGCAGTGTGCGCGCGGCCGGTTTCCACTTGCGCGGGCGCGCTGCAAGTGCGGAATGGCGGCGCTGCGCAGACGCAGGCGGCTGCAGAGGGCGGACGCAAGTGCGGGCGCGGGCGGCTGCAAGTGGGTTATGCGGCGCGCGCAAGTGCCGCGGGCGGCGCCGCAAGTGCGCTATCGCGCCGCGACCGGAGGCGCGCCGAGCTGCGCAGCGGCGCGCGGCCCTTTCGACTTTCAAAACAGATCCTTGCGCGACGGCGAGCACGCGGAGAGCGCGAGCGCGAGCGGAGAGGCGGCGGCGGAGTTGCCGGCGCAGGCAGAGAGGCAGGCACGCAGACGCGCAGCGAGCGCGAAGGGACGAGGTCCGGCGCGGAGAGTAGAGCGAGAAGGACGGGATGATGATGCGGCAGGCAGGCCTCCGCGCGTCGCGGCCGAGCGCCGCGGCGCGCCGCGTCGCCGCGCGTGGCTTGAGCAGCAAGACCACGGGCGAGTACACGGTGGTGGACCACGAGTTCGACGTCGTGGTGGTCGGCGCCGGCGGTGCCGGTCTCCGCGCCGCCATGGGCGCTGCCGAGCAAGGCTTCAAGACGGCCTGCGTCACCAAGCTCTTCCCCACGCGTAGCCACACTGTCGCCGCCCAGGGTGGCATCAACGCCGCCCTCGGCAACATCACCGAGGACGACTGGCGCTGGCACGCGTACGATACCGTCAAGGGTGCTGACTGGCTCGGTGACCAGGATGCCATCGCCTACATGGCGCGCGAGGCCCCCAAGGCCGTCCTCGAGCTCGAGGCCTTTGGTCTCCCCTTTTCCCGTACCGAGGAGGGCAAGATCTACCAGCGCGCCTTTGGCGGCCAGTCCCTTGACTTTGGCAAGGGCGGCCAGGCCTACCGCTGTGCCTGCGCTGCTGACCGCACCGGTCACTCGCTGCTCCATACTCTTTACGGTCGCTCGCTCGCCTTCGACACCTCGTTCTTTGTCGAGTACTTTGCCCTCGATCTCATCATGGACTCCCAGGGCGAGTGCAAGGGTATCATCGCCATGAACATGGAGGACGGCACGCTCCACCGCTTTGCTGCCCAGGCCACTGTCCTTGCTACCGGCGGCTACGGTCGCGCCTACTTCTCGGCCACCTCGGCCCACACCTGCACCGGTGATGGTGGCGCCATGGCGCTCCGTGCCGGTCTCCCTATTGAGGACCCCGAGTTCGTCCAGTTCCACCCCACCGGTATCTACGGTGCGGGCTGCCTCATCACTGAGGGCTGCCGTGGCGAGGGCGGTATCCTCCGCAACAGCGAGGGTGAGCGCTTCATGGAGCGCTACGCCCCGAGCGCCAAGGATCTTGCGTCTCGCGATGTCGTGAGCCGCTCCATGACCATGGAGATCCGTGAGGGCCGCGGTGTTGGCCCGGAGAAGGACCACGTCTACCTCCACCTCGACCACCTTCCCGCCGACCTCCTTGCCGAGCGTCTCCCGGGTATCTCGGAGACGGCCAAGATTTTTGCTGGCGTCGACGTCACCAAGGAGCCCATCCCGGTCATCCCCACCGTGCACTACAACATGGGTGGTATCCAGACCCTCCACACCGGTCAGGTCGTCAACCCGACCAAGGACGACCCGGACCGCGTTGTCCCCGGCCTCTACGCCGCTGGCGAGGCTGCTTGCGCCTCCGTCCACGGTGCCAACCGTCTCGGTGCCAACAGTCTTCTCGATATTGTTGTCTTTGGCCGCGCCTGCGCCAACCACATCGGCGAGACCCTCAAGCCCTCCAAGAAGGTCGAGCTCCCGGCTGGCGCTGGCGAGGACTCGATCGCCAACCTCGACAAGATCCGCAACGCCAATGGCTCCACGCCCACCGCCGACCTCCGTCTCCGTCTCCAGAAGACCATGCAGAACCACGCCGCTGTCTTCCGCACCAACGAGGTTCTCGCCGAGGGTGTCGTCAAGGTCGACGAGGTTGTCCAGGAGTTCTCCGACATCAAGGTCACCGACCGCTCTCTCATCTGGAACTCGGATGTCATCGAAACTCTCGAGCTCCAGAACCTTTTGGGTAACGCCGCCTGCACGATGCACGCTGCCGAGGCCCGCAAGGAGAGCCGTGGTGCCCATGCCCACGAGGACTACCCGGACCGCAACGACAAGGAATGGATGAAGCACACCATCACCCATTTCGACACCGAGACCGGCAAGGTCAAGGTCTCGTACCGTCCCACCCATCAGCACATGCTCCCTGGCGAGGACCTCGAGCCCTTCCCACCCCAGAAGCGCGTGTACTAAATTTAGTAAGATTTTTACCGTCCCGTTCCTCCAATTCCTTGCTTCGTCTTGTCGTATTTTGTAGGCCTTCACCTGTTCGTGCGTTTTGCACAATCGCGGTTGCGGCCCGTGTGAGCGCGTGCCGCACGTGCCCCCCCCCCTCCCCTCCCGCGCCGCCTGTGTTTGCCTGGCCCGTGTCGCGTTGTGGGCTGGTGACATGTTTCCGAGCGTGACACGTTTGCGGAGTGTTGACGCCGCGCACAATCAGGTCACCGCAACAATCGTGTCACGCTCGAAAACAAGTGACACGCTCGAAAACAAGTGACACGCTCGAAAACAAGTGACACGCTCGAAAACATGTCACGGTCCAGGCAAGACAGGCGGGCGACGTGCAGCACGGGCATGCGAGCTGGCCAGCCGCACCTGCCTAGCCCGTCCGGACCATGCGCAGCCATCTGGCGTCCACCTAGTTCTCCTCGCTCTCGACAAGCTCCTACTCCTTTCGCTCGCGCTCTCAGACCGCTCTAAAATCTATATAATCGCTAGGAGGTCCTACCACACCTTAGTGAAGGCAAAGAAGAGGTGGGTCGCGCGACGGGCCAAGGGATCTCAGATGCAGACCCGCAACTCCAAGCAAAACCCAAACGCAGAAAGCAAGCACACCTGCCTTCTCAAGCATCCACAAGCAACACCGCAAGCAATACCGCAAGCAATACCGCAAGCGCAAGTAACACCCAAGGGAGCAAGATGAACGCCTTTGTGGACACCTTCAAGTTTCTTGCGAAAGACTACCTCAAAAAGAATGAGGAGGGCCTTAACATGCTTCGCGTCATTTCGCGCGCTGTACGGAGCGATCCCGACAAGGTCGAATTCTTCAAGACTGCAGGAGGGACCTTGGCTGCTCTCTCTTCTGCTCTCGTTGGGCTTCACGAGATGAACAAGCTTCACGAGGTCGACAAGATGCTCGACGAGTTCGAAGGCGCAATGTACACCCGCGACTCGAAGCGTCTTCGCACGCTTGAACCGATGTCCGCGGCCTCGTCTTCGAACCTAGCCGAGAGCAGCGGCGCCTCGGCCGAGCCCTTTCGCGCGGACATCCCTATGGCGGAGTCGAACAGCGCGCCAGAGCCTGTTCCAGAGGAGCAAGAGCCCTCTATCGCGGCCGAGACCCCACGCTCTGCAAGCGACTTTGACGATGCTTCCACTGTCGCGAGTGATTCCGACGAAGATGACGAGCTTCTGGCTAGCGAGAGCGATGACGAGGATATCGACCCAGAGCTCGGCAGCGTCAGCGAGGCCTTCGAAGGCACCTACTTTGGGCAGCTGCCGTGGACCAATGCTGCGCAATCCGCAATCACGCTAGGCGAGCCCGAATGGATCGAGTGGGTCCAGACCATCAGCCGGATGGGCAAGCTTCTCGAGGCGCCGAAGACGGTCGAGGCCGCCATCAATCTTCGTCTCGCCTGCAAGCTCATGCAGGACGACTTTGAGGCCCAGGAGCTTGTCGACATGAATCAGCCGGTCTTTGAGGAGTTCTGGAAACGCGGCCGCGCGGTGTGCTCGTGCATCATGCAAGGCGGGAAGACTCGACGAGCAATTTTTTATCGTGGTCTCGTACATGCGGGGGTGCACAACAAGCACGCGGTCGTCCTCGCGAACGGAATGGGCGTTGCCTACAACGACCTGCTTTCCTCCATGAAAGATCTCAATGAAGACTACGTCAAAAAGGTCCCCAAGAAGCTTCGCGAGAAGAATAGATACCTTCCGACCGAGGAACTTTTCCTCGGCACGAGGCTCAACCAAAAGGATCACTTCAGGAGATTCGAAGATCGCCAGAGTGGACAGGTGCACTTCAACATTCGTCTTTCGAGTGTGGCGAATCTCAGAACGCTCTCGGCAGCATTCAGAGGCCAGCTCGAATTCAACTCTGAAAACACGCATCTTCTTCTCGATGAGTCGCACGAGGCGATGGGAAGGCGTCTCTTTTCTACGCACGTACGCAGCGAGTTGGCCGAATGGAAAGACGTCACGCTTGTGACGGCCACCCCGCAAGCGCAGTTCATTGCGGAAGACCTGCTCGGAAGCAAGTTTCGCTTGGTGAACATCGTTCCCCGACCCGGGTACTACTTGTACGGACCGAAGGAGGAAAACCCCAGTCAAGACAGCGAGGACGGCAAGGTCCTGGTCGTCAAGTATGAGCCGACGGACGGAATGCAAAATTCTGATACGGGTTCGAGTGCAAGTCAAACATTTGTTCCTTTTCCACGTGAATTTTTTCCACGCAGCGTGCCAGATGAGGAGATCACAGCACTTGGCAAGATTTGCAGGCGGAAGCACTCCTTCTTCTGCATCGTTCTGAACAATCATGATGGACAAAATCCTAACGAGGGGGGTAGGTCCGTCAATGTTGGCCATGGCGTTATCGCCAAATGGGTTATGCAGCAGGCGGTGTCACAGAGAATACAGTTCAAGGAACCGGGGGTTCGGGCCTCGGTCGTCACTTACACGGTGTTCCAGCATTCTCGGGTCTCGAGTGAGTTCAGTAGGCCGCGACTCTTCTTCAACAAAGAGTTTTTGAAAGCGCTCGCACTCATCAGATTACCAGGCGTCGACAACCTTGTCTCGAGCATTTTTACGGAGAAGCATACTCGCTCGAATGAACGTGTGCTCGTCACGAAAAAGGTGTACAAAGCCCTCACAGACTTCTTCAAGGGCGTGGTGCCGCAAGCTGTCGAGGTCTACAACGGGAAACCTCTCAACGATGAAAGCGTCTTCTCTCGCTACAGGACGACCTTGGACAGCGGTAAGGTGCTCACAACGTACTCACTTCAGCTCCCGCGGCTAGAAATTAAAGCGGTGCTTAGCATTATTCGTTATGTGCACGAGACTAGGTTTTCCAAGAGCAAATACAAGTCCTACAAGTCGGCCCCGTTGCAGCTTGCTGTCGTCGGCGGTACGCTCCTTAAACAGAGTGTCAACGTCGAGTCCAAGTGTCGCGAACTTCAGTCTACGCACCTCATGTACATGCGCAAACCTGGTGAGCGTTTTGATCTTACACGTCTTCTGCAAAAGCTTGGTCGCGTCGATCATGGTCACACCCAAAGCTCCTTTTACAGGAGCGCCTTTCCAGGCAAAAAGAAGGTGGATGAACGTCGGCCGACTGTCGTGATGAACAGAAAGTACATCAATCTTGTGCTAAACTCGTCGCGTATGCTGCGGGAAGCAGCGGAGAGGGGTTCTGACGCGCTCATCACATTCTTTCGCAACGTTTGGATGCTGTCCCTGGAGCAGGCAAAAAAGCGAGCGACTATTATGAGCTGTGCATGCAGAGAGCTCGAGGAAACTGAGGCGGAATACTACGAATGGGTGAGGGACATGAACGAGCTCAGTGCCTGGATTCTGAACGAGTCCAATGTTCCCAACGTGACTCATCAGGACGCTACAGACATCGCCCAAGCGATCAAGGAACAATTCACTGTTGCGGGCCAGAATCCCGACATGAGTCGTCAAGGCCTTATCGACGTTTTCGACTACGGGGTTGATGCCTCTCCTCTTCAGCGAAAGGTGCACAGCTTTTTGGGAAGGGCTCCGGCAATTCCGGCTCGTTTTCTGACATTCCCTTAGGCTCTCATCCTTTCAAGTAAAAGATAAAAGAGGAAGAACATTCAGCTTTCGCGTTCCTAACCTGTTATATTCAACTTGTCAAATACCTCTCATCAGAACACGACGAAGCGATCAAGGACTGAATGAACTTACGCCAGTCAATCGTTGGCCAGGGCCTCTGCACGTGTGATCCATTTTGCATCTGCAGCCGACGTTCTACTTTAGCTCTTTGTCTTTTCTTTTCTTTTATTCGACGTACTGCCATCTTTTCGGGCGCAGCGTTATCGTGGCGGAAGCAAATTTGCTTCAAGGACTCATCTGGGAAGGGTGGCATTGGTAGGTAAGTAGTGAAGAAGTTTGTTATGTATAAGACCGAGCAAGGCAGACAAAAACTGCACAAGGAAAAGGCAGGTCCGCAAAGGGTGTCTGGCTGCTTCAGAACAGGCCTCTCGTGGCGCAAGAACCGGCGATGGAGAATCGGTCGCTTGGCGCGCCCGAGTCGAAAAGAAACCGACAATGGGGCCCTGGACCTTGGGTTGGGTTTTTAAGGGGGGGGAGGAGTATTTACAGAAAGACGGGGTCCTCAAACAGAACGGTTGTCTTGGGCGCGGCGCCAGTCGCTGAGCGGGACTTGGAGAGCCCCGAAGCAGATGCGCCGACGCGCGGGCCTTCGCCAATCATCTCGGCGTCGTTGTGCGCTTGGAGCGCAAGCATGTGCGAGCGCGTCCGCTCCAGGTCCTCAGTTGCGCGCTCATCCTCTTCATCATAGCCGGTGCGGGCGTCGCCAAAGATGAGCTGATTAATGAGGCCGTGTTGGGCGTGCGCCGTGCGCTCCTCGTGACTGCCCTTGCTTGGCACGGAGAGACACTGGATAAGGGTCTCGAGACGCTTGTCAAACATGCGGCATTGCGCCTTGAGGAGCTCGAGATCGTCGACGACATCAAGCTTGCGCCATGCGTTGAACCACATTTTGGCATGTGCGTCCATGCTGTTCTGGATGCGCGTCAGTGTGATGGTAATCGTCTCCATCACATCGCGCACGTTGCTCACGCAGACGTGAATAAAGTCCTCGCTCGTGCTGCCGGCGAGCTCGACCTCGTCACTTTCGACGGCCTCGAGCAGAGACCGCACCGTCTTGAATTTGGCCTCCACATCGAGCTCCATCAAAATGAATTGCACGCGTCCGACAGACTCGTGGTTCTTGGCGAGAAGCGCGATTGCTGTATTGGCCGCAGCTTCGACGGCTTTGTACAGCATCACTCGCGTGAGCTGGTACGCGAGCGACACGCTCACGGCGCTCACCGAGGCCACTGTCACGATCGCTGTCGCGGCAGCCATTTCGCTTGTTCTCTTAATTTTTCGTCCACTCTTGCTCTTGCTCTTGCTCTCCCTTTGGCTTTTGCGACGAGACGGAGACGATCTCGTTCACGACGCGGTGCGAGCAGGTGCTTGGGGCGTTCCACGACCGGTGGCGATACGGCCTCCTCGTCGCGAGCGCGGCGCTGATCTTCAAGTCTCTTCCCGGGCGACGACAAGTTGCGCGCGGAACAACGGGCCCCCTTCGCTACCACCGCCGAGCGTACGCACAAGCGCACTCACCCGCGTGCGTGCGCACGTGCGTGCGGGCGTGCGTCGAGAGCAAGCGCAGCCGCGCGACGACGCCGAGACCGACGCTCGGCGGTCAGTCGGTCTTCCCTGGATTGACTTGACGCAAAGTCTGACTCTGATGCGGTCGATGCCACGACGAGCGAACGACGACCAGGCGGGCGGGCGGGCGGGCGGGCGGATACTCTGCGGCGCCACGCGGCGCGTCTGTCTGTGCTCGCGAGCTCGCTGCCGCCGCGCGTGAGTTTCCCTTTCCCGTTTCGCCTTTGCTTGAATCGATCGATCGATCGAGTTTGAACAATCCAACAAACGCAGCTAACAACAGCACCAAGTTGAATTCGTTGTGTATCAAAGGGGTTTGCCTGACTTCGAAGCTTTTGAAAAAGAGCTCAAGCCTCCTCCTCGCCGCTGTTCCTTTGCCGCGCAGGGAGCCAGGCTCCGCGGGGCGGGGCAGCGCGGCGCCGCGCAGGCCGCTGCCGCTCGCGCCGCTCGCGCCCTTCGCGCCGCGGCGGGCCGCGCCGGCGTGCTTCGCGCTTCGCGGGCGAGAGCGCGGCGAGAGCGCGGCGAGTGCGCGCGTGGCGCGGCCTGGCTTTTCTTTCCTTCCTCTCTCGTTTCCTTTCCTTCTTTCTTTCACGGTGCCGCAGCCGCGCACAAACGACTCCGGCGAGCACGGCAAGTGGGCAAACGGACGTTGTGCAAGTGGATTATCGGGGTGAAAGCGACTTGCGCGGCCGAGGAACCACAGAGGAAATTTCCTCCCCACTCCTGGACATCAAGTATACACAGCGCCGACCAAGTCGGAAACCTAGCCTACAAATGAAGAGTAGACAACTGCAAATAGACAATATCATTTCAAATCAAAAAAGCCCCATCTTTGAGCCTGGCCGAGAGCGGCACGCCATTTTCGCAGCCGTCGATACAGACTCGCAAGCACTCGCGTTGCGAAACGATGGCACTCACTCTTCATCTCCCTATACGCGAAAACTTGAAAACCAAACAAACGTCTCGGACAGGGCGCATCATGAAGCCGATGCTTCTGCTACCGACGGCGACCGCGTGTAGCGGAAAAGCAAACAGCGCTGCTGCTGTAAATGGTCCGGCTTGCCGACGCGCCAATAGGAAAGGTGACCCGACGCCTGCAGCAAGCTTTTGACCTGCTCGTGGCGCTTGGAAAAGTTTCCGGAAACTTCAAGCGCAAGAATCGCACCTTCTTGGACAGAATTTGTCTGCGCGAAAAAGGACGCCACAGCGCGATAGCCGTCGAGACCATCCTCGCCCCCAGAATAGCCGGCGCGAGGCACATTGCGAAGAACAGCCATCGTGCCCGAAACTCGATCAGGAAGGTACGGAGGATTGCAGACTACCGCTGAGAAGAGGACGCCAGAGGCTTGCACTTCCGGGAACGGGTCCGGAAACTGAGCGTAGTCGCACTGCTTGAGAACGCAGCGGTCCGCAAGTCCAAGCGAACTCGCATTTGCACGAGTAGCCTCAACGGCATCCGAAGAAATGTCGACGCCAAAACCCTTCCAGTCTGAATCTAGATGCTGACGAAGTAAAGTGAGCAACAAGCAACCTGATCCAACGCCGAGATCGATGATCGCCTTCTCTCGTGCACCGGCAGCGGCGGCGGGTGGAGCCTCCACAAGTGCCTCGGCAAGAGATTCCACGATGGATTGTGATCCTTGAAAGGGCGCAAATACTCGCTGCGAAACTGAAAACGCCAGGCCCGCAAAGCTTTGCTTGCCTGTCACATACGATATAGGGTCTCGCTCTTCGGCCAGAAGGCGCGCGCGCTTGGGATCGATGCCCTGCTGGATGAAGTCCTGTTCTCGTTTGCACGTCTTTGTTTCCCAAGCCGCTTCCTCGCGCATGCCGAGCAGAGCGTAGCGCTCCAAGACCTCGTCGACCCTTGAAAAGTCGATGCAAGTGCCGTCTGCGAGAGTAAACTTGAGACTGCACGTCGCAAGCTTGTTCCCTCTAAAACCTCGTGCGCGCAGTCGAGCTGTGGAGCTTCCGTGACCCACGACAGGGTGGCCGATCTTTTGCAGGCTTGCCTTGATGGCGGCCTGATGGAAGGCGGTCCATTGCGCCTCCAAGATGCTGAGCCAGCCACCTTGAGCGGAATGGCTATGGAATTGGCGAACTACGCGAACTTCATGGATTGTGTCGGTGCTATTCTTATGCGTGCGTCGCAGCGCCTCTAGCGCAGCGTCGTCGACCTTGCCATGGACCATCCAGACCGATCTCTTGATGATACCGCCTGCGCGCGCCACTGCGTGCACGGCGTCGAGTTTCTCGGGTCCTTGGGCCGCAATAAAAACGTCTTGTGTACCCTTTGTCAGAGCTCGACTATAGACCACGTTCCACTCGGGTCCACGCGCCGATTTGATGAGGGCGTCTAGTTGCACGCCCGACACATTGGGCGACTTGATCCCGGCAATGAGTCCCTCTTGCTCCTGCATGATCTCGTAATGAACGAATGGCAGTCGCGTACCCTCTTCCCCCTCCTTAACGACTGCCTCTCCGGCGCTTAGCTTCGTGCTGGTCTCCTTGACGGCGTCCAGGTCGCCCGCGTCCCTGTCGCTCCCGCCACCACGACCACGACGTTGCTCAATTCGTTCATCCCCCTCGCTATGCTCTTCGACCGCCGCAGCGGACGCATCGTCTTCGTCGTCCATCGAGACCTTCCACAGCAAGTACGCTGCTGCGTCCGCTCACGTATGCCGCTGCGTATGCCCGTCCGCTGCGTATGCCTGCCCGCTGCGATCGATCTGTCTTTTATTTTGCTTCTCTCTCGGTGGCCACTCGAGTGCATCAATCAACCAAGGGCCCAAGTTTCAAAATTCAAAATCCTCGCCCGCACGTTTCTCGACAGCGCTGCACGCTGCCGGCGCGGCTGCGTCTCCGCTCCTGCTCGCGCGCGCGCGCTCGTCCTCCTCGGGCTCCTCCTCGCCGTCCGCGCCGCGCCAGGTCGGCGCTGCTGTCGCGACGGCGCCTTCGGCCTCGCGCGAGGGGGTTTTCTCTTTCCGGGTGGTTCTCCAGGGCCCTTGCATGTTTGATTGTTTGTCTGTCATCGCCGTCCATCCTATGCTTGATCTCTTCCCCCGCGATGTCCCGCTCCCGCCGCGCTGCAGATCGGCGCCGCCGCGCGCCGCGGCCTCCGCCTGCATCCCCGCGCGCGCGGCCTGCGCCCGGCGGCCCCGCGCAGCCTCCGCCGCGGTTCGAGTTCGAGTTCGAGTTCGAGTTCTGCGGCTGCGGCGCGGCCGATGGGATACTGGCATGGCCTGGCCCCACTGGCGGTCGGCGCATAGCCCACTTGCGCGGCGCTTTCCGCACTTGGCTCAAGTCGGGTATCGCGGCGATTCCCGACTTGCGCGCGCTGGCCGGAATCAGTAGCATCATCCATACGTATACAGGCAGAGCCAGCAGAGCAGCAACAAACCAACCGCGGCAAGAAACGAAGGCCGCCCGCGCGACCGCGAGCGCAGCCGCCCCCGCGCCGCGCCGCGCCGCGCCGCCGCGCCGCGCCGCGCCGCGCCGCGCCGCCGCGCTGCCCGCGCCGCGCCGAGGCGCTCGCCGTCCGCCCGCGCGGCCACCCGCGCGTCTGGAAAAGCGAGCAGGGGGGAAGAGAGAGGGAGGGAAGGAGGGAGGTCGGTCGGTCGCGCGCGCGCTCGCTCGCTCGCTCGCTCTCGCGCCGCGGCCGCTGCCGTGCGTGGTGGCGCCGCGCCCTCGCCCTCGGCCTCGGCCTCGGACTCCACCCCGCCCGCCGCGCAGCCCTGCGCGCGCAGGCCCCGCCCGCCCGGCGCCAGCCGCGACGCGAGGCAGCCGAGGGCGAAGAGAGAGGGAGCAAGGGATCAGGCGGTAGGGACCCGAAGTCCGCTTCTTTCTGGCTCCTCTTTTCTTCTCTTGCCCGGTAGACTACTATAAACCGAGGTACAACGTGCCGTCGCCAGCGCTGCTGCGGCTCGAGGACGCGGCTCGCGACCCCGGCCTCTGCACCTCCCCCCACCCCGACGACCCGTGGGGGCGTCTGGCGGGGCGCCTGTCGGAGACGGAATCGATCGCTTGCCTGAGGAGATGCCCACCAGGGCGGCCAACGAGCCCACGGACGAGGAAGTGTTCGCGCCGCCCGCGCCCACGCCCTCGCCTGCGGTGCATCGCCCGAACATGGTGAACGGCGGCGGCGACGACGACGACGACGCCAAAGAACGCGAGCTGGACGAACTTGACTCGGCAGCCAACGAACACGGGCTTCGTAATATTGCCTCGATCAACGACATGAAGGCGGATGACGGCCCCGACGGCCGCGTCGGGAGCACGAGCACCGGAAGCAGCACGAGCAACAGCGAAGACCTGGACAGGCTCTCCGAGTGTGCCTCGGGGCAGAACACGCCCTTCGGCAGCTCAGCTGCCGCGAGCGGTGTCTCGGACCGCCTCTTTGAGACAGAAAAGGCAATGTACAAAACTCCACGCAACTCGTACATGACAGCAAATCATCAAGACTCGCTCTCAGGCGTTGGTTTGGGCGAAATTACCAACGCACCAGCGTTACCTCCGCGCAGAACTTTAGCACCTCGACCGGAATCTTCTGGACCCACAGATACGCTGCTTCCCTTTGGCACAACGAATGAGGCACCAGCTGGCGTCCATGTTCTACATCCTCCAAACGATGCGAATGGCGAAGGAGGCGACGGAGATAGCAATCCCGGCGACGGAGATAGCGTTCCGGGCTCTTCGGACGATAGCTCCGAGGGAGAGCCTCTCGCCAGCGGAATTCCCCTCTTTGAAATCTACAAAGCCACGCGGCTCTTCAAGGTGCAAAGCCGGGCCTTGGAGGGCATATTTTTCCTCGTGTTCATGCTCGCCTTTTGCTTCGTCTTCATTGATCTGCGTGTCACCGTCCTCGCAGGAGAAACCACTGAGACACTACTGGACTTTTTCATAGAGGAGGAGTTCGTCGAGCTAGACGTTCCGGGTCTCGAGGGAGCGCCCTTTTTTCAAAAAACCTATCGCGACGTCAAGACCACCGAAGAGTGGTGGCGCTGGGCGCTTGGACCGCTCAGCAATGGTCTCTGGGCCGACTTCTCCGATAATGGCACGTATCCCCGTGGCCTACCGCAGCAGGACTCCCAGAATTATATTCTCGGAGGCGCAAATGGTGGTATTCTCTTTCGCACTGCCCGCGTTACCTCTGACTCGTGCACGCGCGCGTCCTTTGCGACCGAGCAAATGAGGGAGCTGGCAAGCAATGATAACGCCGTCGAGTGTTTTGGTCGATGGCCCGACATCGACATTAATGACCCGGGTGCAAACCAGAATGTCGATACGACCACTTTCGGGCCACTCAGCGACGGCAACATTTCTGCCAAAGCACAAAGTGCCTTTGCTTTTACCAAGGACATTGAGACGTCGCTCGAAGGCACCCTCTTGGGCCAAATGTACTTTCAGCGTAACAACTACGGGATTGGCGCCTTCATGGTGGACTTGCCAGTCAACAACTTCGACTCCGCCTCCACGGACGTTCTCAAGGAACTCTTTAGTAACAACTGGATCGACCTCGCCACGCGCGTCGTCTCGGTCGAGTTCAATGTCTACAATCCGAGTACCAACGTTGTCACAGCTGTCCGCTTCTTCACCGAGATTGCGCACACGGGTATGATCCGCCCATCCTTCAGGTTCTATCACATCAACGCGCTCTTGTGGGAAAATATGCGAGGTGGCCAGATTGCTGCCACCGCCATTTTCTTGGTGCTCTTGCTTCGCCTTTCTGCTCGATGGTTCAACCGCATCTTTACCTGCAGCAGATGGGAAACGCTGCTTCGCTGGGAGGTTGTCTTTGACACGATCCTCGTTTTTCTCTTTTGGTCGTCAATCATCATGATCAGTATGGTGACTCAGCATTCGCGGGTGGTCCGTTCCTCGCGCTTCTCCGAGACGGTCTCGAGCGACACATTTACACCCGGCATTTTTGAGAATGCTGAATTGATGCACTCCGTCGACGCACTGTGCTCAATTAATCTCATGCTTGCCACAGTCAAGCTCATCAGCTACCTGCCCTTTAAGACGACGCGGACAATCTGGTCGACCCTCGGAGGAGCCGTCAAGGATGTGGTGGTACTTGGCATCGTTGTGCTCGTTTTTTGGGCGGGCTTTTCGGTCGGCTCGCACCTCACCTTTGGTTCACTTGGATTCTTTGACTTCAATCGGATCGATCGCACCTTTGGCACCCTCATGGTCCTCATGTTTTCTGGAAGTATTGAGTTCAACGCCATGCGCGAGGTTTCTTTCACCGCCGCGCCACTCTTCTACTCCATTTACATGATTTTCATGTGGGGTGTGATGCTCAATCTATTTGTGGCCATCATCGTTCTTACCTATGAGCGTCACACCCAGTGGCAGGCAAACTTTGAGACGTGGTCTGATCTGCACCAGGGGACAAATAGCGGTTGCATCATCATGAGCTTTTTGGATCGCCAGATCCACCGTTGCCGCCAATACTGGTACATGCTGCGTTGTATCATCCTCAAACAATTTTCTCCCAAGGCATCAACACTTCGAGGGGCAACTGTACGAGACAGTGACATCGAAAATGGCACCGCTGCTGCTTCTGTGGATACAGAAGACGTGCGCGCCGACGAACATGAAGTCACCGATGATATCAACCAAAATGGCGACATTGGCGCGACTGGCGCAACTGGTGCCCGCTCGCAAACGATTGAATTGACCGAATCCGCTGAACGAGGTGGCGCGCGTCGCGGCTCGGAAATCCGGTCGACCCGAGGGTCCGGACGCAACACTTCTTTCTTTAGCCCGTTTCGCACCAGTCAACGTCGCAATCAGCGTAGCGATCCAGACGAGCTTCCGTGGGACGCCCGTCGGAACCGTGGCGATGAAGCGGCGGCCAGAGTGCGAGTTGCCGAAGTGAGACGGCTTCCGGAAGAACAACGCCTTGCGAAGCTACGGGAGCTTGGCAATCCGCACAAGGTTCTCTTTCGCGAGGCTTTTTATCGGGCAAACTTTCGCAAAGCTGTCGCTGTCACCCGTAGAACGCTCGAGAAATTCAGCCTTGCTGCTCAGGCGGAATCAGTGATCATCAAAAGATGGCGGTACGAATTCGACCAGCAGAATGGCCATTCTCATAATGGGTCCATGAGTCTGCTGGATTTTATCAAATCGTGGATCAATGTCTGCAGACGAGCGACCGAGTCCGATCGAGCCTCACAAGTTAGTCGGACTGGAAACAGGAGATCGGGTCTGGCCAAGTACGAGCGCTTCTCGACGCTTCTCAAGCAGGAGAAGGAGCTTGCAATGCACAAGCTCATCATTGAAAAGGCGCTGCGGGAGACGCAACATCTCTTCCAAAAACACCGACTGAGCTTTAACCGTCTCATGCGCTCTACCTGGGACCACGCTGCGGACAATGAACGCCTCATGGAGGTGAACTTTGCGGAGCTCAAGGAAATGTTCACGCCGGGCTGCTCGCCGGGCAAGTGCTCGTTTTGCGCTGAAGAGACAAAGGCCATCGAAGAGCGTACAAAGGCTCTCTTGCGCTCGTACCATTATTTGCAGAGACACAAGGCCGTTTTCGATGGCAATCGCCGTCGCGTAATTCGTGTGCGTCGCGTTGTCGATCTTTCGATGAGGATGCCCCCACCTGTGCAGCGCGCCATGAGCACTAACACCCATGGGTCTGCGTTCGACACCATGTCGAATTCGCGACAGCTTCATCGGTAGGTCTAAATGATTTCTTTTCGCATCTTTTCTCTTTCATTATTCGAGGCCCATGATACCGAGACACTGGGTTTGACTTTCCTACAACTGCGGGAGAGGAGAGATTCTGCATAAAAATTGAGCAAACCCAACTTGAGCAAATCATACAAAGAAATGATGTTTGGTCTTAAATCTCCCTCTAAAGCCACTGGTGATGGCTACCCAGGGTTGAAGACGAAGGGTTGGTGACCTTTGCCCTCATCTTTTGCGCGGCGGAGTGCGTCATTGCAGGCACAGATGGCCCCGAAGTCGCCCGTACTGGTCCACGACTCGTTGGCTTTCGCTTCCCGCCAGGTCGAATTGACTCCACGGATATACATGGCCCATCATGACCCGAGATGTCAAACTGCAAATGGCGCCCTCGAGCTGAGACGCTGATTTTCCCCCTTTTCATCTCTGCTGTGTCAGTGCGGTGTGTTGTCTTTTCAATGTCGTCCTTTTGTCGTGGCGATCGCCCCGCGACACGCTTTTCCTTTCGGGTCATGCGACCCGTACGCGGAACTTGATGCAACGGCAGCCCTTCTCGAATTATCCCCGTCTGTTTTGCACCTTGCACGTCATTTTCTGCAGCGGTGCGCTCGATTTGAAAGAGAAGGACTTCGTTACGAAGCTCGGCAACACTTTGTTGCAAAATTCGAACCTCGGTCTTGGCTGCGTTGCTCTCCTCATCGACAATACGCAATTTCTCCTGCAAGTTCGCCTCCTCACTTTGTAGTTTGTCCACGGAGGATTCGAGTGCTTGCTCTCGTACTTTTGCCTTCCGAAGTTGCTCGCGAACTTCTCCGCGTTGATTCTCCGAAATTTCGAGCGCGCGCGAACTGTGCGTCGCGCAAAGTGCGTGTGCGTTTGCTTCCTTTCGAGCCTGCTCAAGGTGCACTTGAGTTTCTTTGAGCTCGGACCGTAGACCTTCCATTGTAGTGCGCAAGTCTCTGACGACCTTGATTTGACAAGCATTTTCATCTTCGACCATCGCGCGTGCTGTTTCGAGCTGTTCCCGGGCGTTGGCAAGCTCGGCGCGAAGACTTTTCACCTGATTCTCCAAGTTTTGCACTTGAGCAGTCTGGCGGGTTTGAATATCGGCAGCCTTACTTTCGGAAATCATGCGCGCCTTTTCTGTTTCATTTACGAGAGCTTCCGCCCGATGGCATGCTCTTTGCGCAGAATGGCAAGCTCGAAGAGCCTCTGTTTTGTCACTTTCGGCTTGCACAATATCTTTGGAAAGCGCATCAGCTCTGCCGTACGCTTGTGCTTTCTCTTGCTCAAGTCTTTCATTGTTGGCTTCGAGCTGCTCCACCTTGTTTGTGAGCTCTGTTTGGACCTCTTTAAGGCGTTGCCGCTCGCGTGCAAAGGAGGCCGTCTCCTTTTCGTGTTGAGACAATGTGCCCACAAGCCACTCATGGATTTGAGGCACCTTGACATGCGAGTCGAGTATCGGGAAGCTCTTTGTCTCCCACATTAGGTTGTCAACGTGCAACTCGTCAATGGCTTGCTGCACGTCTTGCAACTGTGAGTTCAGATATTGCGCGTGTGCGTCAAGTATTTCCGGCGCCAAGCTGACGATCTCGGACCAAGTTGCGCATGCCGCAAGACGTTCCCAACGCATTTCAATGAATTGCAACTTGCTGTCAACCTCTAGTTTTGCTTCGTGCATCTCTTGCATTTTTTGGACAGTCTGAATGATTGGACCAAGCACACTTGTGGTCAGCTGCTGCAACTGAGCGACCTTGGTGTCTTCTAGTGTGACATCGAGTCCAAGCATAAGAGCTCCCAAAACTGCACCCGACTGTGGATCTCGAATCGCGACTCCCAGAGCGCATTCATACTCGAGCTGCAGCGCAATCTCGGCGCGTTTATTCCTACGAGCCTCCTTCTCTGCGTGATTTACGAATACGAGATCGTGTTGACCAAGTAGAAGAATCGCCTCAATACCCTCCTTGGCATGAACGCGGCACATCCGATCGCCTCGAACCAGGGTCGCCTGATTGTCTGCATTAAGAGTGCACAGCCATGCCTGCGAAATGTTATCGTCGACGCGAGGCAAAGTCTCTTCGAGCGCTTGGCTCAGGGCGTGAAAGCCGTCAGGAACGCTGTCGAGGCAACGCAAAAGAAGATTCCACCATGCTTTTGTCACGACTGAATCGGTCTCGCTTTTATCAGAGACAGTTTCTTTTGTTTCGGAAATTGATCGTGCAAGATCATCATCTTCCTTTTCTTCCTCTGCAGCAAAGGAAGAAAGCGCATCGCCACATTCCTTGCTTCGTTCGTCGTAGGCGATTCGGATAGCCTCAATGTGTGGTCTCAGGATGGCATGATATGTAGACAAAGAACTGGTGCCCCCCGCTGGCGGAAAGTCTTTGCACTCAAAGGACATAGATTCCGCAAATGGCTCATTCGACTTTCGCGGATGATGTTGTCCCTCGTTGTGATTCTTGTCGGCCGCTGTACTCGAACGATCGAATGTGGTGACAAGATTTTTTCCCTTCGTCTCAGCTTCTGGGCCACAACAGGAGTCGACTTCGGCAAGAAAATCGCGAATCTGTGCTGCCGATTGCGCACTTGCTTGGCGGCGCGCAAGCTCCAAAGGGAATCGAGTCACAGCATTAAGGGTTGCGCGCAGCTCTTGCTCTTGCTGTTGCGAAGCCATGAGAGTATCTTGCAAGTCCTCATGAGCTGCTCGTAATACAGAAAGCTCATCGGTTGTGCCATTTAGTTGTGAGACGACCTCTTGAAGCTTTTCTAGGCGTGTTTCCGCCAATTGTCGCCGTTCATACTCCGTTTCAAGGGAAGCCTGAAAGTCAGCGGCCATCTTTTCGTAAAAGGTTGCAGCATTACTTGCGGCCGTGCACTCTTCACTTGCTGCTTTATTGCGCTGTTGAAGTTCAAGAGTAGTTTGACGTAGATTTGCAATCGTTGTACGTTCAAGATCCTCGATGGAAGCTCGAAGCGCATCGCGCTCAGCTATTACTGCGTCAAGCGAGATATTTGCTTGTGACAGTGAGACGTCGCTTGCCTCAAAGGCTGCTTGAGACGCTGCATGAGCTGTATTTGATGCCTCGAGCATGGCATGAAGCCTGGCGAGTTCCGCATCGGACGTCTCGAGTCGACTTTGTTTCTCTTCGCAAACCGCTTGCGACTTCTCTAATGCTGCCTTGGTCTGGGCCAGCGAAATTTGCGATGTCTGAAGGGCGTCTTGCATCTCATCGAGTCTTGCTTGTGTGTTTTCGAGGGCAGACTCTTTGTCGCTGTACGCCGCTTGCATTTCCGAGAGACTTTTTTCGGAATTTGCAACTTGCTCGGCAAGACGAAGAACTGCAATTCGATCGAGAATGAAAGGTGCAACGGTAGATTGCACAAAAAACTGAATGAGATCTGTCTGCAATTCAGTGAAAGGAGCGTTGCCTGCTGTATCGTCGAGAACAATGTGCACTGCCCAACGCGACTCCGAAAATTCGTCCGTCTGGTCACCGTCAAGGTGTGACACGGGTACACAGATTTGCGAGCACGGAAGAAAGTCAAAGCTCGTGCGGCCGCTTTTATTGACAAATACAACAGCATTGGCAATGCAAGCAATATGCGGCGGCGCACTTGGATGGACCTGAGTCCATGAAGCGGAGGCCTCTGCCCGATATTCTGGATCTTCAAGCCATGTAACTCCGGACGCGACATCGTGTATGTGAAGAGCCACGCGGACCGGGCAGTTGAGAATCGCAGAGAAAGCAGTATTAAGTGAGGACGTTGCCAAGGCCGTGTTCTTTGCGCAGAGAGGTCGCAGCGTGCTAGCTGCGCGTAAAAGTTCGCCATTTCGCCGAATGGTCTCACTCTGTTCACGTACACGGGCACGCAGATGCTTTGCCTCTTCCTGGGCATGCAAGAGAGCACTAGTCTCTTCTTGTGCCTTTTTTCCTTGCTTCTCAAGCTCGAGTTGTGTGTTTTGCAGAGCCTTTGTGGTCTCGCTGACTGCATTTTCGGAGCACTGGAAGGCCTCGCGGAGAGCTATCGTCTCGATTTGTTCGCGTTTTCGCGTTTGATTCGCGGTATCGAGCAAGAGAACATTAGGAAGAACGAGATTAAGCATGTGCACCATGACCTCGATGGTCGCGTAAAGATCTTCATCAGAGATTGCG
Source organism: Aurantiochytrium sp. KH105 (assembly GCA_003116975.1). Lineage (NCBI taxonomy): Eukaryota > Bigyra > Thraustochytrida > Thraustochytriidae > Aurantiochytrium > Aurantiochytrium sp. KH105. The sequence goes on from BGKB01000043.1 coordinate 98,082, forward strand.
GGATGCCCAGGATTGCTTTGAAGTGGCTTTTGAACCTGAAGCAGGCCGACAACTGTAGTTCGATCCATGACAGGGAAAACGAGCACTCGGTCGGTAATGATTGGTAGAGCAGTCTGCACAGTATCACAGTAGACACCTTGTGAAATGTCGATCCTAGTTCGCTTTGGTGCTACGGTCCAAGCTTGGTTTTCTTCCGGATCGATGACGAAGAGCTGTGCCTGTGTAGCGCACGCGGAGACCGCCGGAGTTCCTTGGGCAACGACTCGCATGACGTCTTCGCAAGAGCTAACGGCATGGTCTTTGAAGAGCCTGAACGCAAGATTCCAGGCTGCTTCGCGTGAAAAGCATTCTCGCGTACGCTCGCTGCGCAAGTGGGAGCGACGATCACATGCGGCATCGAGCTGACAAACGAGCGCTTGCATTTGAGTATCAAAGTCGTGGTCCTGGCTTTCGTCATTGATGCGTGTTTTCTGAACGTTGGAGCTCGCTGTCAGGCGGGACGCACTCTGGGTCAGTGATCCTGGACCCTGGGCATTATGGTTCCTGGGCATTTTTGCAGCGTCGTATTGCAAAGTTTGGGCATGTTTGCACCGCACTGCACGCAGACGCTGCGCGCCGGATAGACTGGACATCCGCAAGTCCACTTGTGCGCTCTTGCGCTCGTCGCTCGCGCGCGTTTTGCCTTCGCAATGGCTCGCGAAGCATCGCGGTAGCGGTCGCAAAATCGATTGACAAGCTTTCCAAATGTCCGTTGGATGCCAATCACTATCAGCCCGAATCACAGTGGCGAAGGCATCGAAAGAAGGGAGGCCTTTGATGCGAATCAAAGGAAGAATCAAACGGTTTATGGCGGTTTATAAGAAATGAAGTGAGGTCCTATGGATTGACCCATCATTCATAATAGCGAGCGAAAATGAAGAAGGTGGCGGGCTCCTCTCGCCCGGCGGCGCTTTCGCAAGCAAATTCTACTTTCAAAGAGAAAAGAGCATCCATACCACCGATGTGTATACACGAGCAATATCAGCTATTATTCTATGAGACAATGTGTTGAAGACAAGGGAAGAGCGTGGCGACCCATCCTGCCACGGAGTTATCTGAGGCAGAGCTGGAGTCAGTGTCAAAGGGAGACCTTGGCTGTCTGCCAGCCCGCGAACGTGGAGGCTTGGCGTCAATGTCAATGAAAGGCGCATCAATGTCATCAAAGTCAGTCTCGTCGAGTTCTTGGTCGACAAGCATGCTCAATGGAATCTCTTGCCAGCTTCGCGTGGCTCGAAGCGCCTTGAGTTTGGTGCGAAAATCATTTGCGGCGGAGAGTTCACTGGCGTTTGGGACTCTAAGACCCAAACGCAGGAACGCAGTTGGAGGAACCGGCGAGTCGAAGGCAGGTGGAGCGACTTCTGGATTTTCTGTCCGCCCAGCGCCAGATTCTTGTTCTGCCAGAAGGGCAGAAGATGATGATGACAACGACGTGGATGATGAGGTGGAAAACTTGGCGCCTTCACGAGATGTCAAAGAGGGGTGTTTTTGATTACACTCGTTAGTGTCATCGTACACTAAAGAATGCAAAGAGGTTGCGGAGGCGTCAGTAGCGACTGACACCGAGGAGAGCGTTCCGAAGCTGGCGTGACTATCGGCTTTGGAAGGCTTGGCTGGGATGAGTATGCGGAGAGGGTTAGCGTTTCTTGCATGAAGAGCATGCTTTTCTGCGCTATCTTTAATTTTCATGCCAGGTCGGCGTTTGGTCCCGGGGATCTGGGTTTTCAAGCTTGGACTGCGCGGGAAAACGATGGCAGTGTTTGACTTGCCCTTGGCTCTGCCAGGTTTCGAAGGCATGGGCGGGAGTTGAGGCGGGTCTGTCTGCGCCGTGTGTCGTTGTCGGAGCCCAATCTCAGCGGCAACGAATTCTGCCTCGTTACTAATTTGCGTGAGCATGTTTGCTTCTCTGCCAAACGCGTGCCCCTGTTTCTCGGTGAGAGTGGAGTCTGATTGATTGACTGTGACTACGGCCTACTCGTGCGACGATGCAGGGCAGGCAGTCAGTACGGCCGCCGCTCTTCGCCGCTCTACACCGGTCTGCGCCGGTCTGCGTCGCTCTGCACAGCGCTTCAAAGAACTGTTTGCCCCTGACCGATAAGACGCGCTCGGGCGTGTGCTCGTTACGATTGCACCTCGCTGTGCACGCACAACTCGGTCCGGTCAGAGCTGCGCGTTTAACTCGATGAACCGCGTGCGAGTCGGCTGACTTGTTGGTCGAACCAGACGCAATCGCGCGGCCCGCTCGTCTTGGATCTCTGTTGCCGCGGCTTCCCTTAGCGGGTCTCGCGCGAGCTCAAGCGAGTCCAGGTTCGCGTTCACATCGCGGCGGCGAGCTGGCCGGCGGAGCCGGGTGCACATTTTTCACGTTCTCATGCAGGGGTGCGCATTTTCTTGGTGTGCACCACGCAGTCGCGGTTTCATGGGAACGCTGTGCGCTTGTGCGGGCGCCGCACTTTCCATCCACTGGATGGAAGGTCCACAGTGAACCACAGCGTGCAGCACGTCGTCGCTGCGGTGGGCTGCGGAGACTTGATTCCAATCGCGCGCTCTGCGTGACGTGAAGCTGAGGCCTGCTCGGCGCGGAACTCACTGTCCATTCATTTTATTCGCTCACTTCGTACTTTTGTTCACTCGATTTGTCAATGGCAGATGCCGGTCGTTGTCCGTCCACCCACCACCCACTCATTTATCGATCTGTCCATCCATCCTTTCGAAAGTGTTTCACCCCTTGCGCGCGCACGCATCCGGACCTGCGCTGCATCAGAGGTATATGTAGACGAAAGTCCGCCGGGCGGAACGTCGCTCGGTCTCCTTCCTTGCTAGCAGCAGCGCTTTTTTTCGTCCGGCTTTCCGTTTTGTACATTTTCTTGTTCTCCTTCTTCTTCATCTTCTTCTATCTTTGTTGTTGCCACATCGGAAGAGCTCGTCATCCTAGCAATCAAGTTCGTCCTGGCCTTCTCTGGATGCCGAGCTCGAGCGAGGGACACGCGAAGACCACTCGATTCGACAGGCGTACGCTAGCAGCGACGTTCTCGGACGATCGGGAAAGCACGTGGATCGCGGCGCTGACCCGGCACGGGTCCGTCGGAAATGGCTGCTAGCGTGTGGCTGGCAGCGCATGTGAAGGAAGGATACTCCTCCGCTAGCTGTAGTAGGCCTATAGCGAGGCTGGCGGCCAGACTAGCAGGGAGCAAGAGCGCAATCAAGAGGTGGGAAAAAATAAATCGACCGACCGACCGACCGACCACTGCGCCTGCCAGCAACAGTAGCGGTAGCAGCTCACAGCGACCGACATTTCGCACGGGAATTGAGCGACGACGAGGAATTCGAGCAAAAGAACCAGCTTGCGCTCGATCGTAGCTTCTGGCTGGTATCACGGGGGTTGCGACAGGGTCGGTCGGTCGGTTGGTCTCCGGCCAGGTCTGGATTCGCTAGCCAGTGGAAAGATCAGCATCACGACTTCGCCCGCGCTTGCCAATCACGCCGTCACGCCCCAACGTCGCGCAAAGGCGTATAGCACACGCACGCTCGATTTCAAGGAAGTCCCAACTGCATCCGGTCCGGCGCGGACTTTTTTCTTCTTCCCTTTTTCCTTTTTCCTTTTTTCCTTTCTTCCTTCCTTCCATTTTCGCGCGTGAGATAATTTTAACGATTCTCACTTACGCCTCTGTCGAGTTCGCAGCAGGAACAGCAGCAGCAGCCAGCAAGTGGCAGGGTTTCGTAAATGTTGGTCGCACGCTGCCAATGGAGCGCTCAGCGTGGCTTGGACGGACTGCTGTCGCAGGCTGTGGTGGGCCAGCCAAAAGTTGCGATGAAAGAATCAATCCCCAGAACAACGTGAAAGTACATGCGGCCAATGTAACGGGTCTCTGCCAGCACAGCAACCGAGCTTTTTGCCAAGTTGGCGGTTTTTATTTTGAAATCCGGTTGGCTGGCTGGCTAGCCATCGTTTTGCGCAGAGCAGCCACCACCGTGGCCATCCTTCACTCCAACGCATCGGAACGGAAATGGCTTCATTCTTGTTCTCAAGAAAGCTTTTTATCGCCGGGCCACAGTGGTGGCAATCCACACGGTTCGATCGCAATCGCTTCCCACTGCCGCGTAAACAATTGACTGTGAAGCCAGCGCCGCATGGTTTTCTGGCTTGCGCGCTACTGAAGCTCAAAGAAGTCCCCCTACCGGTGGGCGGAGAGCCGCCACAGTGGGGGTCCGTCGGGTTGTCGGGGCAGTCTCAGATACGAAGCGCGCTCATCTCATCTCGACTTCTTTCAGCTCCTTTCAGCTCCTTTCAGCTCAGCTCTGCAAAGCCGCAGGCCTCACTCTGCCGGCCGCGGTCGACATCACTCGCGCCACTGGTTCTTCTTGTTTTGTTGCTAGACCGCGGCGGCGCGGACTGGGATGCGCTTGACTCTCCAGGCGCCTTCCCCCCCCCCTGCCTCCACCACGATGTCCGCTTGGACTTTCCCCCTCCGAACCCAGTGCGAGCGACTGCGACACGGCAGCAGAGCGTTTCGTCGCGCCTGCTGCACGGTTTCCGCGCGCCTTTCCGCCTCCGCCCGTGCTGTACTGGTTGATGGAAAGAAGACCGCCGCACCTCTCCGCGCCGCAGCCGCGCTTGCCCACTCGCCCGCCCACGCAGCTTCCTCCCCCCGGGGGCGGTCTACCCACACATGATTCCACAGCCTCCCACAGCACGGCAAAAAGCCTTGTATGCGGCGCGCGGAGGGAAAAGAGGGGGGAGGGAGAGAGAAAAAAATGGCCACTCCACTCCGGTTTTGCCCCGGCTGCAGCGGCGCGTGTATAAAAAAAAAAAAAGCAAGGCCAGGCATGGCGTGGCGCGACTGACGTGGCGCGGCGTGACGTGCGACGAGGTGTTCGGCCGGGGACGCCGCGACGCGGCGACTGAAGCGCAGCGTAGAGCGTACACCACGCCACGTCTCCCGAGCTGGCGTGTTCTTTTCCTTTCTCTGGCCTTGGTTGCTTGCTGTCGACGGCGCAGCGCGGCGCGCATGCCATTGTGTCCTCCATATCGACCGACTTCGGACTCCTGAGGTGAGTGAGGTGAGGCCGCACTCGAATGGGCGCCACGCGTCTTTTCATTCATTCTAATCGGCCAGCACGCCCCGCCACCCGATCTTCTCTCTCGCTATTTCTCCTGTGTCAAGTTCTTTCTGCCTCGCTCTGCGCTGCTCTGCGTGACGGGCCTGCATCTGCAGTGGCATCTGGCCACTGCCAGCGCCACGGGAGAGCGAGCTCCATGAGCGCAGGCCACTCACAACTCGAGTCAACTTGGGTCGCCTCGCTTTTGCGCGGCCGTGGCGCTGCGCTAGCTGTGCTGCACTGCGGTGCTGTGCTGCCCTTGACGCCACCATGCGGACCGCTGCCGCCAGCAGCATCAGCAACATCAGCCGGCAGCAGCATCAGCAGTGCAGCAGCGGCAGCACGGCGCAGGATCTTCGTCCGGATCCGCGTCGGGAAGGCAGCCACCGAGGCCAGCCTCCCTTTCTGCGTGCTTGCCTGCACCCGTGCAGCGAGGAGGCGCAAGCGAATGAACAAGTGCGCTCACTCACTTCATGTCCTCCGCGTCCATCCATCCACCCGTAGCCTACATTCATTCACAGTCATTCATTGATTCACGCGCGCATCCCGTGATCCTCGCAGCTTCTCCCCGAATGGATGGACGGCCGTGAAAGGGCAGCAACCAACTGCAGCAGCAGCAGCAGCTGCAGCAGTCATGGCAGCAGGCCAGATGGATCCTCGGCCACGTGGCCTCGCGGGGCCGGGCTCGTGATCGAGACTTGCCTTCCTCGTCCCTCTTCCCGCGCACTACCGGCGGCCGGCCCGGGCAGCGACTGCGCAGTAAAGTAGCGAGCGGCATGCAGCGCAGTGCTGTGCGAGTAGTGCACTCACTGCAAGCAAGGCCGCGAGCGCAGTGCGCGGAGGGGAAGAAATGGCGAGCGAGACGTAGGAAAAGCCGCTTTTGTTTTACCCGTTTGAGCAACAATCATACAAAGGAATGAATGTATGAATGAATGAATGAATCTCGCCTCGATTTCTTGATTTCCGCGTCGATACTGGCCATGGCTATCCATCAACACCACTATCACCTTCCCGTGACCGGGCGTGCGGGCGTGCGGCCGTCGGAAAACACTGCCGCACGCACCCCGATCCAGTCCTGCGGCCGCCCGCGCGTCGATCCTCTCTTGAATGAAACTGCAAAAGGAAACCGCGGTGTTGCTTTAGACAGCAGCCACCGGCCCCGCGAAGAAAAAACCTTCTGCGACCTTCTCGGACCCCACCTGTTTCTTCCCTTGAGTGCCAGGCAGACAAACAGCCAGCCAGCAACCGTGGCCAGCGGTCGTTCCTTGCGGCCATCTAGCCGGCCGGAGCGGCGGCAAGTTGGCAGCAGTGCAAGCAGCAGCAGCAGCGATCTTGGAAAAATGGAGAGGAGGCGGCCGCCCCGACCCAGTGGGCGTCAGTCCAGGCCGAGCGAGGCCCTCCACACCGCCGTCCCCCATCCCACCCCACAGTTCCCACACGCCCATTTACAGATGCGTCACGGGGCCGCTGCCGCAGGTACCCGTCTTGGGAGTATTGCTTGATGACGAAAAAGAAACAGGATCAAGCAGAGCAAGCGAAGCGAGCCGCGTTTCGTATGCGTGGCCGGTGATTGCTGGATAGATGGATGATGGATGGATGGATAGATGAATGGATGGACGAATCAACCAAACGAACGAACGAAGAATGGAAACAGGAAGGCCGTCACTCCGCGCGGAACGAATGACCGACGGGCCGATAGCTTGCTTTGCTTTCTCGCTCCGGGACCTTCCTGGCTTGGCCTGCCGCGCTTGCCGGGATGTTCTTCTGCCCGCCCTCGCACGCGCGCGACACCTACGCCGACCCGACCCCAGCCGTCCGGCCAGGCAGGCAGGCAGGCAGGCAGGCAGGCACAGCAGCGAGACTCGGAAGAACTGCGAGCTGCCCTCGCGTGGCTGCAGCTGCTGCTGCTGCTACTGCAATGGCTGCAGAGGAGAAGGAAGAGAAGGGGCCAGCGCTCCATGTTCCCGCCCGCGTGCGCACGCGACATCGATCGACACGTCGAGCGGATGGGAGTGAGGTGAGGCCGAGCGCAGCGCGGCGCCGCGGGCGTCGGCGCGAATTGCGGAGCATGTATTCGTATGATTCGTGAAGTGCTTGCGGCGGGGGGGGGTCCAGGCACGGCGCAGCCAGGCACGGGCAGGAAGGAAGGCCGCGCGTGGTTATTTCCTGCAAACTTTACCATTTCTTTTATCGCCGCTGGCTGGCTTGGTGGTTTTTTCATTCTTTTCTTTTCTTTTCTTTTCTTTTCTTTTCTTTTCTTTTCTTTTCTTTTCTTTTCTTTTCTTTTCTTTTCTTTTCTTTTCTTTTCTTTTCTTTTCTTTTCTTTTCTTTTCTTTTCTGGCTGGCTGGCTGGCTGGCTGGGCAAAGTTTCCGCGCACTCGTTCGCCCACGCAGCCAGCCTCACAGCCACACAGCGCGAAGCGCCCGCGGGGATCACGAGAACACCCTCCCTCCGCGGCACGGTGCGCGGCGACGCGTCGCCGCCTCACCGCCTCGCGCTCCGTGACCAGGCGCTCGCTAGCTTGTTAGCTTGCTAGCTTTCTTGCTTGCCTTCCCACCATTGGGGAGACAGCTCGGCGCCCGGGCCGGCCGCGGTCCAGTCCATGTCAACCTATGAATGCACGCAAGCAGGCAGGCACAGTCGACGCGTACAATTCGTAGTACCATTGCAACACGCCCTTCCTCTCGCGAAACCAGGCAAGCAGGCAGGCAGGCAGGCAAGCAAGCAAGCAAGCAAACAAGCAAGCAAGCAAGCAAGCAAGCAAGAAGCAACCAGAGCACAGCGCGGGATTCCTGATTCCTTCATTTTCGGCCTGCACTGCGTGGTCATACAAACTCGAATCCACTAGCCAGCCAGCCGCCGGCGCACCCCCGTGAGCAAGTAAAAGCAAGTAAAAGCAAAAGCAAGCAAGCGACCAGGAAACGACGCAAAGCCAAGGCAGCTAGCAAGCCATAGCCAGCGCACGGCCTGCCCCGCGTCCCCGCCAGCGCACAAGCCGGCCAGCCGTACGGCCTGAGCACTCGCTCGCAGGCGGCCGACGCGGCTGCCTCGTCTCCGTCCCGGCACCCATCATCGCCTTGGCTTGCTGCATCCCAGGCGCGGCCCTCCTCTGTGACGTGGTCACGTGCACCGACCGGGCAGGCCGAGCAGATCTTCAATCCCGTTGCCGCCGCGCAGACGCAGACGCAGCCGCGCAGACCAGGCAGCCGGGCAGCAGCTCCCGTCGCGGCAGGGCGGAGCGAGCGAGCGGGCGAGCGCGGCGTCGAGGCCGCGAGAGCGGGCGGGCGGGAGCCCCTTCCCTTCTCCCGGCGGCGCGTCGGAAGCCGCGCGTGACTTGGAGTCGGGTCGCGTCGGGCAGGTCGAGTCACGCACTGCCCGCGCAGAGCAGAGAGAGAGAGAGAGGGAGGGAGGCCTGCAGGAAAGAAGAAAGAAGAAAAAAAGTAACAAGGAAAGAGGGCAGAGAGAAAAGAAAGCAGGAAAGAAAGAGGCGCTCGCCCTTTTCGCCGCCCCGTTGGCAAGACCAGACCAGACTGCCTTCGCGCTGCCTGCCTGCCTGCCTGCGATCCTCGCGCACGGCCGAGACCTGCCTGCGTGCCGAGCCCGATTGAGCGAAGGAGCGGCGGGAGGCTGCGCGCACGCGGAGGCGAGAGTCGCGAGCGAAGTGAGGGAGCGACAGCAGCAGCAGCAGCTCCCGGAGCAGAGCAGCCTCGGAGGCATCGCATCGCACATTGCAGGCAAAGCCAGCAAGCAAGCAAGCAAGCAAGGCTCCCTCGCTCTCTCTCTCTTCCTCGCGGCCACGCCCCGCGACGCGAGACGAGACGAGGCGAGAGACGCGAGCGACGCGCGCCGTCGAGCGTGGGGAGAGCGCGCGGCCGGCCGCGGCGGCCAGGTTGCCGAGAGCAGCGCCGCGACCGCAGGAGCGCGCGTAACCGCAGAAAAGAAGAAGAAGACAGTCGCACCTTTTTGTGCGGGATCCCGCTGCCCCGCCCGAGCTCGCGCCCGAGCTCGCGCCCTCGCGCCGTTGGAGACCGGCCGCGCTCGGCCCTCGCGGACCCGGGCTGGGACGGCTCAGAGCAGGCAGGGAAGGGAGGAAGCGAGGCACCGCCGCAGGGAGGAGAGGACCCGCGCTCGGTCTGCTGTAACGCAGCTCGTCGATCGGGCCCCTCACTCGATCAATCGTTCATTCATTGATTCATCCGTTCGCTCTCTCGTGCATACATAGATTCATTCGACCGACCCCCCCGTCTCGAGCGCAGCGCATCGCAGCTTCGTGCAGCACGTCACGCGCAAGGAGAACCGGGACATTGGCCGCCACGGCCACGAGATCGACGGGAAACGGAGTATAGTCCTTTCCTTTCCTGCAAGGTGGGTGAGGCGGAGGCGCTGTTGTCGGGCCCAGACTGCAGATAACTCCTCACTCGTATCCGTGCTCGGTTCTGCGCGTCGAGCGATACCACTTGCTCGTCCGCAAGCGAGCGAATCAGCTGCTCGCCGAGCTTAGAGCAAAGCAAAAGCAAAGCCAAGCGAAGCCGAGTTGGCGAGAGGCAGCGAGACTAGACCACTCGACCGTCAGCCATCCAGTGTCATCGGGGAATCGTCCTCGTCGACCGCACAGCATTGACGCGCCGTGCTTCCGCAAAGCCTGCGGCCACTGCTGTGTAACGCGCGGCCCTCAGCAAAGGCAAGGCAAGGAAAGGAAAGAGCATCGTTTTTCCAATCCCCTCTCTTTCAGGCAAGTTAAGAAAGGCACAAGCCTGCACAGCACGGAGCCGAGCTTTGGAACCCAGAGCAGCAACACCTGCTAAACAAACGCACGCACGCTCGAACGCTGGCTAGCTACATCCATCAATCAAGCAAGCAAGCTTGAGCGAGGCCTGGACGCATTGGGCACCTCAGACCAGACCCGAACCAGGCAACCGCCGTTTTTACTCCCCCCCCCCCCTTGTTTGCTCCACCCCCAAGCGCTTTACGAACGCGAAAGCAAGGCAAAGGCAACAACTGCCGCCGCTGTCACGCAGACGAGCGGAGGGAGCGCAAGCGCAGCACCGCGTCGCGTCGCGTCGAACTGTCTTGCGCAGCATCGCATCGCATCCATCGCATCGCATCGCATCGCATCGCAGTCCCGAGTACTTACATTCACTGCATCGCAGAGATTGTTCGACTGACTGACTGATCGACTGCCCGCATCTCTCCGTCTCTGTCTGCGTGGACAAGCACAACAACCAGCGCCAGCCGAGCAGGAAGAACTCGCAGCCGTTGGGGACGTCCGCGCGCTTCGCTTCGCCGGAGACCAGCAGAGCAGAGCACAGCAGAGCCGAGCCAAGAGGCAGCGCGAGCCGAGGGACGCACGCGCAGCCCAGGACCGCGCCCACCGAGCAAGCGAGCGAGCACTCGAAGGAGCGACGAGCAGAGCAAGCTATCTTGCTCGCCCGACATCGCGGCTCGACAGCACCGCTCAACAACAAGCCACCTCAACACAAACGGCAGGCGGGCAAAGCCAGCAGTCAGCCGGCCCACCCTTGTCTTCTGTACACCGCGCCTCTCGCGACAGACGAGCAGCCAAGGAAGGACAAAGCCAAGCCAAGCCAAGCCAAGCCAAGCCAGGCCAGGTCAGACCAGGCAGACAAGCAAAGCGCACCAAGACCTTCGCACACAAACTCGCACGAGGAGTTAGGAAAGATGGCCGACACGCTCGCCGATAACCAGCACACGCGGACAGCAGTAGCAGCGCCAGCCACGCCTGTTGCACCAGCTGACGACGACAGGGACCTTCCCGACCTCGACGCCCTCTTTGACCCAGAAAATGCCTTTCTCACTGACACTGATGGCATCAGCGTCATGAAAGACGACGTGATGATGCTCGACGCCATGGTCGAAATGACAGACGAGTTCCTCGAGGGTGTAGAGACCCCGCTCACCACGATGGCCGTCTTCAACGAAGACTCACTCGAACCCAGCAAGCCCAGCGAACTTCGTGCTCCCCGTGTCTCAGGTCTTGAAGACGACGACACCGCACACGTTGACATCGTGCGAAACGGAAAACCAACACCCTTTGGCTCAATGTCGGACCTCAGGTTAAAAACACGCAACCTCCGCGCCGCCTCACTTTCGCGAGACAGGGAAGAAGACGACCATGACGAACACAAAAACATTCCCCTCGATGTAGACCCCGACGACAGCAACGACCAAGACGAGGATGCCGAGGTCATCACCTCTAAGGACTCGGCTCTTCGCATGATTGAATTCCTCCACGGCCAGCTGCGCGCGAAGCAAAACGAAATCGAGGAACTCAAGCGCTCCGCCCCCGCGCCGCAGCCCTTTGAGTCCTCAACCCCGCGCCAGTTGCGCAAGAACCTCAACGATGACTTTGAACGCATCGTAGAGGAAGCCGTTGCTGCCGTAGAAGAGACCTCGGATGAAGAATGGACCCGGACGCCGCAGGCGCTCAAGACTCGCGCATTTTCGCACCAGAGTCTCGATCTTCACCTTGATGAACACGACATGGACGACGTGGTTGGCCCGGTGGCCTCTTCGGATATTCTCAGCCCGGTCGCTCTTGCATCGCCTTCCCCGTCAGCCACTGTTACCCGACGGAGAAAACGCAAGCTTCAGACGACTGCCACCACGAGCGTGAGAAAGCCGCTCAGCGCCAACGCCACATCCGATTCGCTGTCCTCGGTACTGACTGCACCTGCCTCGCGATCTGGCGCCGCAACATCCACCCCGATTCCCTCCGTATCCACCGCGGCTCTTCCCAGTGTTTCCTCTTCTTCCACTTCAGCTTCTGGTCCTCGGCAATCGACTTCTTCTTCTGCTGCTGCATCGGGACAACAGCGACCGCAGTCACTGTCGCAGCAACCTTTGAAAAAGAAGGCGCGCAAAAATTCGACCATCTCGACCCTCTCCTCGTCTTCCTCGTCTTCCTCATTATCCCCTTCATCTGCTCTTCATCGCGTCTATAGCTCGGCGGCTTCCTCACTTGGCGGCGCCGATGACGACGACGAGAGCGACGCTGGTGGCCGGAAAAAGACGGCGCGCCGCTGGACTCCCGAACAAGATGAGGAGCTCCGCCGTGCCGTCGACAAGCACAATGGCCAAAACTGGAAGGCCATTGCAAATCTCGTCCACGGTCGCGATCATGTCCAGTGTCTGCAGCGCTGGAAAAAGGTTCTCCAGCCCGGTCTTGTCAAGGGCATGTGGCGCAAGGAGGAGGACGATCTCTTGCTTGAGCTCATGAGCACGAGCAAGCCCAAGAACTGGGCCGACGTCGCACAAAAGATCCCTGGTCGCACAGCGAAGCAATGCCGCGAGCGCTGGAGTCTCAACCTTGACCCCTGCATCAATCGCGGAGCTTGGACTCAAGCCGAGGACGAGCTTCTCCTCAAGCTGCATACCAAGCTCGGAAACCGCTGGGCCGAGATCAAGCGTCACCTCAAGGGCCGCACCGAGAACGGTGTCAAGACGCGCTTCAAGAGTATCGAACGCGCTCGTGCCAAAGATCAAGAGGTCGTGTGGACCCCCGAGCTCGAGAAGCAGCTGCACGATATTTCTGTCCGTTTCGATTGCAAAATCGACGAGGTCGCCAAGCATCTCCCGCGCTCTTTGCGTGGCATTTCCTCCCAGGCCATGCGGGATCACTGCAAGATCCTTCGCGAGGCCGAGGCCAGGAGGGCCAAAACTGTCGCTGCAAACTTGGCATCGGCCATGGCCAGGTTCCCTTCCGACAACCCACTCCTCAAGCGCTGGTAAAAGCTATAAACCAGCGCTGTGGAACTGCTCGACGAGCACACAAGTCGTCATCTCCCAATCCTCTTCTTTTTTTTGTTCCCTGTTTTGTTGACTACGCGGTCTCGTGACTTATGACTAGATGAAATTGATATATTGATCATGCAAAATTCTCTTTTGCCCCTCATTTCCTTTATATTTCCTGTTCTCGCTTGCTCCCTCAAGTATTTATCTTGTCAGTCACTCTGCGCGGCCTAGAACGCCTGTGAGAATGGCCAGGGAGACGAGATGTGCTGGCATGTGCACCAAGAGCAAAAGCGGAACGTGCATCACGCCGTACTGCGCGTATGCGGAAGCAAGCGCCTCGAGGTTTTCGGCAAACGAAGACATGGTACTACTCTCGCGGGAGAATCCCCACGCTTCTCGGTCCACCACGAGGCCAGGGAGCGCATAAGCTGCGAGCGCAGGCGAGACAAAAATCCACCACGTAAAGAAACAGAGTCCGCTGAAAAGACTACGGGCGGGTCGAACATGCGCATAAAATAGGGATGTCCAGCATGCAGATATCAGCGCAAGTGGATAGTTCACCATGCCCACCATTGCGTGCGCTACAACCAACGCCAACGCCAGCGCAGCCTTGACCGACTTCCACAACACACCCGGACATCCTGCTTCGACGCGACGCCGAATGACCAGCAAGAACAGAAAGGAAACGGGCCCAGTCAAGAACACATGATGCAGCCCTCGTAGACCAATCGCATCGTTGCTCAGAAGGAAGCCGCCAAAGCATCCCGCTGTGAGCAAGACCGCGCACGCGCCTACGATTGCAGACACTGGGTCAAATCCTTGCAGAGCAGACTCTGAGGAATGTCCAGGTTCTCGGCCTTGGGGCCCAACAATTGATCGCAAAAAGTAGAGAAGAAGCGGCGCGAGAACAAGCACAAGCGAGCCAGAGTACTCGCCAATGCTCACAAAGAGACCCACATCAGGGAGCACATAGAGAAAGTAGGACTGGTGAAATTTTTCCTCCAAGTTGCTCAGGCTTCGTATCGTGTGCTCGGCCGTTTGACGCAATACTTTACATGCGTCCTCCGGCGCGGCCCACATTCGAGACGGATCTTTCGTATAAACGGTGGAGAGCGTCAGCGCATGAATGTCGAACGGCAAAAGCTCGGCATGCAGACCTGTCGGCCCAAACGCTACACTTTGCATGAATCGCTCGAGTTTGCCCATGCGACTTGTGTATTGATTCAAGGCGAAGGCATCCACGGCGCCCGGGGCCAAAGCCTGGACTTGACTTCCAAGGGTGCGCACGAAGTCTTTCAAGACGTTGTCCCAATACGCTGTAGATCGGCTTGTAAAGTGCATTACCTCGGTGGCTTTGCTACCCCCACGAGCGCGAAGCAGGTGAACGACAACATTCACAAGATCCAGGTTTGGAAGAAGTCCGTTCGCTCCAGGAACGCGCACATCAATGGATTCTGCGAAATACCCCGAGGGCGCGCGGTCGGCATCCAAGACGAGTCCGCCAACAAGAATACCAGCATGTGCCACTTGCACTTGCGACTTGCTGTCGTGGATGCCTTGATGATACGCGGCCGTCCACGCTCGCACAGCCTTGCGATCTCGTGCAAAGAGAAAGACTACATTTTTGCTGAGCCACTCGGCCTCTACTAGTGCCTGCGCCAGTCCCAGCACAATGCCTACGCTCGTGCAGCCCTGAGTTCCCGCTTCTGCATCAACCTTTTGCGATAGATGGCCTTGGGCCACGATAATGATGGCGTCCCGCCGATCAGCGCCCGTGTGAGGACGCAACACGGCTGAAACGTGCGAATTGCCCTCGACATGCACGTCTTCGAGTCCAAGGCTCTCCAAACTTTGAGCCAGAATCTCAGTGCGGCCTCGATCGCCCGCTTTCAACGCCGCAGCAAAGACCTCGTCTTCAAGCTCTCGCATCGTGCGAGTCGAGACTGCGGAAGATGAAATATCTCCTAGTCCAGGACTCAGCGCATTTTCCGAAAAGTAGGTGCCGCGACATTTAAGCTCACCGGTTGTGATGCACACGAGCGGAAAGAGGCCGACCCAAATGAGACCAGCGAGAAAAAGAACAACGCCGAGCGGCCCCGCGCGTTGGAGAACTGCGTTTGCTATGCGATGTTGCAAGGGAGGCCGCTCGACCTTTTCTGGTGCTGGCATCTTCTTTGATGCATCTTCGCTTCCCTCGCTAGTCGTGCTCGTGCTGGTGCTCGCGTCATGGTCTTTGTCGTCACCTGTGCTTGCGTCGCTTGCCTCCTCCGCCTTGGTGCCTCGTCGTCGCAGACCCTCGGACTCTGTCATGGCGGCGAAGGTCTTGTTCGATGAGCTGGACGCCGCGGCCTCACGCCCACGCACCAAGACCAAGTTTTCTTTTGCGCTGTGCCGCGTCCTCTCCCTTGCTGCGCCCGTGGCAAGGGCACGAGGGACACGACACAACTCTCGGCTGGACGTTGACTTTTCAATGTTGTTGTTCTGCGATTTGATTTGATCAAGTTTTGATCTTTCTTTATTTTTGGTGCAATGCCATCATGCTTTGGGTCTCTTTTGCCTTCTTCGTGGGCGATCATTCCAAGCGACAGAGAGAGGGATGAGAGGGGAGAAAGGAATAGGAGAAGAGAGAGATACGTCAAGACAGACATGAACAAAAAACCAAACACAAAAGGGAGCGAACGACCTTAATTTTTTGCGTATTGCTTTTCATATTCAATAGTACTGGGAGCAAAAACGACCGTCGCGAAGACGAAAGAAATTGCCAATTTCGTGGCCAGGAGAAAAGAGGCCTGGTCACTTTCTTAGTGATGCTTTTCGCACCATTCGCAAGATGGCTTGCCCTCGTCATGGCAAGAACAGCAGCAGCCAAGATCAACCTCGAGAACGGGAGCGATGGCCGTCGTTTCGGCGCTGTCACTCCCATCCTCGATAACCTCAAAGTCATCGGCCTTGCTCTTTTTGGACTTTTTGCTCTTCTTGTCCTTTTTACTCTTCTTGCTCTTCTTGTCTTTTTTGGTGTCCGTGTTATCATTGGCGGAGGTTGGCTCTGCCTCTGGGACTTCACGTAAATAGGGGTCAACCGCAACGCAAGCTTTGGCTTCTGCACAAGCAGTCAGAAATGCCTCACTGACGACAGGGACATTGAATTTGACAGCCTTGCGCACCTTTTGCGACCGCCGACGGACTGCACGCTCCGAGGCAACAAGTGCAAAGACACGCTTGTGAAGAATTCCACTCATCTTGCCGCCAGCATCCTCGATCAGAGTACGAAGCTCGTCAAAACCGAGAGCCTTGGCATCGTCGCCCTCGGTGCCCTGTGCGTTGTCTGCGGGGCCATCCTCGTTGTCATCATCGCCGTCTTCCTTGTTGCTCCGCACCGAGATGCCAAACACCTTTCCTCGAAAGTATTTGCGCTTCTTCTCGAGCGGAGGCGGGGCCTCCTTTTTGATTTTCTTTGCCGGATCATCGGCCTTCTCGCCGCGCTCGATTCTGCGCCGCCTCTTTCGCTCTCTGCGGGATTCTTTCACCTCATCTGCGCCCTCGGCGTCTCCAGAGCCACCCGTGGACCCGGACGTCTTGGTCTTGTCCTGCCGCTCGTTTCCATCTTCGTCCTCGTCGTCGGACCCAAACACGACGTGCTGCCGCTCGACCTTGGGCTTGCGCTTGCCGCCCTTGCGCTTCCGCTTCGCGTCCGTGCTCGACATCTTTCTCCCGCGCCCGCGCGCTCGCGTCTTGGCTCTTTGCTCTTCTGGGCTTGGCGAGAGCAGCCACCAGTGAGTGCTGGGTATCCAGCCTATGGTACACCCAGCTACGCCTAACAGCGTAGTCCCAACCCGTCTCGACGCCCTGCCGACGCCACGCGACGCGGGCGTGCTCGCAAAAGCAGACGCCCTCGCGCATTCCTGTCGAGCGGTGGCGGAAGGCCGCCCTGCCGTCGCAGACGGGTCTCTCGCTCGAGCTTGCCGAGCTGGCTGGCTGGCTGGGGCCCGTCGCGGGGACTTGGTCTCGCTGTGCTTGGCTGCTACTACTTTCTTGCAGTGCGTGAGCACAGCGGCGCGGAAGCAAAGCAGAAAAGTTACGCTGCCCGGGCGCGGCTGGGCGCTCGACTGGATCACGCACTCGCAGAGCGACTTCGCCCGCGAGCAAAGCGAGGCCCGCGGAGGGCGGCCGCTGTCGAGCGCACGAGCAAGCAGAGCGCGAATAGCTGAGGCACGAGCGGGTGAGCGAGTAGAAAGCTACGACTTGGTGATCGCGTTTGGCGTGCCGAGGCAGTTGACCTCAGTCCTCGCTCGCTCGCTCGCTCGCTTGCTTGCTTACTCGCGCACTCACTCACTCACTCACTCACTCGCCAACCCACTCAGCATGACGGCGCGCAGAGCGGCAATCGTGCTGGCGTTTGTCGCAGCCTTGGTGACGCTGGCCGCGCTCGCGAAAGAGGAGTGGTCATTGAAATGGCACGGCGATGTGTCTCCCAAACAGGATGACAACGACGTGGAAAACATGCATCATCGCTGGGAGCACTTTAAAGAAACCTTTGGCAAGCGCTTTGCGAACGCTTCGCATGAGGCGTACCATCGCGCTGTGTTCCTGGAGAATCTCGTATACATTTCGAAACGAAACAACGAGCAATCATCCTTTACTCTCGGCGTGAACCATTATGCTGACCTCACTTGGGAGAGCTTTCGAACAAGACTCGCGACCGCACCTGGACGCGGGAGCTGGACGGCCTCGCGTGAGCGTAGACCACATCAGTTTTCCAAAGACGAGATTGCCGACTTGCCCGCGTCCGTGGACTGGCGCTCCAAGAATGCCGTAACCGAGGTCAAGAATCAAGGCCAGTGCGGATCGTGCTGGTCGTTCGCTACGATTGCCAGCGTCGAGGGCGCGTACGCAATTGCTACTGGAGCGCTGCGCAGCCTCTCTGAGCAGCAGCTCGTGGACTGCGCAGTACAAAATCACGGTTGCGGGGGTGGCAACATTGATTTGGCGCTCTCGTATATTGAGCGCAACGGTGGGCTCGATTCCGAAGACGACTACCCTTATTCCGGGGTTCAGGGCACGTGCGACCGTCCGCGCAACAATCGGGTCGTCGCTCGGATCAGCGACTTCCGCGATGTCGAGTCTCGAAACGAGGCGCAAATGCTTGCTGCGGTTGCAAAGGGTCCCGTTGCCGTGGCCATCGAGGCAGATCAGCGCGACTTTCAGTTTTATCAGAGCGGCGTCTTTGATGGTGTTTGTGGCGACAAGCTTGACCATGGTGTCACCGTCGTTGGGTACACTCCGGATGCATGGATTGTGCGCAACAGTTGGGGTGCTTCATGGGGAGACAAGGGCTACATTTATCTCAAACGCTTTCCAACGTCCAAGGAGCACCCCGCGGGCCAGTGCGGCGTGCTCTCTATTCCAAGCTACCCATTGATTGGAGACAGAAAGCCCGTCCCTGTCCCCGAGCCAACTCCCTCGCCGCCACCAGGGCTCAAGTGCGAGTGTGAGATGTCCTGTGAGAGGATGTGCAACCAATTTGGTATGAAGTGCTGCAGTGGCAAGGGCGGCAACTGCAATTGCCAACCACCACGCGACACGTGCTGCGATGATCAAGACGAGTACGAGGACGAAAATGCCCATGTTAGTAACAACGTTGCGCTCGCGTGGTGGTAAGTTTGAAAGACCGATTCATTTTGTTGACAATGCAAAAAATTAAAGATGACCTGTTCATTGGAAAGAGTGTCCTTTTCTATTTCTGATATTTTGATGAACCACAAGCCCAACTTGGTGCGCGGTGCTGCGAAAAGTAAAAACCAAACAGAAAAACGAGAGAGTGGAAAAAAGAAAAATGTAGGTTTATCGCTATAGATAGTGTCGAAAAAGTTCATTGCTTTTTTGGCGAACTGCAGTCAATCAAAGACTGATTACCCTGCCGCCCTCATTGTCCAAGAATAAGCACGCCGGCAGGCGTGTTTGACTTTGGGCTGAATAGAACGGGACATTACGGTCGCTCGAAAGAGATGAATTTGTGTGTGCGCGTGAGAGTTAGAGAGCGTGTGCGTGCAATTGTACATTTGTGATTACGCCTTCATGATGGTCTTCATGCGCTTGGAAAAGTCCTTCCAGTGCTTGGTAAAGGCCTTGACGTCGGACGAGTTGACGTCATGCTGATTGAGCTCGTCGCGCAGTGATCGCAAAAGCTCGAACTCGGCGTCAAAAAGATCGGAAAGTTCCTTGGAGGTGATAATTTGGTATGCCTCGCGGTTAAAGGTCTCGACGGAGTGGTTGACCTTGTGCATGCCGAGCTCGTACTGTCCCTCTTCGCGGTGCATGCGGTCATCATGCTTGTCGCCAGCGTTGCTGCTCTTGCGGCGATCACGGTCCTTGGCGTCGCGGTGGAAGAGCGTGTCCTTGCGCATGTTCTTGATCTCCTTTGCGCGCGTGTTGAAATGCTTGAGCGAGGTGTACCCGCCAGCAGCAGCGACGACGCTGTCAATGCGAGCGCTCGCATCCTTGACCTCCTGGGTGAGGTTGTGGTCCCGGCGGTCAAAGTTCTTGGCCACCTCTTGGAGATGCGCGCACTTCTTCAAGGATGCGTTGCGGTCCTTGAGGGCAAACTTGACGCGTTTGTGCATGGTGAGGAACTTTTCCCAGAGCTCCTTATCCTGCTCGCTCGGCTCGGTGAAAGTCTTGTGAAAGTGCTTTTGCTTGAAGACCTTCATGCGCTGCATGGCGCTGGGGTGCTTGAGCTTCTTGTTGGAAATCTGCAGCTCATTGTCGTCCGCGGGCGTGTTGTGGTGCTCGTTGACGTCCGGCTTGGACTCGCTATGGGTCGTGGGCGAGGTGGAGTTGCTCGCGTGCGAGTCTTCCGTCACCGAGTCGCGGTACTTGGACTCCTCGGGCTGCTCTTGAATGCCGGTGTTGCTCTCGCCGGCGGCCATCTTCTTTTGGTGGTACTCATCCTGGCGCTCCTGCTCGTAAGCATTGTTGTTGCTCTGTTCGGCCAACATGGTCTCTGCTTGCTTGCGTTGCTTTGCTTTGCTTTCTTTTTCCTCTGCTCTTTTTTACTTTGGGTCTTTGCCTGTTTGGGATTTGTTCGATTGCTTTCGCTGGAGCCTTCGAGGGTTTCGGGTTTGCCGCCATCACCCTGCCGGCGCACCGCTCGCCCGCGCTGCAAGCACCAAGCTGCAGCTGCAGTCCGCACTGTCAGCTCGAAGACCAGGAAAACACACGCCTGTTCTATCTGCGTTGCTCGGAAACCACAGCAGTGCAGCGTGCGCGTGTACTACCCAAACCGCTACGCCGCCGGCAGTGCAGAGAGTCATTTCAGTGTTGGAAGGAAGCCGGGCCGCGCCCATAGAGTCAGCGAGGGCCTCGGGCTTCTTCTTCGCCGTCGAGGCCGCCCCGTGTCATTATCGTTATCATTGCCATCGTCACTGTCAACGATGCCATTTGACAGTGGCATTGGCATTGGCATTGGCCGTGAAAATCGCATTGACAATCGCATTGACAATGCGCTGCGAGCTCGCCCCGCGAGATCAGCCGGAACAAACGTAACGCCTACCTCGCCTGCCTGCCTGCCTGCCTGCCTGCCTGCACAGCCCACAGCTCGCTGTGGCAAAGGCCAGGCACTGCGCGAGCCCGCGAACGCTCGCTCCCGCTCTCGCGCCGCGAGGCTGAGCGCGGCCTCTCCACGCCCAGCCAAGGCAGGAGGGCCCGCGGAGCCAGCGCCGGAGCCGCGGCCTCCGCGTCGCGTCGCAGGCGCAGGCGCCGCCATCCATCTGCCACTGCTGCTGCCGGTCGCGGTGCATATGACCATGCCTCGGATGATCAGATGCCTGCACGCACAGGCCGGCGAAGGGCCGTCGCGCTGTCTCCTCGCGGCCGAACGAAGCGGCGTTCGGCCTCCTCGCCGCCGCGCGGTGCTGCACTGCTCCGTTCGCTCCGTCTGCTCTGCTGCTGCAGCTGCTCTGCTCTTCGCAGTCGCCATGCTCGCCATATGGTCCGGCGCTAGCCAGCGAGACTCGCGTGCGAGATCGATAGAGCGACCACAGCTGCGGCGGCGCCTCTGCGAAGCTGACAGTGACGGCGAGACCGGCAGCTGCGGAAGCACAGCGGCCAGCGGCGGCGCGGCAGCGGCAGGCAGCGGCCCTGGTGGCTGGCTTTCGCGTGGCGGTGACGCTGCGCAAGCTGCAGCTGGCTGCTGCATTGTTGGTGGGAAGCCCGCGACGTCGGAGTTGTCAGAGCTGGCGGGCGTCGTGCGGTGCTCACTGGCCTTGGTCGGAGGAGCCAGCGACGCTTGGGAAAGCGGGGAGCTGGCGGTAAGGCGGCGGTGAAGGGGGTTAAGGTATACAGGGTCGTGATAGTTGAAGCTGACTGGCTAACGCGAAGCTGTCCCTCGCGCATCCCCTACACGTGACAAGTGATCACTAGTTCACTTGCGTGTATAAGCCTTCTTCGGCGGCGGGCTGGGGTCTGTCCCATCCTCATGCCACGGCAACCACACTGCAAGGGTCCGCTACAGCTGCCGTCAGCAGCTGCAGCAAGCTGCTGTTGCTGCTGCTGCAAATGTCGGCACGACTCCATTCAGCAAGATGCAAGACCGACCTCTCGGTGATGGCGACGAACGGCAGCCACATCGCAGGCGTGGCCCGCCCCCGACAAGAGCCAGCCAGCTCAGACGAGTCCGGTTGGCAGCGGGATGCCACTGTCGACGGTAAAGGATTCATGGTTCAACTTTTATTGAGAGGGTAGGAGAAGAGCAATGGCAGAACCATGCTCAAAATAAGAACCAGCACAAGCAGAGAACATAACACATGCGCAAGATGCTTGCTTGCCAGCCACGCTGAAGCGCTGGCGTTCCAGCACTGCAAAGAACAATCTTGCACATGATTCAATGTCGCTGCTACGGCATTGAGAACGCTGCGCTCTGGCTCTCGAGGACCCCGTTCGAGTATGTGATCGCCTACGAGGGCTTCGCGGTCGAAGCGAAGCACGTGGAAATGCGCAGAACGCGCGAAGCGAGCAATCTTGTCGGCGCAGACGCAATCGGCTCCGGGGAGCTCGAGCGTGTTCAAGTATGGACTGAAGTGGAAAAGGTCCGGGTCGAGTTTGCGCACGAGGCTGCTCCAAAAGTCAGGCTCCTCGGTCTGACACCGGACGATGAGACCTCCAGAACTCGCAGACCTGTGCATGTGTAAAACTCTGCGCTGGCTAGTCCGCTGGTCATGGGGTCCGCTCCCGCGCCCGCTGCAGCTGTCGGGCTCGTTTTCATCATCACGCATCCCCAAGCTCTCTGGCTGATCATCCTCATCGCCGTCGAAGAATTCTGTGCCCGTTCTCTCGAGATCCCACGCCTCATGACGGCTCGGACCATGCACGAGTGTTGGTGCTGGCCTGGCGACAGTAGCTACTCGTGCTGCTCCTCCTGCTCTTGGTGCAAGCCCCCTTGGGAGTTCCTCGAAAAACATGACGATTGCGCCTTGTGGCTCTTTGCCTGGTTTCAAGATGCTCTCGAGACGCACTCCATCGTCGAGGACTTGTCCTTGGTACGCCAGTCGTAACGCGCAAATGGCTTCGTCGTGATACCCAAGCGCATCTCCTAGTGCGAGCTTGAATCCTCGTAGGGTTGCTCCTTGAATGCGGAAATCGTGAAGGACGAGTTTGTCCCCCGTCGGCAGTCTCACGAGCACATCCGTTCTTGCTTGCATGGCGCGGCAGCATGCACGCACCAGTACGAAGAAACCCGTGCTTGGAGGGTGTGATAGCAAGACCTCTCTCTCTGCACCGTGCGGACGCAACGCAGCGTCGTTGCTGCTCGATGCTCCGCAAGTTAACTTGAATTCAAATTTGCAAAAGTTGTGCAAGCAGCGGCAAATTTGAATTGCCCATTTTGACGACCACTTTGCGCTTGCAAGCAGCAGACTTGCGAACGAATGAGACCTTGCTGGCACATCAAGAGAGGGGCGGTCCTCCAATGCCGATACAAACCAAGTGTAAAGGGGAAAAAGTTAGAGTCATTGCATTTTGCCCTGCATTGCAAGGAAAATAGAATCGGCTTCGCCTTGTGTTAGATTCGTCAAAGACGAGGGAGGAAGTCTCCACGTTTACAGTTTACGCGACAAGGGCGAACAATATGCTTAGTAGAAGACAGGAGTGTATATAGAGAAAAGTTGACAGAGCATGGACTTGTCATCGAGGACACGAGTGCATGAAAATTTGTCAGAGCTTGGATTTGCCGCTCTCGTCCCAGGTCCCATCTTCAAAGCCGAGACCCTGAAAGCTCTCTTCGTCAGTGAGCGCCTTGTAGGCCGTCGTGTAGGTGCGTCGCTTGATAGATTCCATGGTCTCGCGGTACTTGGGGCCCTTGAAGCGCCCCTTGGCAACAAGCTCCCGCGCAAACTGAAGCGAGACAGAGACCACCTCAACCAGCTTGACAGCTTCGACAACGACATTTTCGCGGACAAGATCTGTGGCGCCGTAGCGTTTTGCGTAGACAATCATATCATTGTGCATATGAACAGGCGTCTTAGCCTTCATAAGCTCCGTCATGCCAGGACTGTACACGAGTCCGATGTCAATGGCGGGGACGAAGAAGAGGCCCTTTTCAACATTCATGATTCGGTAGTCGAAGGCTAGGCCGAGCATGGCGCCCGCCGCGCAAAAGTGGCCATTAATGGCAGCAATTGTCGGCAGCGGAAAGGTGAGAATACGCGCGAGGAGCGCCTCTGTGTTTCGCTGGAGCTCATCGGCCTCTGCGGGGTTGGCGTCGATCCACTTGAGGTCCATGCCATTGCTAAAAAACTTTCCTTCACCTGTCACGACGACGGCGCAGACATTCTCGTCTGCGAGCGCGGCGTCGAGGGCGGCATCGATGGACTCGATCAGGTGCGGGTTGACCCTGTGCTCGCAGACGCGCGTGCCCCACGGGAAGGTCTCCTTCGCATCGCCGCCGAGCAGCTTGACGACAGCGACGCTGCCGTCGCCCTGCACCTCGGTGCTCACGATGACGCGTACCTCCGACATGCGTTGCGACTTGCGCATCGGGAGTTGGCGGACTGCCTCGTCCTCTGCCTCCTGCTCCTGGCCGCGGCGTCTCCTGAGTCCGTCCGCGGCGCTCTCTTGCTCCCCGCCGCTGGCCTCGCCGCTGCTGCTGCTTTCGGCGGCGCCGCGAGCGGCCGTCGCGGGCGCCTGCTGCGCCTGCTGCCGGAAGGACAGTTTGCGCCCGCGCGCCGCGCCCATGCACGCCAGCAGCCGCCGCCCCTTCGAGCCCATCGCGGCCCTCGGCCCCGTCCTCGCGCGTGTGCTCGCCCTCGCCCTCGTCCTCGGAGTCGTCCTCGTCGCTGAGGGCGAGCACGATGGACGAGACGAAGTGAAAGCAGCGAGCGCGGTCGCCTTTGCCGAGCGACTGCGGCGCGCGCGCCACGAAGGGGGGGCGCTCGCGCGGGATCGGAGGCGGTCTGCCGCGAGGCTGCGCCCGGCGGCGTGCACGTGCGAGCCCAGGTCCAGGTGCTCAACGCCGCGTCGTCGCTTCGATCGCGCGGGTCCTTGCCCAACAAACAAACAAACAACACGCAAGGCCGAGCGCGTGCACGCGAGCGCAGTGAACGCAGCGACGGGGGGGAGGCGAGCGAAGAGAGATGCAGACGCAGAGGCGCGTCTTCGCGACGGCCAGACGCGGCGGTGCGTCCCTCGTTTCGTCTTTGCCTCCGCGCTGCGCTCTGCACTGAGAGCGTGGAACGCGGACGGGCGTGCGCGTCGCGAGGGACCTTGCGTCGGCAAAGGAAATCGCTGGCGCAAGAACTGGGAGCCCCGAGAGAAATGAACAGACAGAAAAGAAAAAATACCGGCCGCCGGGAAAAAGGCCTAGGTCGTGTCTCTTCTCAGGCTGATGCTGCTGGTGCTGCCGCTGGTGCTGCTACTGCTACTGCTTTTGATCAATAATGATGATACCATTTTGTCTCTACCGGCGAAGAACTCGCGCCCCAGCCGCGCGGCACTGCAAGCAAACTTCGCCAAGGAATGATCGACAACGACTGGGAGAGAAAACAAAAAGAATGACAGAGAATGAATAAAAAGGGGGCCAGGGACACAGCGTAGCCGTCCCCCGGACATAGGGGTCGCTTATTCGGCGCAGACGCGCGCCGAAGTTCTCAACGGTCACGCTCGCATTGAGAGATAGATGAATGCATGCAAGCAAGCTTTGCATTTACTTTATTTCATCGCGTGGCGTGGCTTGGCGTGGGTGGCCCCGCGAGGCGTGGCGTGGCGTAGCGTGGCGTGGCGTGACGCGACGCAGCGTGGCGTGGCGTGTGACGTGGTGATATTCATCGCTGGACTGTGCAGAGTTTACTTTCAATCGGCAGGAGAAGGATGGAGTTGACTTCAATGTCGAAATCACAACGTTGCCTTTTTCGTGAACAAGGGGAGTACATCTCTAGCGCAAAAAGATGCACGAAACAGACGAAGCCGGAATTGGCCAAGCTTCGTAGGAAAACCAGATTTGTGGGAGCACCGATGTTGAGTCTCATTGCGTTATTAAGCTGTGTTGCAGGTTCTCTCGGTCAG
The DNA here is from genome assembly GCA_003116975.1 of Aurantiochytrium sp. KH105. NCBI lineage: Eukaryota > Bigyra > Thraustochytrida > Thraustochytriidae > Aurantiochytrium > Aurantiochytrium sp. KH105. The sequence goes on from BGKB01000043.1 coordinate 123,523, forward strand.
ATCAAGGAATTTCACAAACGCTATTTGTGCGATGATGCGGGATCACTGGACGGAGTCCGTATCCGAAACACGCTCGACTTTGCCATGTGCAGAAACACCTATGGCAAGGAAGATTATTGCAGTGTAAGTCGGGTCTTTTCGAACGCGAGACCAAGAGCGATCCTAACGTTTGACTGATCCATATCTTGCAGAAATGTCGATGTGCTTTTGTCAAATATTATGAGAGCGCAAGCGTTTGTTTTACAGCGGATCCCGATTACGAGAGTCGTGTGCTTGCGACGAAAGACACATGGGAAGCCGACTACATCGAGCACTGCCTCGATGGCGACACCGAGGCTAATCTCGAGTTCTCCCTCGACCCCACAAGTGATGCTTTTTGTAATAGTAGCACACACGCGTTCAAAGCAAACGCTTGGTCTCTCACAATAATTCTCTTGGCACTCGGTCTGCTTGTATCCTACTAATAGAGTTAAGATAAGTGTTGCTGCCGCAGAAGCGGAGATAGGTGCCTCAATTTGACAGCGTGAGGTCGAGTGCCTCTAAAACTTCACGGCTTGTAATGCGCAGGCTTTCTAACACAAGGAAGCTTTTTGATTGTTCCTTGTATGTGTATGAAAGTGCATGACGTGCTCATTGACTTGGTGTTTTTCTAAGGAAGAATCAACAAGCGTCCGACGCGAAGAACCAAGAGCAAGCTTGGAAACTTCATGGTTTGCAAAAAAGGCTATACAACGCTCAGCGCATATGAAGAAGACAGCCTTCATGTCTTTCTTTTGTGTATGCCGCTCATTGACTTGAGTTTTCTTCAAGTAGACATCAACGAGCACGTGACGCGAAGAATCAAAAGTGTGTCATGTATGCAAGACATGGCCCCAAATGACGGAGAGCGAAACAGGAGCGCAAGAACGGCAAGGCATCATCTTTGGCACGATCGCACCAAGAGCTTTTCGCAAACATCGAGGCCTTTCGCAAGCATCATTACTAATCGACGATGCTCGTCACGATGAGCTACCCATCACCTTGACACCAGGTGGTAAACTGCTATAGCATTCACGCTCAAGCAGATCCAAAGTGCACACCCAGTGTGGACACCAAGTGTGCACACCATGGGAAAGCCGCACTAATTCCACGTGCGATCCAAGATCGCACCCACTGCAATGATGCCGCCTTAACGAGGCCCGCGTATCATTCCGTCAGTGAGGCAATGCCGTCCTTGACGAAGGCCCAGCGCATTGCTGGATAATGTCGCCTTGACGAAGGCCCAGCACATTACTCCATCACCTTAAATGCTGCTCTTACACGAGCCCACGCATTTCATTTCATCATGCTATTCACAGCGTGAATCATAGTCTAAGCTGCACGAAGCCGCGCACACGCGGGCTCTCGTCCGCCAGCAGACCCGAATCACCCGAGCACTCGAACCCAGTGCGAGTTCCGAGTTACCCGCTCCAGGGTGGCCATTTGCAAGCGGGCTCTTCCTAATCGTTCGACTCCCTTGCAACCTAGGCAATCAACCACAGTCTCCGAGCAGCTGCGTGAGACTCCAACTTCTTCCTCCCCATCGCGCTACGCGCGGAGGGGAGATTTCTTTTACGTTTAGACGAATCATCTTTGTTGTTCTTTCTTTCAATCAGACTTCGCGTCAATAAATTACATTGTTTTTCGCAAGCCGTAAGAAGTTGCCTTTCGCAAGCATCGAGGCAAGCATCGAGGCAAGCATCGACGCACTGTAACTCCTGAGCTTGCGCTAAATTTGCGCTTCTTTCAAAAAAAAAAAGTCACCTGTGAGTGCGACAAGAGGCCATGTACATTGCCCTTCGAGACAGGAACCCTTTCAAGTTAAGAGGATGCTATCTCGGGCAATTTGGAGCGAACAAGTGTACCAAACGGATCCCAGTAACGAAACGACTGTCCCGTCGCTGTAGCTCGAGTAACCAACATCCACTGCCAAATGTGTCATATCAAACATTCAACGGTACCTCGCTCCCTCCTGTACACGTCGCGTTTACTAAAGAGCCCACCCAGTCGGACCTTTTCAGGTGCGCTGGCTACCGCGCGGAGGTTTCATTTCGCGCGCAGCGAGCGGTCAGGGCGATGTGCTCGTATCAGCGCGGAGACGGTCACGGCCAAGGTCACGGTCATGGTCACGGTCTCGTCTCCTTTCCATTGCATTCCATTCGATTCGTTTCGTTCCAACGGTACCAGTCGCAGCCGGTCAGTTTAGTTGCACTGTGCGGACGTCGAGTGCAATGCCGAAAGAAGGAAAGAAAGAAAGGAAGACCGGCCAGTCCCCCGTTTCGCGTGGGCGCTGTTGTTGTGCTGGCTTCACGTCTCCTCCCCCGAAACGTGCATCTTTGCAGGCCTGTGCTGCTCCCTGCGCTCTCAGAGGTCGAAAGTGAAGCGCTCTCACATCTTCAATGCTGTGTCTTTTTTTTCAATTATTCTTTTCTTGCCGGTGTTCTTTTTTCCAACCAACAAACTTTTTTCTTTTTCTTTTTCAACCTTCTTTCTTTTTCTTTTTCTTTTCTTTTTATATTTCTTTTCAGTATTCGTCACGGGCGCTAATCTTCTTATATGCCCTCGTATCACTCCATTTTACTGGACGATAATTGAGTGCGAAAGGGGCATTCTGCACGTCTCTGTGCAGCCGGTCTCATCTCCTCGCGCGCCGTCCGGCTTCGCGCAAGTGAACAATGGTGCTATTCTCCACTTACGCTGGGCCCTGGCCAGTCAACTCACCTCGCCAACCAACTGACTATAATAACTAACTGGCGGGCTGGCTGTCTGGCCGCCTGGCCACCCTATCTATCTCTCGATCCCAACCTCCGCCAACCGCTCGTCCATTCCCGTCGCCCGCTCTACAGTGCACTGCAGGCGGTCTTCGAGCGGTCTCCCTCGCCGGTATCCGGCCTAGCCTCGCCAACATGCAAGCAACCATCGCGTGCGCGGGTCGGTCGTGCGGGGCGCCATTACTGGTAGTAGTAGTATAGATGAATGAATGTCCGCAACTTGCAAAGCTTCACTAGGCCTATCCGGAGTCTCTCTCTCTCTCGCTCGCCGTCGCTGCAGCGTGCCGCTCGTCGAGGACGGATATACACCCACGAAAAATACACCCACGATAAGATCCACGCTTTTCTCGACGCAGCTGACGCGCGTGGCCTGGCCTAGGCCCATGCCAAGTCAACTTGCCACCCTGCCGGCATTGGCTTCATCGCTCCGGGCTAGTCACGGTGGCGTCCATCTTGGATTCCCGCTTCGTTCTTCCGGGAAATCCACTACGGGACAGGCCGCGCCCGTCCCGCCGGCGCCTCTGCTTACTGTTAGTAGAGTAGCAGGCATGGCGGTCCTCGCCTCCCGCCTCGGCCCGCCCCGCCCGCCCTGCCCCGGCTCGCGGCCGCACCGGAGGCTTCGCGCTGGCACGGGCCAAGAGCTGCGCGGACGCGTGCGCAGAAGCGTGCGCGAGCGGCGGCGGCTGCGCGGGAGGGAGGCTGGGTCCGGGAGGGAGGAAGAGCGAGAGACGGACGGCAGCCGCAGGCGCGCGTGCGCGGCGGGCCGGCTTCACGCGCGAACGCGCTATAGCCGACTTGCATCGCGCGGAATCCGACTTGCGGGGGAGGGTTTGGCCGACTTGTGCACAGTCGGCCTTTGCTTGGCTGGGCTTGGCTTGGCTTGCCAGGTTGCAAAAGTTCAAAAATGGAGGAGAAAACTTTTCTTCTTCCTTTTCCATTTTCTCTCTTTTTCTTTACTTTTTTTACTTTTTTTCAAGGGCGTTCTCTTTGTTCCATTCGATCGCGCGGCTGACCAGTCTCTCGCTTCGCTTCGCTTCACCTCGGTGCGCTGTGCTGCGCTTGTAGCGCGTGGGACCGACCGTCTTCTGACCCGGGGCCATGATCAGCCAGCCAGCCGACCTGGCGGGCCTCCAGCTTCCCGGCTCCAGCCAGCTCGCAGCCGCGGCGGACCCGCCTCAAGACGAAGACTCCGTCGCCAAAAAAATATATCAAAAAATCAAAACCAAAAAAGAAAGAAAGAAAGAAAGAAAGAAAGAAAGAAAGAAAGAAAGAAAGAAAGAAAGAAAGAAAGGAGCGAGTCCGAGACCTCGATCGCTCGTGCGACCTCGCTCGCCGCGCTCGCCGTGCCGGCCCGCGTCCAGACCCCGTTCGCCCCGCGCTCCCCGCTTACCCCTCTCCTCCTCCGGTTCCCGCCCCAACCCCTCCTCCTCCCCTGGGCGTCTCCGTTCGCGCGGTCCGTCTGTGCCGATCGGTCGCGAGTCACGTCGCGAGGCCAAGGCGCAGAAAGAAGCGCAGAGAGAGAGAGAGGGAGCAGCGTCTTTCTTTTTCTTTTTCTTTTTCGTTTTCTTTTTCTTTTCTTTCCCTTCCTTTCCCCTACTTTCCTTCCTTCCTTTCCTTCTGTTTCCTTTGTTTTGAATTCATTTCAAATCGACAGAAGGAGGCGAGGAGGCAAGCAAGCAAAGCGCCTTCGACCCCCGCGACGACGCGACGCGCGACGCGACGCGACGCGACGTGGACCCCCGCGCCGCGCAAGGCCCCTGCCGTCGGCGGCGGCGTCGCCTTCGCCTTCGCCTTCGCCCTCACCCCGCGGCCCTCTCGGCGGAGGAGGTTGAAGACTCGACGGAGCGAGAGAGCGATCGATTGAGCGAGTGATCGCTTTTGCTTGACCGTGCGCCATGGGCCTGCGAAAGGCGGTCGCGGCGCTGGCCGCCGTGGCAGCGGCGGCGGCGATCGCGCCGGGCGCCGTCGGCGCGGCCGAAAGCGACGACGCGTACGGGGGCGGGTACTCGTCCGATCACTTCCTCGAGTACGCCATTCGCTTCACGTACATTTGCAGGGAGGATGGCGGCGGCCTCGAGGACACCTCGTTTGGACCCTGCCTCTACGCCTCGACGACCGTGCTCGATGAGAACTCCAACACCCACGTTTTCGCGAGCGATATCGAAACCAGCGACCTCGATGACGCAGAGAAACGCGCCCTTGTCGACAACGAGTACGGATGGCGCGTCTACTTTAGTGGACCCGATGATAACGACACCGCCGTCGAATATGTCGAGATCGAGCACAACTACACAGATGGCGGCCTCGATCTCGTCCAGGGCAGCACGATCAATATCTGGAACATGACGATCAACCATAAGGAGGGCGAAGCCCTTGAGCTTGGCCTCGTCGGCAACACTCTTCCCTCGGACCTCGCAGGGCCGTACCAATTCTCCTTCAACGTCTCGGGCGTCATTCAATGTCTTTCCATCAACAACACCCGACACGTGTACATGGGCGACTGCTCGAGCAACAACTCTCAGCTCAAGTTCGTAGACTTTGTGGCCCCTTCTCTGTCGCCCACGGGCGCACCCACGTCCACGCCCGCGCCCACCAGCACCTCGCCACCGACCACTGCTGGCGACAACCAGAACGACTTTTCCGAAAAGGTCGTTCTCCTGCGCAGTTCTTACAGGGATACCTACAACAACGGCCTTCTCCTTGGTCTCGGCATCTCTCTGGGAGATAGCGCTCCCAGCAAGGGCGACAAGCTCCAGCTCAAGAGTCTCACCAAAAACTACTTTAGGGAGAATCTCGATCAGTACAAGATGATCTGGAACCATGACTCGAACTACAGGCTCGGGCTTGCACTCGACAGCGAGGGCGATTCCGATCTCTTCATGCAATCCAAGAAGAACGTCGCGCGTCTCAAGCACAACCCCATTGACAAGTTTGGTTACGTCCAGCTTGCCGACATGAACGACCGCGGGAAGCAGATGTTTACCTTTGTGCGAAGATCAATCAACAGCAACGACGAACCGGTCGTCAAGATTATCATGGGCAACGACCTCACATCCACCGATGGTGACATTAGCTCCAAAGATCTCTGCCTCACGGTGGCCAGCTGCGATCCATACGCTGAGGACGTCTGCCGTCCCAACTCGAACCACGTTGGCTGCGAAACATCCTGCGACGAAGACAAGCCCAAGATGCTCCAGGGCATTGTCAACGGCTCGTACGTCAAGCTTGCCAACTGCAAGTCCGACTACGACGAGGCCCAAATCTTCGTCGTGACTACGACGGAAGCCGCCCTTGGTCTCCTTTCCGACTCGAACTCTCCGACGGCTTCGCCCACCACGGGCACGCCTACCGTGCGTCCGACCGCAAACCCCACCGCCAAGCCCACGGCCCAACCTACGGCCAAGCCCACGGAAATTGCCGATGACGAGCGTGCCTCGGCCCCTGCCGCCGATGAGGACTCCAACGATAGATCCCTTTCCGGACTCTACGGACTCCTTGCGCTCGTAATCGCCGCCCTTATTCTTGCCGTCTACGTGCGCCGCCGCCGCCGGAACCGCACGCACGACAGGGGCTTTAAGGATGGCATTGGCGGAGGTCTCTACGCCGATGATGACGACGACGACGATGATGATGATCAGGAGCTGTACAACTCGTTCGACTCGCCCATCGGATCCAACGAGGAGGGATCTTCGCTCAACGGCGATGGTGCCTCGGCTTCTGGACGCCGCGCCAAGACCTCAAACTCGCTCGAGCAGCCCATGATTAACAAGCGGAGCAACTCGATGTCGTTTGAGCCCCACGTAGCGCACTTCGAGCAAGAGGCTGGCTTTGTCGCGCGCGTTTAGTTCGCTCGCTCGGCTGCAGCTGTACCATTTTCCACTCTGGCCTCAATTCGACAAAATATATTCTTCCATCTTGTTGTTTGCTTCTTGCAAGCTTCTTGCAATTCGAGTTCCCAGTTCGCTTTGCCGGACACTTTTCCAAAGTAAAAAAAAATCACTTCTCGGGAAGGGGGCAAAAGTAATGTCTAAAGAATATTCTCTTCCCGTCCTGTGATGGTGCGCACTTCGTCGTTCTTCAACTTTTTAGAATCTTCTGTGTTTTTTTTTTGTTGTCTGACCCCTTGCCAGGCTCATTCGACGAGGACTCGACCAGTCGCTCCTGAACACAAAGAAACGACGCCAATAAATGTCGTCCGGTTCTCTCAAGTCCTCTTCTTCTTGACCGCCGCCACAGAGCCACTCTCTGAACCCAGATGCTCGTCAAAGTACTCCTTCATGCGCTTTTCCATGTAAATGCGGTCCTGCAGACGACGAGGCGAGTGGCGCTCGTCTGGGAACAGCAAGAGATCATACGGTTTAGCCTCTGCAATAAGCGCGTTGATAAGGCGCGCCGTGTGCCGAAAGTGGACATTTTCGTCGATAAGTCCATGCACGAGCATAAGCTTGCCCTGAAGGTTGCGCACGTGGGCCATTACAGCACCCTCCTCGTAGCCCCGAGGGTTGGTCAGCGGGGTGCCCATGTAACGCTCCGTATAATGCGTGTCATATCCATCCCAATGGGTGACAGGCGCGCCAGCAATGGCAACATGGAATACATCTGGCCTCTTCAACAGGCACATGGCCGACATATAACCACCGTAGCTCCAACCATACATACCCACACGAGAGCGGTCCGCGATACCCTTGCGCTCTAAAAAGAGAACTCCCTCCACCTGGTCGTCCACCTCGACCGTGCCCATACGGTGCTTAATCGCCCCTTCAAAATCGAGGCCGCGACCTGAGCTTCCGCGATTGTCCACCTTCAGAACAGCGTACCCGGCATTCACCAGACGCTGGGCACGCATATCCACGGTCACATCCCATCCATTCGTCACGCGTTGCACATGAGGCCCGCCATAGACCGCCACAATCGTGGGAAAAGGCCCATCGCCGTGCTGTTCTGGGTCAGGGCGATACAAGGCACCGTGCAACAAAGGTCCATCCGATGGGGCGGGGAACTCAATGAGCTCAGGCGTGACGAGAAGAGGTTGCAGGCGCTCGAGCTCGTCGTGCACGAGCGAGCTTTCCTTGCCAGCGTGCAGAGTGTAAATCTGGGAAATCCCACGTTCACAACTGTCACCGGAAATACGAAAAAGTTGTGTTGTCGGCGGCGTCAAGATGCTATGGTGCGTCAAGACAGCCAGGTCTCCGTCAGCATCCATAACCATGCTATTCATCCCGGCAAAGGATTTTGTGAGCGCGCGTCCTTCCGTCGCCGCATCCGCCGAAGACCACAGCGATACGCAGTACACATGGCGCTCCAGCACGCTCTCTCTTGTCGCAGCATAGTACAAGAGGCCGCGCTCCAGATCAACCTGAACCAAGGACGTCACCATCCATGGTCCATCGTCGCAGAGCTTACGGACGAGCTGTACCTCGCCTGTTTGCGACGAGTAAAAGTACAGATACAGCTTCATGAAGCGTGTTTCGCTTTCCGAGCCCCAGATAAAAAAGAATCCGCACGGTTGTTGACCCTGCCATGCCGCGGCATCCGCTTCGTCGCCACCTTGCATTGCAACGTCGCCCGAAGCGTCCGCACCAGCGCCGTCCTTGCCATCGCTCAGACCCAAGACTTGCTCGCCGCGCATCGAGTCAAATGAGACAAAGAGGTCGTGCAGATTGATCCAGACGTCAGAGGTCTCACGCTTGAGCAAAGTGCGCTGGCCCGAGTTGATATCATATCTTACGAGGAGAAGCTCCGACTGCTCGCGATTCTCGAGCTGAGCAGAGAGCGAACCATCCGGGAGCCAATCAACGCGGGCCAAATACATGTCGTTGTCCCCGGATCCCTCTTTTAAGCTAATGTCGAGCCAACGAACGCTGGGACGCTGCCCGTTGCCTGACGCCGCCACAGATACAACACCGAGGCGAACGTGTGGGTTCGCTTTGCCTGCAAAAGGATAACGATGATCTTCTTGCGCGCTGTCGCCAACCTCTTCCTTGCCTTGATGCATAATGCGGTATTCCGGAATGTGCGACTCGTCGACCAGCTCAAAGGCAATGTGCTGGCTATCGTGTGACCACCAAAAACCATGGTACCGGTCCATTTCCTCCTGTGCAATAAAGTCAGCCAGACCGCTCGTCTTGCCATTGCCGCGCGAGTCATACGTGAGGCGTTGCGGCGTCTGTGCGTCGGCATCGACCTCGAGCACATAAAGCTCCGCGTCGCGCACGAAAGCTACCATGCGGCCGTCTGGAGACATGTGTGGGTCGAGCGCGCCTCCTCGGGCGTCATCACCCGGGGCCGTAGAAGTGACCTTGTCGAATACTTTGCGCGGCGGTGCCGCGACATTGGGCTGCATTTCCTTCATGAAGATGTTGCCGTTGAGCGGAATGAGCATTCTCGACGCCAGTGAGGGCGACGAGGACCAGGCATACTGCGTAATGCCAACAGACATTTGACGAGAGCGCTCGCGCCGGAGTTTATCCTCGAGCGAGAGCGTTTCCTCCGTGTTGCTTTCCTCAGAGCTTGCCGCTGGATCCCAGAGCTTGAACGCCGAGCCCTGCGCATTGCCCTCTTGATCAAGCTCGAGGCAGTAAAGCTGGCGGTTGAGAAGGTTGTCGCTCGAGTCCGGGCACAGAAAGGCCAAGTATTTGCGGCATGGACTGAACGACGGCTGCGAGGGCGCGATAATGCCTGGCAGCGGCCGCGCCGCGACAATGAGATCATCGAGTTGACTCATTGTTTCGACACTGCTGCCGCTGATGCTGACAAAGCCCCGCTTGCCGCTTCCGGCACTTGCTGCGCTAGGTATGGTGGTTACCTTGGTGTCGCAGCAAGAGCTGCTGCGCAAACTACCCTCACCCCTTTTCGATGCGCAAGTTCGCCAGCCGCCAAAAGAGAGTGGGAAAGTGAGCGAGAGAGACCTGCTTGACCCGTCGAAACGCGAGTCCTTCGCTGCACTTAGCTCTCTAGCTAGCCGAGTATCGCTGGTGGTCTGGTGCTATTGCTTTTGACTCTGTGTCTGCTGCACGAGATCGTGCTGCTGGCGCCAGAGTCGCTGTCCAGGACGAAAAGCGACGCTTTGACAAGTGAGGAGGTAGCAGCCACCTTGCAGTAGGACTACGCTCTCGCGTCTGCCTGCGCCGGCAGCGGAGCAAGGCTGCCTGCAAAGCAAAGGAGGAGGGCTCGGGAGCGTCTCCGGCGCCCGGACTCGCGCGCAAGCGAGCGCAGCCACGGGGTCGTCGCGCACGAGGACGGCCGGCGGCCGATTGTCTGTTTGGAGCATTCTTATCTTCTCTCGAATGCCGCTGTGTCCTGTTCACCAGGCCATCGCACGAACTTCGCAGCATCGCGTGCGTAGCTCACAAATTAGAGGACCCGGGAGCGTTTAGGGAGGGGACTGCGGAGCTTGTAGGTCTACCGCCCGGAGTGCAGAGAGCACGGCGGCGAAGTCCACCAAAGGAATGACATCGTAGGCTCGGCAGACGCGCTGGAAGACTTCGGGCGAGAGCGCGAGACCCGAAGAGAGGGAATGTGACCCCGAGACGCTCTCGAACTTGGTTGCCGTGCACGCTTCGCGGAAAATGCGCAGCACCTTGCGGCTTGACAAGCTGCTGTTGGCCGTTTGCAGGATCCGCGTGAACTCGTGGAACGATAAGACACCGTCGCCGTCGGTATCCCCACGAATAAAGAGCGTCCGCAACTTTTCGTCGATATGATGCTCTCGCGCGAGCAAGACTTTGACAAGGCTCTCGAGAGCGCGGTCGATATCTACCACGACCTTGTCGATGCGGTGGGTGCGGTCCCCAGGAGACTTACCACCCTCATTTCGGTCGTGGTGCAATAGAGCATTTCGCATGTGCATGCGCACAGTGGTTCGATCGCCCTTGGCCACGCCCTTTGGTACGCGGATCTCGACCACACGTACACCTTTGACATTGGTGTACTCGGAGTGCACGGCCGCCATCTTTTCGACTGCGCGGCAGTACATGTTCACTTTGCGTGGAGGCAAAAAGGTACCGTAGAGAGCTCGTAGAAAATTGACTGCTCGATCTAGCGGAACGTATGTTCGGTTTTCGAATTCAATCACATCACCCGCAAGCGCGTGGTCTGCAAAAGAGACACTTGGAATCGTGCAGTCGACCTCGGTGGCAGCATCATCCAGCGAGAGAGGTCCATTAGGTGGATTTGGCGAACCGCTGCTGCAAAGTACAGCATTGTGTTGCTCTTGTGCAATGCTTGGACGTAGCAACCACTGTCGAATTTGAAGGAAGACCTGGAGAATGTGATTGTTGCAAATGCGCTGATCCGTCTCATTGTGCTTGTAATGGTACGCATCAAGAAAACGTGCAAAAAGTTTGACACGCGTGTGCTTTTTCATGTGTGCGCGCACCGCCTGCAAGAGCTCAAAGAGTCGAAGCTCAGCGACGCGTCGTACCCCATGACGATAGAGAAACTGCTCAATGGTAAAAGCCCCAAGGGTCTGCAGAGCTAAGCCGTCGCTTGCGTCGCTCTGATCGGCCTCGAGCTTGTCGTCGTACAGTGTCTGTATCTTCTCAAGAACCCATTCTAGAGTCGGTGGGGCTGCGTCCATAGCGTTTGGAGGCAGATTCGCAAGAAAAGTGGAAAGCTCGGAGGGCATCTCAAATCCGTTCTTGTTGGAATTCATGACGCGAATCATTATGTCGGTCGACAAGCGTGGCACGTCAAGACCGCTGCCAGCCCTGTCTGTCTGCGAATCTGCAACACTTTGTTGCGAATTTTCGTGAGCTTTGGAATCATCCTGCTCGAGCGCTATGGTCTCAGTCTCGGTCGAAGATGACGGTGTGCGCCCGTTCTTGGACCGACTCGCGGCATCCCTTTCATGTCGCGAGGACTCAGATGACGTGTGCGCAGCTCTTGCGCGCATCGCCTTTTGCCCATCTTCCTCTTGTCGTATCCGTGCCCTCCTTTCCTTTTCAGAAACGTTTGCAGCCGCTGCTTCCTTTGCTGCTTCCTTTGCTGCAGCTGCTTCAAGCCGGAGACTAGCTTCTGCTTTGAGTGCTTCCATTTCAGCAAGCTCTGTGGCTGTGACTTCCTTTTGCACTTCGACTTTACATCGCGGACAACGCGCGAGATTGAATGCTCGCCACCAGAGTGTTTTGTGATATACCTTTTGACTGACGGAAATGATGTCTTGGGTATCACTGTCTGATGCGGATGGTTTTGCGGTCGTCATGGTGCCCTTGTCTTGCATCTCCACAAGGGCTACATCATCGCCGCGAAGCTTGGCGACCATGAACTTCGCGTCGTTTGCCTTGTTGCGTTTTGCCTCGTTCTCAGCCACCTGCAAGAGCATTTCCATATTGCTCAAGATAAGTTGTTTTGCCTGGCCTTGATCTTCAAAGTTGTTGACGAGCGTGTCGAGAGCCTGAAGGGGAGCTTCCAAGGCCAATTCGACAATGTCGGGTCTGGTGTCGACCCCTTCCCGCTCCTCCTCTTCTTCTCGTTTGTACTCTCCTGTCTTGTCGCTGCTGCTGCCACCGCTGCTGCTGCTGCGACCAGTGCGAAGATTACAATTCGCAGCGTGATCTATTTCGTGGATGCCTTCCTGCTTTCGAGGCGTTTTGACGCGGGCGAGCAAATCGTTGGACTCGCCGCGAAGAAGGGTTCGTAAATGGGCGACTTCCTCTTCAAGTTCCTCGATCCGCTCTCGTTGTGTGCGAACGACGAGATCAGTAGCGTTGGTCTGGGCCCGGAGAACGCGATGATCGCTTTCCAGCGTCATGACCTGCATGCGAAGATCGCGTTCTCTTTGTTTGAGATTGGCGGCGCGACGTTGAAGCTTTTGGTCCTTTGCCGCGTGCATCTTGGATGTGGTGGAAAGCAAGTGCTCAAAGCTATTCACGTATCGTGCTCGAATCTTGGAAAGTATTCGACCGAGCTGTGCGTTTCGTCCGTCCATGTTTTGTGTAAGCTCAGCAAAGTGCGTAGTCAATTCTTGAACGCGGGTTGCGATGCGCATAAGTTCATCTCGCAATTCGGGACTAGGATCGAGACCGTCATCTACGTCTTCGGCGACTTCTGGCGAATGCAGTTCACGCAGGCCCGCATCACTGTCACTATTTCGTGCCAAGTGTGCACTAAAGTCCCTCCGGTTATGTTGTTGGAGAAAGTCGGAATCGGATTCTACGTGGTGCAAGAAGTTGGACTTGGCATTTTGCACTCCATGGCCCGAATCATGGTCAACACTTGCCTGCCATCGGGACTTTGCGGCGCCGCGTTTCAATATGTCGGATCCTTTTGTTGCAAGCCCTGGGTTGTTTGAGCTTGTCGGCGATGCGCTGCCGTGGCCGGAAACGTGCCGCGCGCCGATGACGGGCAACATTGCGTACTGTTTCCTCCCAGCTAGCTCGTGGAGTCTTTGCTGAGCTGGGGGCTTGCACTCCCACTCGTACCCCGCCAATGATAGGCTCAACGGACACACCTTGTCGGCCCTCGTTTTCATCTTTTTTTCTTTAATTTTTTTTCCTTTTCGTTTTGGTTGGCAAGTAAGATCTTCAGATCACATGGACAAGCCGTGATAAAGTTGGGGGATCATCAATGAGATCGGCGGAAATCATTATGGGTGTTTATGTACGCATGTACTTTCCCGCCGAGGGGACGGGAGAGAAGAACCAGAAACAAACCTTGACAAAGGTATAAACAAAACGGGGGTCGCTCCGATCAATCGGTCAACTGCCGCTCGTTCATCTGGCAAGAACGCCAAATTGGTTTGACATTTACTTGGTAAAGCCGTGCTTCTTGTTCTGGTAGATAGCGCTGCCGATGGGGATGGCAATGCCGAGGAAGGTGACGCCGAAGACGATGGTGCCGACGACAGCCTTGTTGAAGGGGGGGTGGAACACGCGGTGCTCGTCGTGGCCGCCGCCAAGCTTGGGCTTGGTGGCCGTCACGAGCGAACGCGACTGGGTGTTGCGGAGGGCCGTCCTGTGCAAAGGTGCATGTGTTCGAGCACACGCGACGATGAAAAACAGATTCGGCGCGAACAAGTTCGTGAAGCGTTAGTGGATTTTCTTTTTCGTTTCAAGTACCCCGGATCCCGCGACGCTTCGGATTTCGACAAAAGAGGACGGCAATATAACGAGCACACCGAGGTTGCAGGCACGTTGCAGCCAGGATACATTAGCACGGCCGGTCGCACGCGGAGACCTCCAGCGCTTCGCCTCGGGATGAAACCGAAGCGTCCCTAGCCATTCGCGGGCCAACACACGCACACACACAGACGTCCCTGTCCACGCAGAAGAAAGCCCGCTTCCCTCGCGCGCGTCGTCCTTGTCACTGTCCTCCTCCTGCTGCTGCTGCCTGCTGCGCTGCGCTCCCTCTCCTCCCTGCTGCTGCCGAGCACGGCGGCGTCCGCCAGCGCACCCTCGCCCACGCTTATCCCCTCTCATCTCGAGATTCTCATCTCATCTCATCCCATCTCACCCCCGCCCGGCCCCGCCCCGTGGAGCGCGGGCGGGCGAGCGCGGGCGGGGCGCGGCTGCTGCCGGGCACGTACCTGCGGGCGGCGGCGGAGGCGAGCGCGAGCATGGTCTCGGCGGGCTTGTGCTGCTGCTGCTGCTGCTTCTTCTTCTTCTCCTTTTTGCTGTCTGCTGCCGCGCCACTGCAGTGCCGCCGCGCCTGCTTATTACTACTACTGCCGCGGCCGGCCGCCCCGC